>CP045896.1:7017930-7100157 GCA_013387185.1 Caligus rogercresseyi
ATTGAATTTGAATGTTTTTTTTATTGCTGACGCATAATGCTTGTGCCCCCAAATTATCCTTTTACTTCCTACCGCAAACATGTGATTCAACTAAGGATACTTTTTATCGTACATGTTTGTATGATCATAGACCCCAATCTGTTACATATTAATGAACCAAGTGATCCCTAAGATGGAGTTAAGTTTAAAAATAAATCCAAAGATCAATATTTCCGGTGTATTATCCAACAGGGTTTAAAGAAAAAAGAAAAAAAACAACAGCAGTTGGTATCATATAACAAAGTATTACTTGCGGCTGTTGAGATGTGCACATCAATTGAGAGATAAGAAATATCATCCGCTTGGATATATTCATGGACTTCAATCCATGTCACTTGAAAATCATGAGACAATTGCTTTAGTTTTAATATAATTCAAATTAAACAACTACTCTAACTCAGGGAAGCAATTTATTTTTATGTTATATTATCACACAGTAAATAGATACCTCTGACTATTAAACGTATGAAAAAAAGAAACTACCAATGAAAAAGGTTTTTTTGTTGTAAGAACTGAGTATTTCTTATCCCTATTTTTAGTTGGCCAAAAATGCTACAAATAACCTTTCTTTGAATCTTTATATACTAATTAATATTTCTTTTAAAGAATTAAGCTAATTTTAAGGTTTAAAAAAAGATGAACCTTGAAATTGTATTAAATACTTACGACTCTCTTTAGTATTATCTCAAGAATTATACAGATGTCTTAGTTCTCACAGCAAGGCTTTCTCTTATTAAACTTTTGTTTTATGAATATTTTTTAAATCAAATACACTTTAAATGTATTACTCACTATAACCCAATAATTTATATGAGTAATATGAATAAAAATGAGAAATTGCAATATATATGAATGATATCAAATATTAAAGGAATACAAACTTTAATTTCATTTATTATCTTGTGTAGTATTTACTGAGATACCAAAATATTTCGTTTAACAAATTTGCTATACATGAACAAGAAATAATATTGTTGTATTGATGAAAGGAAAAGTTTTTAAGCTGTTCTCAAATATTGACAAAACTTATAATTTAAAGAAAATATATGAAAAATATATTTATACCTCTGTATATTGTGAGCATAATAGATGGTATTACACACACACATATATATATATATATATATATATATATATATATATATATATATATATATATATATATATATATATATATATATATATATATATATATATATATATATATATATATATATATAATGATCGGTTATATAAAATATTACATGTATTATTTATTATCATGAAAATATCCATTTTACGAAAGTTGATGCTCAATAAATTAATAAGACATTTAATATATATATATATATATTCATATATATATATTCATATATATATATAATATATATATTTTGATGTAGTCAATTCAACAGAAATTTACATATATACATTTCTCTGTCCTATAAAAATGCCTCCGACTTTTTATAATCGTTATTGTTTCATACTGAAGTCAAACGTTATTTTGTACTACATATTTCCCATCCATATAAATCAACATTTTCTTTTGACGTAGCTGAATGCCGTGCTTTACCTTTCAACAATAATAAATTCATTTTGTGTTCATCTTCAAATCAAAGACATGAAAGTTGATATTATCCATTATTATAATTTTATGTAGGCTAATACAAAACTAAACACAAGTATATATATATGGAAACTATAAAACTATATATTTGATGGATAAATGAAATTAAAAAAATATTCATAAATCTCCTCAGAGATTAAAACATATTAGTAGAAAAATGAAGCAATTTCGATTTCTTTATGCATATAATATTTTTGAATATAAACTGTCTCCTTTTAATACATAATTGAGTTCATTGTAAACACATATAAGAAAAAATATTAGTTCTCGGTTAGTACATAAACTAAGTTTCAAACAAACAATTAAACCAAAAGAAAGTGTGTTAGCTCAACAGTTGAGTGCTTTAATTTCAATGTTCGCTAACTGAGAGGGCGAAGCCGGTATGATCAACCTCGTCGAAAATATTTTAGGCTCGTTTGAGTAATTTTAAAACCTATAAAAGTTATTCCCATCCAAATGGATGAAGCGTAATATAACCTTGTTGTTAAAAAACATTTTTACAAAATAATAAAACAAAAATAAAATAAAGGCTGGAAACTTTATTTCCTAACACAATAATAGAGATATGCTCAGAATAAAATATGTATAACTCGTTCAATTGAATGATTGCAGTATCTGTTAAAAAAAATGTCGAATGGAGGACTAATGTTAGGCACAAGTATGAATCATAATTACACGAAATTCTTGGACTCTGTTGATGTGGTTATGCATCAATATAAATTAATTAATATAGTAGCCTTTATATACATATGATTAAACAACGTTTCTGTATATGTATTATGTGTATATTAAAAAAGCCGATTTTTTTCTTCTTCTTTTACATTCCTTATTCCCTCTTTGAATTTTTGAGCTTCTATTGATGTATTTCATTCAGGGAACAATATATAATTTTTTAATGAACAAAAACTTTACAGTATGTTAAATGGGGCTTCCTTCTATCCACATCGTCTTCTTCCTCATCCTGGTAGTAGGTATGAATACATAGTGCCTAAGGCTTCCTTCCTTATGGCAATATGTAAAGCAAGCCGCCTTAATATGATGCCCCTCTACTACTACAATTAAAGTGTTAAAGTTAAGTAGCGCATGCATGACATAATTTTTTTCCTTTTTCCCAAAAGGAATTGACCAAAATTTAGTCCTCTTTAGTCCGCTGCTTTGATGCTAGAGCTCTTTGAAAATAATAACAAAGTCCTTTTATTATTTATATTTGGAGACGTTTTTTATCTTTTATATTTCAAATCATCAAACTTAATCCTTTACACCGGTTTCGAATATAATTGTGACGTAATTTTATGGACTAGTGACATCTAACGTTAAAGAAAATAACCAAAATTTTGGCCAATTTTTTTGTTTACTTTTCCTTGCATGCGCTTCTTACTTTAACGCTTTAACTACAACCACCATTATTTGAAGGCGTGTACTACACAATAGGCACACAATCATTCATCTACGCTTGTCCAAGGGCGTTAATGATAAAAGAATATACATGCATACGTGATTCCTATTCACTGCCCCCCAAAAGAAAAGGCACTGTTGATTACCCCATGCAATTGCATGTTAGTAAATCAATATTAGAACCAAGCAATCACAAAAGAGCCATCCTCTTCCTTTTTTTTGGATGCACGTTGGAGTTGCAAAATGACTAAAATATGATACTATTTTATCGAAGGTTTTGAGTTTTTGAATGACTAACTCTGATGTCTTCAAATAAAAGCATTGCTTTGCACTGTTTTTGAAACATGCCTTAATGATAATAATTTGTGTTACTTACTTTTGTTTGAAAATGGGAGGGATTTACATGTAAAATAGTGTTAAGGATGCTATTTTCAAAAAAGTAGATTGACCTGTTTTCTCGTTATCTATATTTATACTCAGTGTTGTTCCCTAACGTGCGTGCGATTATAATATTACTTAGTTATATAACTGCGACTAACTAGAGAGAACAAACATATTAGATATCACTTTCAAATAATAACTAATATGTAATATCCTAGTTACATATTACTTTCGTGAAAAAACAATATTAGACAGGCATTTTTGATGAAAATAAATGAACTGTGAATGTATGTGACGTCACCCAGTGGACATAAAAATGCAAACTAGGTTTGGTGAGGATTTTTACAAATCCTCTTTGAATTGCCTTACTTATTGTTTTGGAATGCTCAAAAAAGTAATATCTAATATAAAGTAATATATTACTTTTGAGAAGTAATAACTAATATAAAAATATTACTACGCAGTAAAAAGTAGTATATTACATACTACTTTCAAAGTAATATTTAACCAACACTGTCTATACTAGATTATAACATGGTGGCTTTACAAGATTGTTTTAATAAATTTATTTTGTAAATTTTTAACATCAGATAAATATTCTAATTTTTGCCTTGTCAAAAGTTGAAAGGCCCGCCAAAACTTTTATGTCATTTTATATGTACAATCGACAGGAAATATTCGTGTTTATTAATTATGCGAACATGTCCAGTGAAAGAAATTTAAAAAGATTTAAGTGGCGGCTTCATTAATTAAAAGTTATTTTTCACTCAAACAGAGGTTCAGTACTTTGTTTTGAATGCCAAGACATATATAGGTTTAAATTAACAACAAAAAAATATCTTACTCTTTGATTAACCAAATCAAATTGTATTTTGTAGTTGCAACTTATAAACTAATTTAAAAATATTCAAAAAACGTAGGATACAAAAATGTTGTTTAGGGAAACCGTTTGTAAGTATTTTTATCAAGATACTTAACGTAATTTAAATCCTAAAAAAAACTGGTTAGTAGTATATATCAAGGCTAAATCCATCTGAAAGACACTTTCAAAATAATGATTCTCTTTATAATGATGGAAGCCCCTTGAGTTATTTTTGACGTAAAACATAATGGCCAAGACAACAGATTTCAGAGTGATTTCAAATCATATATATTTTTTAAGGGACAAGTTTTCTACGAAAGATGATTGGTTTTATATTTAATTTCATTATTGTATTAAATTATATAATTTCAACTTATATTCTAAGAATTTCCTTTAATCCTTTGTCATTCAAATAACATACACAGAAAAGGAAAAAAACAAAGCCGTCGATTTTTTTTGCCTATATGGTTCGATAGAATTGCATCCAACAGGATATAAATAAGCATTATAGCATTAAAATTAGTCTATCGAACCTAGGATCTTATTAATGAGGTAGACCAAAATTGACCATCCCCTCTCGGGATTCGAATCTGCGCCCCCAATATTGAGAGTTGAACACGCCTTACCACGCACGGCTATCGAGCTCCCGTCGATTGATATAACGTAATCGGCATAGAAACATATCTAGTGTAAAATAAATTAGTTGGTCACAAACCTAACATTAATATTATATAAGTGTAAGGTAAAATAAACATTTTCATCATCAAAGTTATCCCTACAAGTACAGAAAACATACAAAATCTATAATATTTTTGTGTTATTATTATTGCATCATTACTGCTTGAGCTGTTCTTCATGGAGGAAATACCTTGTTACAGAGTCACCCTCTTTTGTCGCTTTTAGCAGGACTCAAGAACTAAAGGAACTTTCTCATCTCTCTTCAGAACTGACTTACTCTTTTAGTAAAAAGTTATATTGGCATCGCTAGTTCTCAAAACTTTTTCTAAAAAAACATTGATTACATTACCAATTCATGGCTATGCATTATGCCCAAAAGCCATATCGAGACAGTATTTTTATTATGTTTTATCGGAACAACAGTTTCACCATATTACACTTACTGACTCATCATACAAAACAATAACATGTCGATGTTGCAAATATATGAAATATTCTATCGACTTAAACTTCTGTTTTGTCCTTCTCACTTTCCGCATTTCTACGCATCATTGAAACATTAATTTCCTCTTTATTCAAAGACAATAATATATACTTAAGACACTACGAACAATAGCAATGATGGATCCCTTCCCGCTTCTTTTCAAAGCTACTTGAATGGTTAAGCATAACGCTACAAATGAGAAATGAGTAATTTTTTGCTCTTTCTGCATTGGTTGTTATTTTGATAGTGAGAAAGAAAAAACCCATATATATATATATATAAAGTATTCTAAGTATGACTTTTGACTTATCAAGAGCTTTGCTACCTAAAGAACAATCAAGGTTGTAGTCAACATCTCCATCGCCTCCATCTATTCAAAATTAGATTATGAACTGTACAGAAAAAAATCAAACATAGATTGCATAATTCATTGCTTTCATTTTTTATATTGATATAATATTATAATATTATCCCTTATGAGATAAACACTTACTGATATTTATTCGTGTTTTATTTTTTACGCACATGTTGAAATATAAGCCTCTACGGCAAAGAAAAAGAGACTAATTACATGGCATGAATGTTACAACTAATACTAAAAAAAGAGAGAGCAAATAATGCTTATATTTTTGTAGTTCTATGACCTTTTAAACATTTTTCACTCTTAGTTTCTATTCATTAATTGTATTTAAATATTTTTATATTGCATTAAATAATCAATATCGTTATACATTTTTAGATAGTTTGTTAAATTGATGTTTGGTTAATAAATATAAATACTTCATTTAATGTAATTGTGATTTTTTTGTTAATTTGCATTTTATTTGTGTTTTTTGAGGGAAAGCTCAATATTTCAATTCTCTCTATTACTTCTCGTAGACTCATAATATGTTATCGATTATTGGATTATTTAAACAATTCTTTAGATAATCGAGTAATCATTAATTGTGCATTCATTCATGTTCCTCTGTTGCAATGCGAGTGGTTGAAAGAATAATTAAAAATATATTGGTTTTTATCTGATGTGAAATCCTATTAATTCTATGTTCCTATTTTACATTTTGGGTGAAATCAATTTGATAAATGAGTACATATTAGAGGTCGATAGAACATTTGGTTTAGACTCAAATAGGACATATTAAAACGATCGCTTCGGTAAAGATTGGCTCGTATTGAGGCCCATGACAGCAGTTTTTTCAATGTGTTATGGAGATAAATAGTTGTCATTGTTATTGATTTTATCGTATAAATATTATATATATATATATTACTGTTTCAAGTCACTCTTTTACTACCTTTTTTGTGTTTATCAAAACAAATTTCTCTATTAAATATTCTAATTTAATAAGAATTATTTTGTTCGTTAGTCTATTCGTCTCCACGTATCCCCAAAAATATTCATTAGATCGTGAATAAATTTTCAGTGAATCATTCTAAGTGGCGGTGGACACTTTCGGAAAACTCAATATAGCTTAGGAGGTGTTAAAGTTTGTTTAGGTTATTCACGGAAACGTTTGGTTTCTTGATTTATATTTTATGCGGAAAAAAATTATCTACAATTTCTTGAAAATGACACCTGAGATTCGGACAAATTTTTATGTGGAAGATTTTGTTGTTCCCGCAAAAAATATATACCATACCCCGGAAAATATCAGACAACGCTAGTATCTTATGAAATAATACCATTAAAAACTATTTTACAAATCAAAATATGATCTTATATCATTCAACATCAGTGAATACGCAGAAAGAATGCCTGCCACGCAAAAAAATACATGTTTCCAACTTCTTCACATTACTTTCTTGAAAGCATCATAATCAAAATGGAAGTTTGGAGTACTTTTAAAAGAAGTCAAAACAAACCTCTCAAGAATCTTAATTTTTTCGCAAACACTTTACACGTTTTGATAAACATGTAAAAGTATTTGCCTTATGACTGATGATCAAATGGAAAAACATATTTGAACCTTATTATGTATATTTAACGAAAGTTAAGAGTTAGAATTGTTTAATTAAGCTATTTATGTTTATTTGTTTGTACGGTTCTCTGTATTTCCAAAGCATTTAGATTTATGTTGATCTACTTTTCTATGGCTAAAATCGAGGTGCCAAGGTAATATTAGGCTTATAAATTGAACTATCGATTTTTTGTATTTCATTTCTTATTACATAAATAGACATTATACTCTAAAATTTGCCCTTCAACATAAGAAAACTAAATGAAAAATCCAAACTTTATAAAGCTTCTATCAGAAGTAACTTTGATCTTCAGGTTGGGTTCAATCATACCGGGTCTGAATATTTTGGATACGGAGAGGTCGACCACATTCTTGCCGGCGAGACATCAAGGAGTCGATTGAGATCGTTTTTGATAGAAACATCTCCTTTTTGCATTCCTTCTGTATGCCTCCAGTTGTAGGGATAACACGGTTGAGGGGGTGGGGGTATTTGATGGATGTCTTAAAAATACCCTTTTGAGAGGACTTGTCGAAACTGGTCTGCCGTTAGGATACGATGTGGTTGGTCTTCATTATTTAGACTTACAAAAGCTCCGTGCATTTACATGTAAATATTAGTGCTATAACAAATTAAGAAAATATTAATGAAAAACCTAGATATCATCTAAAAATATATAAAAATAATCAGTTAACAAAACATTAAAATAATCGATTTTTTCTCAAATCTAAGAAGATACCTAGTTGTATTTTCTCTTGTCTTAACGCTAAAAGCAGAACTATAAAAAACCCCAATATCCAACCGATAATATAACGTTATTTGCATATAATAGATAGTACCACGAATTTGTTTTAGAGGTAAACCATTAATTATTTAGGCTATTTTATGATATGGTTTTTTGAAGACTATTGGAATTGGCAAAAGCCTTATTATGAGCAAACAAATGAAGTTTTTTATTGCGTCATGAATATCTTCGTCTTAGTACTTTTTCTGTTTAGCAAACTTTATTCTTCTTAGACACACGTCATTAAAACCCACCGGTAAGCGAGTAATCAACCTTAACTCTTTCACTCCTTTTGGGTGTTGTACCACCCATGCGCTCATCAATTTTTAAAATGCTGCAGCAAAAGTATACTTGTTATTTTTGATTTAGATTTTGTTTTATCCTATTAAGACAAAGTAAGTCATTGTCTTTGTTAGTTGATGATAAGCTTCAGACTAACAAAGTGAAGATAGACGACAATAAGGGAAGTCGGCGTAAAAAATCAGGTAAGTAATAATTAAACAGATTAATTATATAGTACTAATGCAATTATCCAATAGTACATTGTATCATGGTAGATTTATGTTCAAATTATGCACTCGTCAACCCATTTCTGTCATTGTTTAAGTTGAAGTTGTATTATATTAACTTATGAATTGGGTATTATAACACCCCCTTCGGTTTGAATGGTAGTATTTCATCCTAAAATATTACATTTTACAGGATGCCGAACAAGCACCGAGAGAGGCATTATTATTACCAAGGACCAGATTGAACAGATACTCGATGCGGATCACAGTGACGAGGATTTAGAGTTGGAAGATGAGGATCTTTTATTTCTGGAAGATCATGACGAAGAGGAAGAGAGTTCATCATAGAGGATGCTTGTGCGCAGACCTATGATCCTGATGACAAACGAGATGGTGGTTCAAACTTTGAGAAGACGATTAAAGATCTGAAGTGGAAGAAAATCAAACATTCTGAAGCTTGAACCATTCCTGATCCTGTACATATAGTTTGCTCGATTTTTCGAATGTGCTGGATTTTCCTGAGCCCCTTACAATTTTGATAGAGCTTGTGAGTTCTCTAAATTGCTGAAAACAGTGGTTGTGCCTCAATCTATTCTTTATGCAATCAGCAGGGACACGCCTTTACAATTTCATTTGAAGAAATGAAGGCTTTCTTTGGTGTAACATTATTATGTGTTATAACCACCGGCCAGAGCTATGACACTACTGGAGCAAAGATGATGACTTGTATCTAAAGAAAATTGCTAATATCATGTCTAGGACCGGTTTTTCGAATAATAGGAAGGGCCTTCAAAAAAAATTATTACTTATAAATCAATGAAAAGAGGTGATATGGACTGTCGCGAGAGTAATGGATTATTCTTTGTCAAGTGGTTTGATAACCGCTCTGTCGTGGTCTTATCGACATGGACAACCCACTCGAGACCACCACGGTAAATGATAAAGGTCAGAGCGGCAAAGTGTCAGTTTCATGTCCAAAAATGGTATGCCATTACAATAAAGGTATGCGGGGCACGGACATCATGGACCAGATTTCGAAAACATATGCGTTTGACCATAGCAGTCCTACAAAATATCCTCTCCGACCGTTTCATGACTAACTTGAACTTTCCCTAGCAAATGCCTTCATCGTTCAAGAGAAACTGGCTTCCAATGTGGCCATGGAGAAGGACGACCAAAAACACTGCTTGAATTTAGAAGATCTGTTGCCAATTCATTGATTGAAGGCTTCTCGTCAAGAAAGAAAGCTTCAAGATCAAACTCAGTAGGGAAACTTCAAACTAACTGTCATGATATCCGCATGATGGGCAAAGCTGGAAGATGGAAGGTGCTACAACACAGCGAAGATGGACCCCAAAACAAGTATCAAATGCTTGACTTGTGAGAAGTTCCTCTGCCTTGTGAAGGGCTGCAGTTGCATGAATAATTACCACAGGAGCATCTCTGCTCTTGAATGAGCACTTAGAAGAACTAGTAAGTTATATCTTAATACATTATTTTTATATTTATAGTTTAGAAAATAAACAATGAAAGATAAAATCTTGGAATATTTTTGTCCCTTCAGTCCTGGTGGGTGTTACAACACCCAAACTTTTAAGGCCTCATATCTTGTGAAAAAAATATGGTATGCTGACGAAATTTTGTAAATATTATTTTTTTCACATATACAAGATACTGTCCAAATTTCAGACAAATTGGAGCAAGCATAAATTTTCAGGTGTGAAAGAGAAAGCTTCAAAGTCACTCTGATCAATAAGTTATACAGGGTGCGGAAATATAACTTCCTTTTTTCAGAAGCAATAAAACAAGATGTATAAATCAGAAAGGTTTTAGTTTTGTTTCAAGATTTTAGTACATATTTAAAGTTTTGTTTCACATAGTTTTGAAAATTATATCAGATAGGTGACGTCCCCCATTGTCCATACACTGTATATACCTGTATATACTGTATATACAGAGCGTCTTGGCAAACACCCGAAATCGGTATATACTGTGTATGGACAATGGGGGACGTCACCTATCTCATATGATTTTCAAAACTATGTGAAACAAAACTTTAAATTTGTACTAAAATCATGAAACAAAATTAAAACCTTTCTGATTTATACATCTTGTTTTATTGCTTTCTGAAAAGGTAGTTATGTTTCTGCACCTTGTATATTCATATATTTTAGTACTTATTACTCCAAAAAATGAATTTAGTTTTTAAAAACAAAACATTTCCTATGATATTTTATACTTTAGGTTTTATATTGGGATTTTTTTTGGCTAAAACATTTACTATACAATGGTAATGTTAATTTCCATTTTTTTTTGTAGGGATATGGACCTATCATTCATCTATTGCATTATTCATACTTATTCATTATTAACCCCTAAAAATCCAAAGGGTCCACCATTTGTTAATTCCTTTAATTATAGTTTAAATAATATATTAAAGTATTCATACTTAGCCAAAATACTGACCAAGGTATTAATATTTGTAGACTTAAACATTTTTTATTTAAAACAATAAGCATCCTTTTGCATCTTACGTTGTTTACACATATACATAGTTACTACATTCCTCACAAGATGGCGGGACTGTTCACACTTCAGTGGCAGCCATTGTGCAGAAATGAGAATATATAAAAACAGTATTGAAAAACCGTTTTTTGTGTCTGAAGAAATATTTGTATTTGCCACGCTGAACACGTTTTTCCCATAGGTATATTCATAAGAGGTTTCTTTATTGAGAGAGTATTTATTTTCTATCAGTAATTCTACTAATTTATAGATTTTCCAATTCATTTTTATCTTCCTTTACTTCTGCAATCATTCCTATCTGAGAACATATATTATTTTTCTAATAGATAATTCTTTATGTACTTGTTTGCATATACCACGAGGCTTTCTTTCTTCTTTGGGAAGAAGGGTATTGGATAATATAATTTACCAAACATAGAGTATTTGATTTCGGAAGTCTTTTGAAGTAATATTTATTTATGTTTGATTCTTTCATTTTTAAAAGATATGTATGCAAAAATAGATTTCCTTTCATCCTACTATCAACAAAAACACCAATTCTTTGGGTATACGGAAAACCGTATAAATATATAAGAGCATATGGGGGATATATATAAAAATCAGTGTAAAGAATGTTACTATAAAAGAGAATAATGAAGCTTTCATAGTTGGCACATTTATTTTCTTCCTGGCCAATAGGCGTAACTGTATTTCAGTTTAGCCGACATAATTGGTGATTCCTGTAAAGACAAACAGAAGTTTAATATACACAAATAAAATATATTTTTAAAGGCATTAAAAGCACCCAAAAAGACAAAACTAATATTTTGGTAAAATCCAATTATCAAATCCTCGGACGATCTCTTTGCGTATATCATTACCTAAACTTGGTTAAACTGAAGTTTATTTTTAGTTTCTCACTTCTGTTGTATTTTGCTTAACATTCTTCTCTTCCGCTCCATACTTTTCCATAAGAGTTTCCGAAACAAACTTAAAAAATTCACACAGCGAAGTGCAACTCCAAAAGATTTGACCTTAAGACTCAGTGTATTCGTTGCAGAAGAAAGAAAAACAGCTAAAATACAAAATACACAAGTACAACATTTTAGAAATCACATAAAAGAATCCAAGTATTTTTTAAATGTTAAACTTTGTTATGTAACTTAACAATAGGTAAAATCTTTGCGACGTGAGCGTCCTCTGACAATCTCTTTGTTAAATGATTTGTTGCACTTTTGTGATGATGGTGTTGACTTTTGATTCCTCTTCTCTGCAGTAGAAAGCTAAAAATCTTCCCTTCCGATCTCTGCTCTGTATTTCTCCTTGAGAGTTTCTGATTAGAGATTTTGCAAAGCGAAGTGCAGCTCCAAAAGATGTGATCCGTTGTTTCGGTGCATTCGTTGCAGAAGCGACACATACTCCCCTGTCCTTGGAAGAACTTGACTCGAACCTTCATAGTTCCATAGAAAAGACGGAATTTCAGCCATTTCTCTCAAAGTTGACATCTTTCTAGTGAAGATTAGGAGACTAAATCTATAAAAAATATTGTTTTACAATAATTTTGAGTTAGGAAATAAACCTCATTCGCTTTCTTCTCATTTTTTCTTTGGGCTTCTACTTTGTACACTCTGTGCGTGTTTCTCTCTGTGTCTCTTTCTCTTCTTCCATTTCTCTATCTCACCTTCTTTGTTTCTTTTCCTCTCCCATTCGGTCCGAATAATAATAAAAATCGAAACGATGTACGAATGTAGACCGTTCTCGATGTCTTTATATGGTGAATATATTTTCATTATGATCCGGTGTTTGGTTTAATTACTGGACTTAAGAAAAAATGCACACTCTGAACCTTGCACTTCAGCAGGGTTTATTTCAGGAAACTCTTTTACAACATTTAACTTGTTAGGGTACACATTATAATTTCCCTTGGCTATCCTATAAATCAATGTAACCTCCTCAGCAGCAATGCTGGGCTTGAGGGGTCCCCGGAAAGTCCTGCAGGAGTCCCGGATATGATCTTCAGCCATGGCACCCCAATGGTCATTAACTGTGGCCCCTTAGCCGGTTAATTCTGGGATTGCAGGCCCATTTCTCACCATGTACTTAAAAAGTGTAGTCCAGGAATTTGACATTGGGCGAGTAAGGGGGGGGGGGGGCAATTGGAATTAGAGACTCTCCTCCAACCACTCCTGGACCTTTTGAAGGTGTGTTAGGGGCACCATTCTGTTCAAAACCACATTCATTCTGTGTAGTTGGCATGGGAAAAAGCTGTCCTCCATGATTTTGATGTATTCTGTCCCATTGAGCATGTATCCTGTTGGAAACTAGATTAGAGATACTTCCTTTCCATCAGAGGCCACATTGCTCAATGACATAACACTCGCAGGATGCTTGGTGCACTCAATGATGCCTCAAAACTTGTCGTTCTACCTATTTTGCACTGGGTTGATTACTGAAAATAATTACAATGTTGACCTTGGCATTTTTTAAATACAATACAAAATACAGATCACATAAAATAATTTCTAAATATTTAATCTCATATGGAACAGTGGTTTGATTTTCTTTGGAAAGGGTTACTCTCAATATATTTAACGATACTTTCAGTATTAAGATATTTTGTACCTTACCTACCATTGAATTCAACACAATTTCTTAAAAAGGTCAAGATCATTTTGAATAAAATTTATTCGTTTAGCTTTCATATGTTGCTGTTATTTATCTGAAGATTTTAGCGTATTGTGATATATCAACCGGCTCGGATTAAAAGGTCTCTCTCTCCTCCTTATTATTATTCTTATATGTTAATGTGTGTACTTGTATTATAAACTTTCATGTTAATACAGTTGCGAAATAGACTTCATATTAAACACATCAAACGTATATTGTATTATATAAATATGTATAATTTAAACTTTTAGGCCAAAAAAAAAGTTATATTTGCTCTGAATTTCTATATAATATTTTAACATCAATTGGAGGTTGAAAAAGGTCTGGCATAATTCCTAAAATATGAAATACAAGAAGAAAATTAATGCCCATGTGAACTTCAAAGTTAACTAATTCAAACATTGGAATGCAGCTATTGCATAAGAATAAGGTGTATTTGTGTCACCACACAGTTAGTATACAAACGTTTTTTATTATATCTGAATGCAGAACCTTTTGATGAATATTAATAAAGTTGAATATATATTTTAATTAGACAACATCAAAAAAGTGAAAAAGATTTTAATACAAATTTAATACAACTATATATATGTATAACACATGGCCTAACTAAGAAAACACGGTTTTGTTCAAAATTAGCTTTATTCATCAACGTAATCTCCATCAAGAGCAACGCAATCATTCCTGCGCCGCTCTAACATTTCAATACCACTTTTGCAGAACGATCTATCTTTTGCCCCTAAATGGGCCTCAGTTTCAGCGACAACCCCTTCATTCGTGCAAAATTTCTTACCAGAGAGCATTTTTTTGTGTTTGCCAACAGCCAGTAGTCGCTGGTAGTCAAATCTGGTGAATACTGTGTATGTGGGAGAAACTCAAAATTAAACTCACACCATTGTTTTGATTTACTTGTGACAGGGTGCGTTGTCTTGATCAAACAAATAAATATTTGCCATATACGGTCGCTTCTTTGCAATTTTGGCCTTCATACGCTCCAATAACACTATATAATACTCACTGTTATGGCATTTCCTTTCTCAAGATAGTCGATGAATATTACACCACCAACATCCCAAAATACCGAGGCCATAACCTTTCTAGCCGATTGTTGTGCTTTCGGGCGCCTTGGACGAGGCTCACCATTTGCTTTCCACTCAGATGATGATCGTTTTGATTCCGGAGTGAATTGATGGATCTATGTTTCATCCATTGTCACATATCGACGCAAAAATTCCAGTTTGTTACGTTTAAACATGGCCAAACACTTCTCAGAATCATCAGCACCTTCCTGTTTTTAGTCAACAGTAAGCAAATGCGGCACCCACTTTGAACAGAGCTTTCTCATAGTCAAATGCTCATGCAATATAAGCCAACACGTTTTTTTATATCGTTACAATGTCAGCTAACTCACACAACTTCACTTTTCGATCATTAAAAACGATTTTGTGGATTTTTTGATGTTTTCTGGTGTTACTGCCTCATTTGGACGTTCACTGCGTTCTGCGTATTGGTGTCTCTACGACCACATTTGAAGTCAGCAAACCAACGTTTTATTGTTGTTTCTCAAGGAGCGGAGTCCCCATAACATTTTCAAGTCATTGCTTTGCTTGACCGGTATTTTCTCTTCAAGAAGCAGTGACAAATTAAAACACGAAATTGTTTTTCATCGATTGTTTTAAAAAACAACAATGTGTCACTCTTAACACAATAACTCAAAAACTAATGAATAGAATGCCATGAAATTTTAACAGCTGTCTTTTGAAGGTTAGTATTAACTAGAAAAAGGTGACTGCGATAAAATACCGCCATCTATGTGTTCGACCCGGGACTTTTCAGTCCATGTGTTTATATATATATATATATATATGTTTTTACATATCCGTATACAACTTTATTTTACTTAATGGTGTATATACCAATGAGTTTTAAGTAAGAGAGATTTGTTTTTCTTCCTCCTCACTTCGTATACATTCTTAACTAGAGGCATATATACACTCAGAGAGTGCAAACCTCCGCCGTCACGGGGTCCTTATGAACCTTCCGAGGCGGATTTTTCACGACTGGGGTGGCGTAGAGGGACGGGGGAGGGTTCCCTTCGACGGAATTCCGAGAGGAAGACGCTCCCGGCACCCGATTTCACAGCACAGCGACATATATTGGCAGAGTAGGCTAACTTGAAATATTTATTAGTATTTAGCTCATTTTGCATCTTAAAGAAGCACTCAGAGATGCCAAAATTTAATCACTTGTTCCTTTGGCATTTCCAACAACTTCCACAAAGTTTCATTTGAATCTGTTCCGTACTTTTTGAGTTATCCTGCTGACAAACAAACCAACCAACAAACCAACGCCAGTGAAAACAATACCTCCTTCGGTGGAGGTAATAATTATATTGTTCGCTCCCAGTAAATCTTATGTAAAAGCATCGTCCTTCATTTAAATTACTTGACCGTAAAACAAAACACTATATAAATAAAGAATGGTGGAAATTAATATTCAGCGTCAATGGTGTAATAAGGCAACGATTTATTTACACATGTATGTACATTTATTTGCTCAGCACACAACTTTTTGTTATTAGATAAATATACATTATTAACAAGAATAAACAACACAAAGCAGTAATGATATGTTTAACGATTGTTGGCATAGCAAATAATGACCATCAAGAAAGTATTATAGCAAAACTACAGGCGAATGGTCTTACTCCTTGTTATCGTAAAAAACAGTATTGGGTTAGGATGGTAATAATGTAACTCATAAACAACGGTTTTTTGCTAGCTAACAGGTTTTTTTTGCTTATTTTTGTTTCGAATACATTGCAACCAACCGGATGTCTAAAAATAAGCACTAAAGCATGTAAATTAATCTATTGAACTTAAGATCTACTCAATGATGTTAATTAAAATTGAACTTCCCCTTTCGGAAGTTAAGCCTGCGCCCCCAAAATTGAAAATTGAACACGTCTTAAGTCTCTGAGCTATCATAATCCCTTAAATTTTGATGATTAATATTACAAAGTCGCTTATAGTCATATCTTAATGCTAAACAATTGAATTATCAAAGAAATCTACTATGAATCTGGATTATAAAATTGATAAAATCCTATTAAGTTGTCATTCAACATCTTGGTACTACTTTGTATGAGGATCATTTTTCGATTATCTGTATACTGTAGGTAAAAGTTAAAGGTTATGAAGTGATGTATTAAAAAAATACTGATTTTTTTTCCGTTCATTATTCATCTGGTGTGTGTGTGTAATCGTCTTTATTTTTTCCAAGAAACATCCTAGCACTTCGGCTAGTCAGGGATGTCAGGAATAAAAAAAAGCAATACAATGTTTAAATATATATATAAAACTATATAAATTGAACAAATACTAAAATATAAATATATAATTAAAAACAAAAGGTTTCTTCTAAGTGTTTTAATTAAAATATTAACATGATTTTATATACACTTATTTATTTGTGCTTGTATATTCTTTTATGGAATGTTGAAAAAAAAATTCCAGCTAACATATTTAATACAATAGAGAGGACAAGTAGATTTTTCTTCGATTTTAGACGATTATAGATATATTGTTATAGAAAATGTACTGAAATAATATGGCATGCCTAATACACATGTCGTTTTATAAATTACTCTCACATTTCTCAAATTTCTTTTTCATTAATGAATACATACATATATATATATAATAATTATACGTCCATAATGTATAAAAGTATATAAACATACACAAATATATTTTTTCCCTTCTCCTATTTTTTTGCCTATCTCACTTTCATAAGACTTCTTTTTATGACGTACCTATGCCATAGGAAATAAAAACAAACAAAAACCTCCTGGACAAAAGGAAGTACTTAATTATTCTGTTTTTGTTAATGTGCCCCTTACATGAATAAAAAATGTTTCTTGGAACTTGCAAGGATAAAGAAGAAGTAAATCATTAACATGAGAGTTACTTTTGCACCAAGTATTATTGTACATGAAAAACAGTTAGACAGGATTTTTTTAGTGTTTATTAAACTACTTATTTTTTCAAGAATAGCTATCGCTATTTGTATATGTATGGGTTAATTTGTAATTAAAATATCTAGTTATACTCTTCTTGAACTAAGTTAATTTGATTAAAAAATCTAAGTTTTGTGCAAAGTTGAACATGATTCTTATTCGTTTTCTTTATAAAAAATGGTTTAGAGTACTTTTTGAAAGATAACATATAAATTAAGTCAAAATAGTAACACGACAAAAATAAGAAAGTGTCAAATATCCTCAGTTTCTAAGCTTGAAAGATCTGTCATATTGTTGTTGTAAGATGCTTCATTTGTATTCGTACTTTATATTCTGGAATCGACTTACATATTAAGGGGAAAATATAGACAAAAAAACAACTGATTTATTTCTTCACCTCTAACTTTGATTGTACAAATCTGTTAGTACTACCATGAATCTGAACCTACAATAAAACTCGAAATACATATATAAAATTCAATGAATAAGAGCGTAAATGTGCCAAAAGGTTTAAAATATATTATAAATGTTAACATATTTTAAAAAGCGTTGAAGAATAAGAATTAAAATAAAAAACAAATTTCAGCTCCAAAACTACCATGCTAAAAAAGTAAAATAAAAATCTAGATTAAAGAGTTTGAACAATATATTTCCCCCTACTCCGTAGAAGGATCACATCCTCAAAACGTTGGTGAGACGAAGTTTCTTAGAGTAGTATGACATAATTTTTACATTTTTTTATTTAGAGGAGTTGTATATACCAAAATATATATAAAAAAATTGATACTCTAAGTCAAAATAAAGTTCCTGTCAATATATCAAATACAAAGTTTATGTATATATACACTATACACACAAAAATGGATCAAACAACAGACTCATATGAATATAGGTACATCTTAATCAATAAGCAATACTCGTATAGTAATCAATACATACATAAAATAAAACCAAATATGCAAATATCTAAATTTTTAATTTTTCCATCTTCTTATGCCGCAGGCAGCAAATTATCATTCTTGTAGAAGCTGTAGTAGTCGGTCGTCATCCGATTTCATTTTTGTTAAACCTAGAAAAGCAATAGTTATTTTTTTTGGTTTCAAAAGTAAGTTATTCATAGCCCTGTCATAGCCTGTGACAGATGACTGCTGTGTGTTGAGAAATAAACATGAAAAATATAGTCCTTAAAAATACTAATTGTCTCCTCATTATGTGCCTTGATCCATGACGTCATTGGCATATTTCACATATTAATATTGATGAAACAACTGCTTGTAAAAGAAATGTTTATATTGTTTCATCACATCTACTGATAAATAGACCATTAATATGGATATCAAACCTCAAAAACAGTGAAATGAAATGATTCAAATCATGATAATAAATTTTACAATTTTCTCCTGTTCTTATGCTTATCAAATGCACGAAATTAGACAAATGGATTGCTTCAGGGCGAGAAGGGGATAATCAGTGTTTGAACCCTTAACAAAGAACGGATTATCCTTCACAACTTTCTTGTTCTTCTCCTTACTACTATATCCAAGCCAATTATCTACAAATTTCTCAGGACTTTATTGAAGTTTCTTTTTTGTCTTCGTTTTCGCTGAATGTAAATGTGTATGTTTCTACGATAAAAAAAATTAAAGAATGGGAGGAAAGAAAGAAAAATAACTTTAATCCCTTCTTAAAGGCAGGTAAGTAGTTATATATATATATATATATATTGAATATATATATAAAAACTTTAAAACTCTATGTGTACACATATTAAATCTTTTTAATAAAAAGATATGATATGCTCATCTATTGTAAGTTTTAGAAGGTTGAAAGATTGTCTTTATTCATATCTTTGAATGGATAAAAGAAGCATAATAATAAAGAAATGTTTTGAGTTTGTTTTGAGTAACATAATAGTCATATTATGAAATAATGATGAGTAGTATTCATTTCATATTCTTTATTTTTAGGTAAGATGGAGTTACTTCAAAGCTAGCAAAATCACATTTTGAATTTTCGAGAGTTTAGAGCGACATATGTATTGTGAATAAAACAAATTGAATTGGAGCATATTTTTCATGCTTAGACGGACTTATGCGTCGTGTTCATTATACACTAGATATTATATCTTTAATGTTTTTGTCAATAATATAGGTCACCAATATAGCTGATGGCTGAAGGTAAAAATCTGGGGGTCCTATAAGGAAAAATAACTATAATAACTTAAGATATGTTTTCCTTGCAGAATCTTTCTGTATCCTACTGATCGAGTTGGTTAGTAATGAGCCTTTAAATTGAGTTGGGCAAAGTCATTGTTCTTATTTTTAAAGATCCAATTCTTTAAAAAAAGAAAGTCCAAAGTGAGTGACGGCTCTTAAGCTTGTAGAGTGTCTGTCTTCATGTCCACCAACATTTAAAGAGAAAAACAGTTTTATAGAGGCCTCAATTTATATATATATATAATTGTATAATAATAAAGCTGACATTGTACGTGAATGATACCTGTGAAAATGCGATGCTCTTACAAACGCTGTTGGTTGTAATATTGGGGGAGGAAAAAGTAAAAAAACTGTTATCGTTATGCTACATAATATCACTACAGTCGAGTCTGTTGAGAAGTGAACATGAAAAATATCATCCTTAAAAATACTAATTGTCTCTTCCTTATGTGCCTTGATCCATGACGTCATTGGCATATTTTTACATATTAATATTGATAAAACATCTGCTTGTAAAAGAAATATTTATATTTTTTCATCACATCTACTAATAAATGGATCATTAATATGGATATCATCGTAAAAAACAGTGATAACAAATGAGAAAAAATCATGTTTGTGAGAGCAACCCTTTTTTATATCCCAAATGATGCATCTTGAAATACTGGTTTATTTTATAAATAGAAACCATTCTAATTTTCAAATGTTAATTGCAGCCAAGCACAAAAAGATTTATAATTCACATTCTAACATTAAAGTAAATCACATATATACTGGTCAACAATTGAACAAGGATAGTTTTTGTCATAACGTCAGCCAAAACACTTTTCAGATCAAATATGATTATAGTCCAGCCTGTGATACCGGCCACAGAAAAATGATGTAAACAATCTGTGTATAGCGGCCACCTGTTTCTTCCAACCACGTTTTGTTTTTCCCCTGAGTAGCCCATATAGACATATGTGTCTCTATACCATTCAATATTAAAAATCATATCCCTTTTCATCATCGATAATTCAATATTGATCGAAAAAATCCCTTTCCCATCATTGAATATCAAAAAAAAAATGTTTGTTTGTGTTCAGGGGGGTGCATAAATAATCATAATAGTAATATAACAACTCACAATCAATGCCTAGAACCACGAAAATAACAACAATAACAACCAAAAACACTTCAAACAAAATAAGAAGTGAAAAGATTTAAAGAAATCAAAAAAGAATTTTGTGAAAGGGAGGGAGGGGAGGGGTATTTATTTATTTAGAGACTAAGAAGTTAGAAAATTGAAGAGAAGGGAGGAGGGAGGAGAGACGAAAATGTCAATGGAAGAACAAACCTGGGGAGAGGATTTCTTATTGATTGACAAGTAAGAGATAAAATGCCCTGCAAGAAGGGAAGAAGTCAGCTGCTAAATAAATAAGTGGTGTTTTTTTTTACTTTTAGAAATACAAGAAAGGGGTTTCAATTATTTCGTTTTGTCCTAGATATTGTGTAAGACAACTCGATGCCTTTTCTAATACACGGTAGGATCCAGTAATGATGCTATTCAGTAAATGTCCGAAATAAAGGGAAGGCTTAAGAATCAAATGAAAAATAAGGTATCTTTAAAAGATAAATGAATTATAAAATATGTATTTGTCTCGAAGACATACGATTTTAATATCTGCTGAGGCTTCGGCCTAATAAGGTTTAATGGAATTTTATCTGTTTGGATATGTGTATACAAATTATGGGGTGAAAGTTTTGATCTTCCTGTAACGTGGATGTACATCTGAAGGATAATCTTACAAACTTACAAGCTTCTCTATCAACACCAAAAAATCTCATATTATTCACTATTATATATTTATAATATTTAGATTGCCATAATAAATGATGACACAAAAAAGCGTTATGAATACAATGATTTATAGGCAAATCTATTAATCTAAAATATTGATGAAATAACAAGTTTTTTCTCTTTTTAAAGCTTATTCCTTACATGCTACATAATAATGGGAAGGTTTAAAAAGTTAACTTTAAGTAGATGCAAGAATCTTCAATTTAAAGTAAATTACAAGGGCCCATATATTTACACACACACACACAATAGGGTTTCAACAAAATATTGCACATAAGGGAAAACTACATGCGAAAAATGTAATGATTTATTGATTTTTTAAATAAGAGAAGAAGAAAATTGCAGGGAGAGAGAGAGAAAAAAAATCATGCCTGCATCAAAAAGGCCCTTTGTTCACACATTCATCAATTTTAAAATGCAAATTGCCATAGACAATAAATTGCTAAATTATAGGCATGAAGAAGGCAGTGAAATGACTTGGCTTCATGACAGTGTTAAACCCCACTGTGCATACCTGAGAAAAACAACTTACCATAAAATGCAATTTTTTTCATATTTTTAATTCATTCCCTTTTAATTTATAGTTGTTTATTATGATGTTTTGAAAATAAATGGGGAAAGGGAGAGTGTTTGTTTAGTGGCAATGTTTCTCAACTCTTAATATTAAGTGCCATCCATAGTTCTAGAGCGCCGAAGCAGCGTATGGTAGCGGTGTAGTTGTTAACTCTCCATTGTTGCGGAAAAGTAGCGTCAGATAGAACTAATGAGAGAGTTAGACTTTTTCTAATATATTAAAAAGATAGGAAGTCTCACTTCGTCTTTAGTTCTATCTGTCGCTACCTTTCCCCAAGAACAGAGAGTTAACAAATACCCAGTTACCATACGCAGCTTTTGTGCTCCATATTTCAGAAAAGTATTTGGCTTCCTATGTCCAACATCCTTTGATCGAAAACAAATCGTGGTTCTACGCTGGAGAACCATTACGACTTCTTCTTTCGACATCTTTCAATCAGGAAAAATATTTCAGAAATAAATTATAGACTCTTAGCATTAAATAAATGTTTGTATGAACTATATTTGTCTTAGTTATAAGTGTTATATTATTGCTAAGACAAAAAAAAATCCAGAGTTTTAAACTCTCCTGTTTTTATGTTTGTTGTTATTTTAATTTTTGTTTGTAATTATTTTATATCTTTTATATATATATATATATATATATATATATATATATATATATATATAACAAAGCCTCAAGAAAGATAGTAAAAATTGTGGAATCCTAAAATGTCATTTTAGTTTTTGAATCATTTTATCATTTACCATTTTAAACAGTTTGCGTAACGTGACATTTGGTTTTTTAAATATTCCATTGAAAATACTATTATGTTGCTCTTAAATATATTATGATCGAAAATTACTGATGGAACTCTTCCTTTCCAGGTGTCTAGGTTTGCTTTGCCTTGCATCACAAAAATGTTTTCAGTGCCCAAGGCTGAGCACGTTCATAACTAAGAAGAACAAATTATGTACACATGAAAAAACTTTGACAAATATGAGGCCCTTATTTTTAAGAATGAGGTGCTTATCTTAAGGAGAAAATAAGCTACAACGCATACCAAAGAAAGGCAAAGTGGTGGGTAAAAGGAAGAAGAAAAAAAAACTCACTCATAAATGTAGCCAATGGGTTGGAACATTATTAGTATCTGAGAAAATGACATTCTGTTTTATGACAATGAAATTAGCCCTGCAAAATACGAATCTGTTTTATACTGTACTAGCGGATGTCTTAATTTTCCATGAATGTACACTTTGACCTCGTATTGCCTTGGCACCACAAACTATCTATAGAAAAGTTGATCACAATATAACTAGGTGTTTAGGAGATACAAATGAACTAACAAAAATATTGGCATCACAATTTATCACTAGAAAAAGTTGATCATAATATAACTAGTGTTTAGAGATACAAATGATCTAACAAACAAATAAACACTTTTTTAGAATTAAATATTTCTTTCAGGAACAACAACTTACTCAAAAATATTTCTTTTATACTCAAAATAAATATAATTTTGTACAAATTATCAAGAAAGCGTTTGAAATATTTCATAATGTCTAAAATAAACATATGGAAAACCAATTTCTAGATATAACAATTGTAGCAAGAGTTTGAACCATGATCTGGATCGGTTCATCACTTGGGCCAGTCTCATCACAAGGCAGTTGTTGCTTACAGAAAATTTGGTACCATTAGGGATAGGTGATATAATAGTTATTAAGTGTCAACACGTCCGTAGTCTCATTATGCCAAGAGTACAACACAGGCAATCACGGCCTCAAGACTCTCTCCTTATGGGAGTTGGACATTCACTGGACGGCCCAGAGTGATGAACCGGTCCAGGTCATGGTTGGAACTCTTGCTACAACAACATAGTTCAAAACACATCCTTACACCTCTAAGTCATCCACAGAAAATTTGCTATAAATCTATATTGATGATTTTAAGAAATCACAAAAAAAACATTATGGTGAACAAAATAAGCTTGACGATAATATTTTTTACGGTAGTGTCCGCCACCGTTTAAACACTCCTCCAGCTCTCAAAGATATTGTTGAAAATCTTGTAATATTTTAATCGTTTGAGGGATTCAAAGAAAGGAATGAAAATACGAACGGATTATTATTTATTAGTTTATATGACAGTGCTTATGAGTTGTTTTTTGTACACGCGTACAACAAGTTTATCATTTTAAAGAAACACACAACAAATCATTCAACAATCAATATACAAAAAAAAAATCCAAAACAGATTCTACTGACCTGAGGTCAACATTTGTTGGCAAGGAAATATCAGCAGATAATCCCTCCAAAAATGTCCTTGACAAATAATTGAAAATTTTCTGGGAGGGGTGTCGTGTACTTCGGAATTTGTATAAGATATTCTGTATCTTTGATACAATGAAATTAACTTTTTCTTGGAAAGGTCCCACATAAATATAACTAAAATCTTTTACCCTTAAAACAATCCCAAACTTAAAAAACAATTCCTCAATCAGAACAATCCAAATGCTCTTAATTCTGGGCACTCTATTAGAAAATGTATCGAAGTTTCCATTGAACCTTTGCAAAAAAAACACACTCTCTCTACCTCAGTCCCCCAAAAATGCTTCCCAACGAAAGAGTATTTGTTATAACGCGATATTTAAACCAAAATAAGTAAAATCAAAGTATTTACTTTGTAGGCACTCAGAGCATCTTTCCATGAATATTTAAGACCTAATGTATCTATTTTCCTTTTAATTTGTTTGTGTACAAAGATTATCATTTCTTTTACAAACAGTTCTCGTATGTTAGAATTTTTATATTTTTTAAATAATAAAAAAAACAGTCCCTTGGGCCTACTAAACTCTTTTTAAAATCAATTTCTCGCACGACCTTTCCCTTTCAAGGACTTCATTAGGAACGAAGTCATTGTATCATTAAAGATTTCTACCAGAAATTCAATTTTTCTTTTAATCGAAGTCGATACCAAAAAAGTCAATCTTTTATATCTCTTGTTGGTTCCTGCCAGTTCATTAACTTGTATTAAGTGTTTTTTAATAAATTTAACTACTCTTAGAAGCAAGACAGATAAATTTGAATAAAATTACCTCTATATTGTAAAAATAAAAAGTTACATCAAGGATCTTCGTACCTAATTGCATAAGATATCAAAATTGCTTTAATGTAATATTTGAATTTTAGTTTAGAAAATAATAGCAAATTACTTTCTTATTTCGCTCTCCATATAGTAATTTTTTTTGTAGAAAGTGTGGGTAGTCAACCTAAAACTCATTGATATAACCGTCCGCAATCCAAACAACCCTTACTACAATGTTTATTTATACATTATATTATGTGCAATTTCTCTGAATAAATAAAGTTATACAAAAAAAACCTTTGAAGAAATATATTTCAAATATGAATCATGATTATAAAAAAATAAAACAATATTCATCAAAATATCCTGCCTTATGAAAGTTTCTAGCATTCTATTGAGCCGTTATTATAAAATCCAATTGATTGATGTACAAATACAAAAAAATAATATCGAACCATGGCTTTAATATGATTAAAAAAATTAAATGATTACTTATATCTAAAGATGGTTTTTTAAGGACTCTTAAACATCGATAAACTTTATTTGTTTCTTTTTTCGGCTGTTGCCTAGATTGAGAAATATTGAAAAGCAATTGAAAATCTATAGAAGGGACCTATAAGCCCTTCGCTCAAATAATAAGAAAAAACAAAGTCTTTGATTCCAGATGAGTAATTCCCAATGGAAAGTCTTAAAACTATTGGAAGGAGGAAATTGGATTGATGATGATGATATACCTACTAGTTATAAAATACACATCCACCTTTCTCCTCAAAGTCCTCTCCTCTTCCAATAACACCAATAACCAATTTTCAACACAATTAAAACCACTTCAGTCTCATCAATCAGTAATTTCTTTTTCCTTTTCTAAAGTTCTCAATTAAAGACAAGAAAGAGTGAAAGAATAAAAAGTAGGAAAAATTTAATCCTTTATTCAAAAGTATTATGCACGTGAGAAAAACATAAATTAACTTTATATTCAACGACTCATTCTAATTCTTAAAAGAACTTTCATAGAATTGGGACTTATATTATTGCATATTATATTTACACTATATAGCCCCATATACTAGGTAAAATAATTAAAATAATTTAACTAAGTCGGAAATCTGTATACAAAAATAATAATTTAACAATTGACGAACCAAGTCAATAAATTATTTTAAAAATGTATATAAAAGTTGATGGTAATAAATGATACAATCTAAAAAAATCATTTTATTTAAGATTTGAGCCACGATGAACAAACATATTTTAAAAATGATAAAGAATCCCCTGTTTACATGAAAGTAAAAACAATTGAAGAATCCATGCTTACATAAAAGTAAAAACATTTAAGGGCGTTTCTTAAAATATCTGAAAAAGTCTTCTTTAGATTACTTATTATATATATATATATATCAGGAACGACCGGGACACTTTTTTCGCCGGGAGCAGGGCCAGGACTTAAATTTTTCAAGCCGGGCCGGGACTTTAAAATTATATTCCTTGTCAGTCTGAAAGTGACGACGATTTTCGAAAATAATTTCTCAACTACTTTTAATATTTCAAAACTATTTAAAAAAACGTCCCTTTCAAAATGACGAACGAACGAATATATTAAGTCTCGGCCCGGTGATTTTTAAATGCCGGGCCGGGACAGCCGAAACAGAGGCAGCCGAAAACCGGTCCGGGTACCCGGTCGTTCCTGATATATATATATATATATTTCAGACATTCATGTTTAGAAGTAAGTTATTCTTATATCCGAATTGATTTTCACTCTTCAAGTGCCACACCTGAAGTAATGCTTATTTCATAATGTCATTTGCTCTTTTATGATTCATTTTACTATCACCCATCAAGTCCGGATGGTGTATCCTTACTTTCGGGGCCATTGATTTTAGTATGTAATTATATTATTAAATTAGGAAGAACTGTGAATATGAGTTTCTCAATAATTACTTTCTAAGTACGTTATCCCCTTTTGGAATTAAATCAGTAAATAGAAAAAATGGGGGATGTGTTGTGAAAGGAATAAAGGCAATAAGACTTCCATTCTGTGTATCTTATTATTAAACATATATATGAGTATATGTGTGGTGTGTTTAAAAGTATATATGTAAATGAAAACATATATTATACATTTTTCTTCTAACTATTTCTCACATAATTTATGTACTATTTATGGCCAAAAAGGTAAATTTATTACTAGAGATTTCTTGAGTTAATTAATTTTAAGTCAGTTTATACAGCAAACACAGGAAGCATATAAGGATTTTTTTGGTAGTTACAAAAAGTTGTAGAGAGATGGTCTATTACTCTCCTTGCTCTGTATTTTAGGTTCTTCGTATTATTATTATATTATACTTCTATGACTTATAGTGCGGTTTTTAAAACTAACCTTTGGAAGAGTTATAGTTTTTTTTCTTTTTTTTGCCTATTTGGTTCGATAGAATTGTATCCGATAGGATATAAATAAGCATTTATAGCATTAAAATTAGTCTATCGAACTAGGATCTTACTAATGAGGTAGACCAAAATGACCATTCCCTCTCGGGATTTGAACCTGCGCCCCCAACATTGAGAGTTGAACACGCCTTAGCACGCACGGCTATCGAGCTCCCTTGTTCTTTTGTATGATTTATTTACAGTCATGACAACTCAAGCATTCTTTGCTATAATGAAATGTGTTTGGATTATTAAATCTTTTTGAAAATATTTATATTGGTCTTTCTTGTTCGAGGGAGTGGCATATAAATATTGGTTACTATTAATATCTAACACATTATTACTTTTACATCCTTAAAAATAAAAAAATATTGAGGTGTTATTTTTGTTTGACGTCCATCCCTATTTTAGGAAGTTATTACACCTTCCATTTTTAATGGATATTTCCTCTTTTCCTTGTGTATGTAGTAACTATCTAACCTCTATTTTTACTTCTTTTTATTCCTTGTCAAAAGTAATAAAATCATGTAGATTGGTTAGCTTCCCCCCAGTGGGAGGAATTATCTTACTTCACTGATTGATGATCTAAGAAATATAATACTGAAAATTTATAACTGGAACTAACTTTCTTTGAGTTATTTAAGACCTGATTTTTATAATCTTTACGATATTTATGTACAAAAAGATCGGCAAAATGGAGGTTATTAAAATGTACCATGGTATATAAATACTTTCTGTTTGTAAGTTTGTAGAATATTGTTTTCTTCATTTTTAGAAATTACATATGACCATTTTTAGAGCCAATTTGTTGTTTGAAGTGATGAGGCAGTTCATGAGTAAGTTAAAATTTAACTGTCTTAGTTTTATAACAAATACCTTCCCTTTTAGATGACTCCTGGACCAGCGCCGCCAGCATTGTAAAGTTTTACCCATCAGCATCAAGTCACTATTTTAAGTTAATCAAAAAACATAATGAAATTTTATAAATAATCATTCACATGTAGTTTGTTATCTGTTTTTGAATAGTGTTTTATAGTCGATAATGTCTTTGTTCAGAGTTTTATCATAAATTATAATGTTTATTTTACTTTTATTCATGTATATATGCCCATTATATATATATATATATATGTCCTCTCTGAACAAATAAAGGAGAAAAAAAAACAAATAAATATTCTTCCTTTATCTTTATATATATATATATATATATATATATATATATATATATATATATATATATATATATATATATATATATATATATATATATGTGTGTGTGTGTGTGTGTGTTCAATCATTTATTCAATTTCGTCAAAATAACTTACCAGCTAGGACTAAATGATCTAAAAATGACTTATAATACAATAAGACTAATTTAATAAAATGTATATATATTATACAGCATTAATACAAATAAATATGCTATTGTAATATTACATGTTATCATCTCAAAAGTAAAAACTTGCTGATTTGCAAATTCAATTCTTGATTTCTTTCATGATTGTCTTAAGGGGATAAAGAAAGTAGAAAAAGTTTGTTGAAGGTCCAAGATCTCATACCTTGGTACATATTGTATGAATGAAAGTAAATGAGGAGAAAAATGATGAGAAATGTAATTACTTCGTGGTGATCATCTTAATTATGATTAAAAGACTTTTTATGGTATGCAGAGGCGCCCACATATGATGTATTCTGCATATAAATCTTCTTATTTTCCTTTCATGACAAGAAAATGTCTGTCTTTGACCACTGCCCATTTTAATAAGGTGTCATATGCACGACAATGTTTATTTAGTTAAGGAAAATCGAACTCCAATGATATGATAATAGTTGTTGAAGTGTTTTGATAGATATTTTTTTAAATTAGGAAGGTTGTAAAATGTCACAAAATGATTAAAAATTGATTGTCTTATTGTCAAAAACATATAAACTAGACTGATTTATACGAGTTATCAACATTGTATGTACGCCTTTTTGCTAAATTTTATTCATAAGATTTCTGTATTATCGTTATTATATCTGAGACTGCATGATAAGCCCATAATTATATACTTTTTAATACATAATAGGCAGACAATCTCATTGTCAAGAAACCCAGAAAATATTAAAACTTTTTATTTGCCTGAATGACATAGAGAAATATGATAAAGATGTCCATAACTCTAAACTATATTTTGTTCTTTCATGATAAATAAAGGTAGTTTGTTTTTGGGATAATTTGTATAGAATTAATACAATTTAATGATTTTTTTGTATTTCTTTGAGTTCAGCAAATGTGGTCACACAATTTACACATGTATTTTCTTTACATAGTGGATTTCTCCATCAGCTCCGGCATGAGTCAACTTGAGTTAATGGGCGACTGCTGCTCCGTATCCCACTTTCCCCACGATCAATACAAATGTATGTCTAAGGAACCAGTGTACAGGTTTATTCATTTGAAAAGATATTGGCATAATTTTCTGAAAACCTCAATATCTCTTGTATTATGGTAAAATGCCGTAGGAGATCTATTTTACTTTAACTTCAGGTAGTATTTATTCTTGTGATGTGATATATTCAATAACTACTCCCAAGTTCAACGAGGATAAAAACTTTTAAAGTCAAGACTGTTTAATTGATTTTTGGTAAATTATAAGATTGAAGTATGGAATTCGTTTCTTATTCGCTTCAAATCCATATTTATAACATGCTTAATTTTTGTACAGTTATAAAATAATTGGCATGATGTTTCCGTTTCTTATTTATTGGTGAAAAGAGAAGATGTCGACATTCTGTATCGGAAACATTTATCTTTTCTACTTGTGAGAGTGTTACCAAAGTGTTTTTTCGATCCCCTGATAATCTCCCCGCTGTCACTACATCCAAAACGTTGAAGTCTTTTTTTCACCAGATCTACCGATGTTTTTTAATGAGACTTTTGTTAATTGAATAGTTAATACTTTTATTGGAGACATTTATCAATGCAATATAAAAGGGAGTTGGGGGGCAGATGAACAGAGTATTAAAAACACCCTTGACTCTATTGATTCTTTTCAGTTGTAGGAACGTAATAGGACAGGTTCGATCCAGATCCTTCCTAATTTGGGCCAACGAAGTTAAATAGTGTATTATGAAGAGCTCCTCTACCGTGTAGAACCTTGTATTGTAGTTTAAGGGTAGTTTGCACCCAACAAAGGTAGAACAAAGCCAATTAATGACTTCCACAAAGTGGTCATCTCCATCCAGTATTGGTTATATAAGACTTAATATATTAACAACTTTTTTATTAATACCATTTTATTCGGTATTCTACAAAATTATATGTATACAGAACTTAATATATCATTTTCTAACCCAATTGTTCTACCTCAAGCTCAAAAAGTTACTATTTTTCTGTATAAATATTTTTTACATCCTACTAATAATATCTACTCTTGATATATTTTATAAACCACGTTGGATTGTCGCTTTAATACCTTACGCGAAATATTAGTAATGATGTTCGATTAGTATATTTGTCTAAAATACTATTGGAATTAATGTTTTTTCATATATTTACAATAGGAAGAATAATTGCATCTATTATAAAAGAAGTTGAGCTAGGACTTGAGAAAAATAAAAAAAGCTGGATTTTGTGCATATCACGAAGGGTTTCATAACTTATATCTATGCAACTGAGAGGAAAAGTTGCATACATTTAAAGAGTCATTTTCTCACGATGGGCTTAAGTAGGATATTCCCCTAGTAATATCCTGAGAATATATTACTAATGCTGCTGAGAAAGAAAGTGTTACAATCAATTGTTTTTATGGTTCGAGAGATGAAGCAAACTTTTTTGGAGGGGGGGGGGGGGGGGCATGGGAATATTAAGTGATGATATTGTTGTCTAACATTTAAGCCGTTGTGCATAAATATTTCCGATTACATGGGTTCATGAACACCATTTTAGTTCTTTGTATGCGAAATTCGTTTATAATTCTTTATTTTGATACAAAACTTTATTTACATTTTTAAATTGATTAGAAACTGAAATTATAATATATAACTTTTCCTCATGCTCTTATTTTATAAAAAAATATCAAAGTTTTAAATAATAAAAATCCGTGAATGTGAACTCATATATTTTATCATGAGGATATTGTTGATAAATTATTAATTTCTATCAATATAAGATGACAAGGTGAAATATATATGGCGATCAAAATCCAACCATGTTATGGTTATCAACACCTTCAGTGTAAGATATATATATATATATATATATATATATATATATATATATATATATATATATATATATATATATATATATATATAAACGAAGAGTATCTGTTTGTAAAAGTTATGTTTATGTATTTTTTCTGTAAAAACATTTATTTGGTAATCGGTGGAAATTTTATAAAAAGTTTAAAATAGAATAATCTAAAAATTATATTGCTTTTTCATTTACTCAAGTCGTCTATAAGGATATAAATACTTTATACAAACTAGGAAAAATTTGAGCTTTTGCGCCTGGACTAATTTACAGCCAACAGATCATTAACCGCCTGATCTTCTTGTCTATTAAACCTATTTCATGAGTAAATTTAGGATAAATAAATAAATAATTTAAGAAGAGCCCTATGTTTATCCTCAAGAAATTAAAATGGGTAATTTACTTCTAAGTTTCATAACAAACATATAAATCCTATGAAACACCATCCCTCCTCCTCCCTTCCCTCATGTCTTCACTTTTGTTAACCATAAATTGTCGTTCTGGATGTCTCTTCTGGAGAGAAAATAACTTTCTAATGAACTTGCTTTCTTCCATATATTCGAATGAGTAAAGACTGAACCTTTCGAAGCGTATGATATTAGTAGATAGAGTTTTATGCTTTTAATATTCTATATATTATTATTATTATTTAAAAAATATATATATATATATATATATATAATATATATATATATATAAATGAATCCCTTGAAATATTCTTCCTCTCCTCTATTATGAATTATGATGGAAATAATGAAAGAGAATAAGTATTAAAAGCGTAGAAAATGAGTGTAAAATGCATCAGGAGGAAAGTTTCATATTTTAAACACCTTAGAGATCTTCTTTCTTCTTCTTTTCTCTGTATCAATAAATCTAACATGGAACGTAAATTAATAAAACATCTATTTTGTTTATCAAACATTTCTTTTAAAGTTGAAGGCATATGTAATTACTTAAACAGGATAATTGAGAAAAAAATGGTACACAATTTCAATACATATTATGTTACATTTATCAACAAACAATTAAAAGAAAAAATGCTTGTACAAAAAGAATTTCTACAATAAATACAAAGTATCTCAAAATGTTGAAAAAGTTAAACAGATATCCCATTGAGGGATGGAAGTCCGGTCTTATGGAGCAGAGCATCGATCTACATTTGACTGCTAGCCCTCACGCCAGTATATACTGGAAAAGCTGTATTACTTTTTCTACATAGAATTATAAAGTATGTTTATATAGTTGATTATAATTATTTTTAATTGACTTGCATGTAAATCCATGAAAAACTACTTTTTACATTGGCGAAGTCTATAATTATCATATTTTATAAGTAGCGTACACATTTTGAACGACGTCAGAAGATTGTATTATCATCTGACATCATTCAAAATGTGTACACTACTTATAAAATATGAAAGTTTCCATCCTTCAATGGGATATCGATTCGGGCTGTTGCTATGGAAACCTGGAAATGCTTTGCAGGCCGGGATAGCAGAAATGACGATCGAAACCCGGTAGTCAAGATTTTATTCGGTGCCAAGGTGGTGTTAGGCCTGTTCTCGGACTGCCGGCCTCATCCGATCTCCTCTCCCTAAGTCAGTGGGTACTTTCGTCACTAGTACTGTAGCTATTTGGAATAGCAGCCCTACACTTCTTAACGCCAAAACTATAAGGGAGGCGTCTAAAGTTGCAATGTCTATGACAAATGACCCCTAAATAACCGTTTGCACACGGTAGTTTTTTTAATAATATAATGTTTTTTCAAAACACCATTTGCCTTTAGATATAAATTTAAATTTTAGTATTTTATAAAACCTATATAATTATATATATACAATGTATAACTTATTTTAAAATTCCAGAAATACCAGACTAGCCATATTGCTAATAAAATATATGTTGATCCACGTTTCAATTCAGAAGGCCTTGTCTATTTTATTGCTTATGAAAGCCACTTTCAGGTTAACTGGCAAAAAGGATTATAAGGCGTTAAATTGCAAACCCATCAAAGGCAACACATATCTCAACCCATTATGCATATTATGAAAAGCCACAAGATTTATTAATAACCTTTTAATTGTGATCATTGTTATATTAAGTATATTGATAAAATGACTTAAATGATATAAAATTTAAATGATGCATATACGAAGAACATTACAAAATATTTGTTTTCAAAATTATTATTTATGAACCAAAAATATTAAAAAATTATCAATTCAACGCATAAAAATGACTAATAACAAGCAGTACATGAATAACTATTTATTCCCCTCTATTATTTTTTCATGAGTCTGATGTTTTTGTGTATGGGAAGAATCGAATTCATTAATCCCATAAGTCCATATTTTAAAGATATAATCCTAAGCTCTTCTGTATGTAGAATAAATTATATTTGCCTCAGTCAAAAATATTGTCCTTCAGACTGTAGAAGTTATTCTGATTAATTGAACTTACACAATATGGGACTGAAAGAGATCTACAGGTTCAATGGGATATTGTTCACTAATAAGGCAACTGTTTATCTTATTTACTGTTATAATGCTAATTAAAATGTTTCTTCATTTATCTGCTATATGATGAATGTGTTTAATATATAAACTTTGTTGCAAATATATGTTGACAATAGTTAAAATATAAATATTTCTGTGTATTACTACCTTCATATATATATATATATATATATATATATGTCGCAGTAGAGATGGAGATCCAGTAGAGTTGTTGACTCTCCTAGTAGAGATCACAATTGTAGACTCTCCTAGTAGAGATCACAATTGTAGACTCTCCTAGGATTGATCTCAATCGTGATATATATGACGATGTTCTACAAACTATTTTTATCATTTTTAATTTTATCCTATATTTTGGTGGAAATATATAAAATAAAATCTTTAATAAAGTGCTCTTTATGTATTTCTTGAGATATAGCTTTAGGTGGATATCCTGATTACCATCAAGGTTTATTGCAATTCCGTTACTTTTCCTGCTTTAACAGTTCATGTAGACGTTAAATAAACCCTCACCATTCTTTTTATTTACTTGTTTTCCTTTAATCTTAATTTCCTTTAGATAAAAATGTTTATTTTTATTTCTTTTAGTTTGCCATTATATTGTTATTATTATGAAAGGATCAGATATGCGACGTTAAAGGGAAAAGGAAGTCTTAAATATACTACTACCTGAAAGACCCATTAAAAAGCCTTATCGAAAAGGTTTTATTTTCTTGAACATGTGCTGATACTACTTTTTGTTGAAATAATGTCAAGGGTGGAATAAAAAAATAGATTTAAAAAAAGTATCAATAGATCCTTGAAATACGAAAAAAAGAAGTCCGTTTGATACACGGACCTAACTGAATGTTACATAATGTAAAAAGAATGGAATAAAATACTAGTGGCGGCCCTATATAATTTCGGAGTTTGAAGCAAAAAAAAAAAAAAAAATAAAGAAAGTGTGTTAGCCGTGTCAACTCTCAACGTTGGGGACGCAGGTTCGAATCCCGAGAGGGCATGGTCATTTTTGATCTACCTCATTGATAAGATCCTAGGTTCGAGTGACTAATTTTAACACTATGATATTGATTTATATCCAGTCGGATGTAATTCTATCGAACCATATAGGTAAAAAAAGGTTATTTTACTTCATTAAGGTTCGAGTAATGAATACAGATAAAACTAATGATTACGTCCTTGTCGATAAGGGATTGTTTCTACTATGTAACCGAAAGAAGAAAAAACATATTTATCGGGGGTCAACTTTCTAATCTCATGCTGCTGCAAGGGTCCATTACAAATACAGTATATGTCTATAAACAACATATGAAATTACATACATATATATTAAATAGGGCACGCCATTTAAAAATAAACTTTTTAAACTCGTAAAAGGATTTTTTTTCTTTTTTCTTTTGTTTGAGAAACATTGCGACAAATATAGAGATCATGGCTGGCTATCCCTTTAACATACAGCCATGCATGCATGTTTACAAGAGGAAGAAGGGCTACTTCTTCCATTTAATTACATGGTAAAAGGGACCTATTATATATTTTTATTATTACAACAACCCCAGTGCTTTGACCAGTTCCCTTACCATGAGTAAATACATATAGTAGAGGGTTTCATGAAGGATACTCTAAGGTAATTCTCAAAAACACATGAATAAAACATATTTTTTAGATCGAAACTCTTACTTTATCTATTTGGTGGTATCGGGGTTCATTTATCGTCGTCAAGGAAGGATATAAAACAACCACCATTTCCCCGAGTGTAAGAATTTTCTTTGAGAATTGAATACTGCAATATTGGAATAGTCCACATATTCCAAGGAATTGTAATTGCCATGGATGTCGACCGTTAGGAGAAATGACTTTTGTTCTTTAATGTATAATTCTTACATTTGAACTGATATTTGTACCTCAAAAGCCTTTGAATCATTTTTATAAGATCATACTTATAATATATTTTTATAGTTAATACTTATTTGAAAGAAAGATACAAACCCAGATGTCGAAATAATATACTTCATATAGACTATACAAAGCAATTAAAACAAATTTAAAAGGAAAGCATCAGCTGTGAATTTGGACGAGCTTCATTCCTTAATCCGTCCAATCTCACTAAGAACGATGGTACTAATTATCACAAACAATAATTCACTATTTGGTTTATAATTACAATGTTTTTTTAAATACCTTATATATACTTAAGCCGATTAATTGTTGGGCATTTATTGGTATAATCATTATTCAAATCGTCACAGATGTAACTCCATCTAACCATAAAGGCAAAAAATTCAAAAGAACAACTATAATTTTTAAGTATGTGCATTTTGTTTAGCTCACTGATTGGAGCCACCTCATCGTAGCTTAGTCCGTAATCATAAGAGTAGTAAAAAAATACCATTCAATGTCTTTGTTTTTTAAAGTAAGAGAGTGAGGAATTATTTGGAGACTTATTAGAAAGACTGGTTTATATGTGTATATGTATATATTATACATTTTTATATACATTAGTGTGCAAAACCATTCCTTGAGTTAATTTTCCCCTTGTGAAATTTTAAAGAAAAGTTGTTTATCCCACACCCCTTGTCGCAAATTATATTATAGTGTATCGTTGTTCTTTTTATAATGAGTTGATAGGTCTTTCAGGGGCATTTAATTTTTAACTACAATGTTAATGTATGTTTTTTCATAATACAATTTTTCCTTTGAACGTTTATAAATAATTTATATATAACTTTGTATATAATTATTAAATAAATAAAGACCTTGCTTTTGAGGAAAAAACCTATGCTTATTATCAGGCCCGGCGGGATGGGCGGGCTGAGGGGGCCAGGACCGCCCACCGAGTGACATGGGCCCGATTTTTTATGAATATGCCAACTGTGCCCCACCATAACAACTGTAGCCCCCCCCCCAAAAAAAAAAGCCTGGGCCTGCTGCCGGGCCTGTTTATTATACTTTATTTTGGATATGCTTTGGATTATTTGCTTTTATAGTGTTTCATTTACATAAAAACCGGAGAGGAAGGGGGGGAGTATGAAAATTATTTTATTTTGGAAAGCAGTATCTCATTTTTAGGAGTTTATCTTGATATTGCTTGATTGATACACTCTAATACATATTTATATTTTTTATTCTTCATAAACCGGTGCTCTCTCTCTCTTTTTATGCATGTCTTTTCTTTGTGAAAAAGTCCTTTTTGTGTGTGTTTTCCAAGAATTATTTTCTTACAAAACATATGTATAACCTTGACGTGACCATATAACACATACGTATATACATATATATTTTTATAATGTCAAGTGTAATAAAGATCTGAGAAGGAATAGTAATAATTAAAAATGCTGATAAATAAGCCATGAGTAATAGGCTCTTAGGAATAGTATAACTTTTATGTAAGGGAGTGAACTGGCGCTAAGGCAGATTGATATACAAGTGTGGGGCAAAGAGGGGGGTTCATTCACGGCTCTTTGATTTTAGTTACGTCATAAAAGAGAAATAACATCCATTTAATATTTGAATATACAAGAAATTCTCCCGATTAAAATATATAAGAAACATAATAATAATAAACTGATAATGTTGATCTATAAATTATTATTAAGAAAAAGAAAGGTGAAATGGATCGGCTGGCCTAATTCTTACCTCTTGATATCTGATTATTTATTTTTGTGTGTTCTCTTTGTACATAAACTTAATATTATGACTTCCTCTAGGAAAAATTGCCCTCGTCCAAGCATAAATGCCTTTTCCTAGCCTAAAAGCTACCACTGGTTTAACTACTCATGGATGAGGAGTTGAGAGCTAATAGAAAATTGCTTTTTTCAGTTCGTATTTATATTCCTATGTCAAAGTACCGATGTTCGACTTCAAACCTATAAAAAGTAACTACTTTTTCCTTCGATATGTTTAAATCATAAAAATATATTGAAAGGAATATTTGTCGTTTTTTAATGATAATAATAATTATAAATATTAAACACTGTTGTACGGTGTAAATTATGTGTGAAGTTCCATTTCCAAATTAGTTAATTAAACGAGCTTATTGCTAACCGTCATAAGGTTTTATGATGACTATTAGTTTTCAAAGCAATCTTTAATTATAACTAAACTAATCGATTTATTTATGTAAAACCCTTTTTTATTTTAAATATATGTACATTTATGATTTTGCTGAATACAAATGGGTTGAAGGTAAAGGTATCACAAGAATGACGCCTATAAACATTGAATTAAGTTTCTTTAAATATAGTCATTGTGCTCAATTAACATAGTGAATTTTTTTTTAAAGCATACAAAAAAATAAATGATTTTAAATCAATTATGTTTATTTGTACAAAACTAAAACTTTGTGAAAATGTCAAAAACACTTCAGGATAAAATTGTCAACTCACTCTATATGTATATATATATTTGAAAACTTTAAGTATACACATTTTTAAATTAATTTAAATCTTACGAATCTCTTTAAAAAGTTTTTTATTTGTTTTTATAACTATTTAAGTATTACCAAATACTTTTTGGGTTACCCGTGATCCAAGATCTCCATCCGTGGCCTCCTTGATGAAGACCTGACTATATATTTAGTTCTTTATGTAGTATTTGAGACTTTTTAAAGGGACCATCCACAATTTACAAAAAAAAAATCATACAAAATACTACATTAAAAGATAAAAATATCAAGAGTTTTCTCATTCATGGAGCAAAATAAGAGACTCCTTCCTTAATTAAAGAATCCTTCTTCAAGCTAAAAGAACGGTGCCATTATGCCTTAAGTAATAGGAGCTCTATTGCACTTTAAATGGTAAGAAACTAATAAATAGCTTTTATTATCAAAAGACATTCGTTTTTACATGTGCAAAAAATAAATTCTTAATTAACATAAATAATTATATTACTAATGGGCACAAGTGATTTATGAGTAAGTTGAATCTACTCCACTTAGAAGACTCACTTCACACTTCTTAAAAAAAAGTATTTTTTTGAAATATTAATTTTACTGTAAGTGTGTCTAACCAGAAATGGTAGGAAATGGGCTGAGCTCCTGAATTTTTTTCTTTTTTCCTTTCTTTACTCAGTTATCCCTATAAAAAAGTTTTATTCTCCTTTTTTTAATTATAAGTTTTATACCTATTTTATATATGATGAAGAAAAAAGAAGTCTTCCTCGAGGATATTCTTCCTTATTTGCTGCCTTTTGTTAAATATTTTTTTCTTTTTTGGATATGGCCATGGTGTAAGTTTATATATATATATATATATATATATATATATATATATATATATATATATATATATATATATATATATATATGTGATATGTATATATATATATACATAAAGTGAAGATTAAATAAATTTAAGAAAATAATAATAGCTATTCTTAAAAGCTTAAAATTTTGATGATCTATTTAAAAGCATGATTTACAATTGATTAGGATAGTTGTACACTAAATTTTATTATGATTAAATGACATATTTAGTTCAAAAAAGATAAATACATATTTTAAGACATACAACAACAAAAATATTTGAAATATAAATTATCAGATAAGGGAAATATTATATACACTTAACGAAAGGAAATATATTGTATAGCGATAACATCAATTTGACGAGTCTCAATCATTGAGTCTACAGGAGTATTTATTATTAAGTCTTTATCCTATTTAGTATTGATTTGTGTTAGGAGTTTCAATTGACGGATAACAGCTTAAAATATTTGAACTTCTAAAAAGTTGTTTTTGATTTTAGTTTCTGTATGCGATAAATGTGCAATTAAAAAAATAATTATCCCTGAGGGAAACATGTTACCGCTATCGTTATTGTTGAGTATTTTAACTTGTTTGATCATCACTTATAGCTAGTCCCAAAAATGGATTAATGAATAGTTGGTAAACGCCAGCATTTTTTTACTATTTGATTGCCTGGGGTAGATTTTTGTTATGTATTTAAAGTTCATATCATCGAAAATTATTAGCCTTATAGTTTTGTCGTTTATTACCTCCGCCGAAGGAGGTATTGTTTTCACTGGCGTTGGTTTGTTGGTTGGTTGTTTGTCAGCAGGATAACTCAAAAAGTACGTGACGGATTCGGATGAAACTTTGTGGAGTTGTTGTAAATACCAAAAAGAACTAGTTATTAAATTTTGGCATCTCTGAGTGCAGAATTAAGATGCAAAATGAGCTAAATACTGATAAATATTTCAAGTTTGCCTACTCTGCCAATAGATGTCGCTGTGCTGTAAAATTGGGTGCCGGGAGCGTCTTCCTCTCGAAATTTCCGTCGAGGGGAACCCTCCCCCGTCCCTCTACACCGCCCCAGTCGTGAAAAATCCGCATCGGAAGGCTCATAAGAACCCCGTGACGGCGGAGGTTTGCACTCTCTGAGTGTATATATGCCTTTAGTCGCAAGTTGATTTAAAAAAATCATTTATTTCTATTTTTTAAAGTGCTACATTATTGCAAGTTGGAAAATAAGTTATGTCAGAAGCTATTACGTTTTCCTACTGGTGTTTTTTCACTGTTTAAAGTATATGGTTGGATATGAATAAGAATACAAGCATGTATATTTAATCTATTGAACCAAGGATATTTTAATGAGGTGGAATAAAATGATCTTCTGCCCTCAGGAGTCGATAGGCACGCTTACACATAGCTACCTTTTCTTGTGATTTGTTATCAATCAACACAAAATCGATGGTCTTATGATGAATCGTCTATGCACCACCACAGTCACTATAAACTTGAAAATCTTTTTAAAATAGACTTGTAAACATTTATTAATTATCTAACTAAGGTAACAATTTTCATGCTTTTTATATTCATATTTAAAATTTGGATCTATTTATTTAATTAAAATTGAAAGGATCCCCACTGTACACCATTTTCAAGATACACACATAGGGCCCATCCTCTGAATATATTCAGAAAGGGGATACAGCATAGATATATTCATATGACTTACATCATCTCATTAGCATAATGAGAATACGGTTTTTATTCCATTCTGGATAAATCTTAATTTATGTAAAGAAAGAAATTAAATTTCATTTATTCACACACACACACATACACATATGAGGATATATGCTCACTATGTAATGGTCTCTCAGTATCAGATGTGGTCGTAGAATGGATTATCCTTTGAGATAAAAATAATAAAATATGGAATATTTTAAAAATAATTTCCTTTTTCCTTCCAAAAATATTTTAAATATAATAATTTTATCAACAAATTAGGGCATTATGATGTTTTACTGCAATGTCATCTACTTATCATGACGTCAGAAATAAAGTGGGTAGGTAATTGCTGTTATGATCATATAAGGATAATATCTATTTCGATACAGACTATAAATATTCCCTGAACAGACTAAGTGACTTTTAGTTTATAGAGGCAGTTGATTTTTATAAGAAAACTTATACAAATATTAAGTGTAATAATTTAAAAGTCCTTTTATTTATTTTCGTACTTATATTTTAGATATAAGGACAAAAATAATATTTCGGAAAATTTTATTAACATATATTTTATAGATATCACAACCAAACCTTTTAAATTATTTAATATTGGTATGCCTTTTGAATGGCATATTGCAAAGAACAAATTTAATTCTGTTCAAACAATGATTTATAGGATATTCATTCGTAGAAGCTACAAATACTAATAATAAAATGTCAACATATTGGATTTGATGAATGATTAAATCTTGGGAAGTAAAAGTTCTGCAAAGGAAAAATGATATGGGATGTTCCACAGCTCACAGGATCCCTTCCAAGGCTATTGCAAAACTCTAACAAAGATCGTCATAACAAAATTTAAAATGACCAGGCCTTATGGAGCTATGGTAATTTCCGTTCTTAATAAAAAATTTCATTCGTTTGTTTTAAATTCTATTCAATGTTTATTTATTCCTGTAATACATTAACATAAAGCGTTATTATTTAATTTTCACACATAACTGTAACTGACCTATCACATTTCAACAGTGTACCAAGCCAAATGAGAGGCGTTACTTTCGATAAACAAAGAGCACCTCAAAAACCGGCTCAACAACTATTTGACACTAGACAGGGCGATTTTGGTGGAAGGGTAACAGCAAATCGGTCGAGAGGTGAGAGAGGTAACGCAGAATACATCATGGATGAATTAGTTTATTAGTTATTGTTTTTTGTTCAAATAAATCTTTATAATAAAAACTCTACGAACTTAATTTCCAACCCAAAAATATATTACGTAATATTAATTTAAATGACAACTGCGTTATACTCTTTTAATTTAATTTAAAATTGTTGTACTACGGCTTCTTATATGTATGTATGTCCTCGTTGATGGCTATTTATATATTTTGTCTGAAAATCAAAAATAATAACAAAAAAGATTTAATGACATGCTATGAAAACGATTCTATGTGAACTTAAGAAACTATTTTTGTATCGTTTGTAACATTAATAATTAAATAAACGCAGAGGACTAAATAAATAATGTCCTTTAAGTAATTAATGAAGTAGTATGCTATTTGATATAATAATATCAGATAAATAAAAGATATTTTTGGAATTATAGTACCTGTAGGTATATTGATTTCGTGATTAAAGAAATCGTCTAAAGTCTTCATTGATTTCTATGCTCTTTTCATGAAGTTTTCATAAAAAACTAGTAAGATATATATATTTATATATATTCCACAGTTCTTTAAAAACATATACAAAAAATATATAATATCTATTTAAAATTGAGGTAAATACGTAAGAAATACACAAATAAACATCATAGTTTAATTTTTTTACCTCAACAGAGAACGTTCTAATTAAAATTACTGATTATAATACAAATGACATCAAATTAATATCACTGATAATAATATAATGCATTATATCACAGTAAAATTAAATACCATATATGGCAACTAATTCAAATCCTTAAATCTTTTTGAAATTATTCTAATAAATTTTCGATGACTTAATGCTGCCGATGGGAAGTATTTAATATCTTCCGACGCCCTGGTCCACGAATTGTCGAAAAGGGTAGGTATCTTGAGGTCCAAGCAGCGTACCTTGCTGAAGCCGATAGAAGAATTGCCTTCAATTCCCAGGGATGAAGAGGTTCATTACTTGTAATCCTCTTCGCGATGAGGGCCTTTGCGTTGAGGATTCCAAAGATTTTTCTTTGTCAACTGGCTTCATTTATTTTTCGAATTTTATAGCAAACAATAGATATATCATAAAAACGGAACATCGGAAAGACTATAAAGGTCAAACCTTATTTGATTTCAAATCTACAATTGGAGTTCCCTTTTTTGTCTATTTGGTTCGATAGAATTGCATTCGACTGGATATAAATAAGCAGTATAGCGTTAAATTTTAACTATCGAACCTAAGACCAATGAGGTTGTCCAAAACTGACCATCCCCTCTCGGAATTCGAACCTGCGCCCCCAACATTGAGAGTTGAAAACGCCTTTACGCACTTAGCTATCGCATTCCTTTGCTTTTAGTTATTGTCGTCATGATTATTACGTCATAGTTTCTGAAATTCTTCTATTCTTTAAGAAGAACCTTGATACGGATGTAGCCTCTTGTTTCCAAAGTTACTTATTTGACAGGACTCCTGAACTAGATGAACTCCCTCGTCTCTTGTCGGGACTTAAATGTAATTTTACTAAGTGTTTAAAAATCAAGGTTTCGTCTAAAAAACATCCTTTGGCACTTTGTGAGAGTAGAGTTTTTTCTATGTCGATTAGCTAAAATCCATACAGTGTAAAAATATAAGAATACACTAGAAAGTAGGAGATTAAAAAACACAATGTTAATAAAGTTACGCTTAAAATAAAACATAAATGAACTGTATAATTCTAAACTACTGTTTATGTTTTCTTACTTATAAAAATTTGCCTTTGTAAACAAAGAATGACTTTTTAAGCCAGTTAGTTTATTACATAAATAAATAAAAATGAAACATTCACATAAAACTCAAAGCAAATGTGTTATTAAAACATAAATAAACATTATAGTTTAAAAAAATTGCTCTGGGGAGAAACACAAACAATAAAGTATTATATAAATATACAATAAAAAATCGTCTTTTATGATTATTTAATATGGAATGTTTCCCGTCGAAAACATTCGTTAAAGAAACGTATTTAATGCTCCTTTATTTTTTAATCCTTAATTGGATATTATATGTCACGAAGATTGACAATTGCCAAGATATTTAGAGTTCAGGTAAAAGATTATAATAGAACAAAAAATGCTTGGGTATAAGAAAAATAGTGCTTTCATTATATATAATTTTAAGTAGAAAATATGTAGTTTGGCGCGGGATTCCTTTAAGGCTTTCATTTCGTTTGATTTCATGCAAAAGAAAAAAGCAAGTCTTAATTAAGGCTATTGGTTTGAGAAAATACTTTACGAATAAACTCAAACCAATACAATTAATGATATTTTAGATATTAATAGAATTGTGTTTTTTGCATCATTACATAAATTGTACACTTAATTATCATACAAATGTGTAATAGTTTGTAAAACACAAGTTTCATAGATATGAAGTTATTGGTTTCACATCCTTTTTAGATCATTGATTTAATATATCACAATATTATACGGACTTAGAAGAGAAGTTTTGATCCTTTTAAAAAGAATAATTAATATATGTTTTCCACTCATTCGACTTATTATCCTTCAAGGTATGTTCTTTGAACCGTCACCTTATCGTTTTGAAACCGATATCACCATTTTAATAACCCCCTTTTTAAATCAATTTTATTGTTGCTTAGTTGACTTTGGTTCTTACTAGGTACGGCCCAATAATCTTTATATATGTATTTTATGAAATTCATGTACTTTATAGATTTATTATTAAAGTTTTAATTAAGATGTTAAAAAAAACTATATATGCTAGAACTTCAGCAAAGTTTGTTGGGAAACTATTTAAATATAATAACATGATAAAATCAGCATTATGAAATGTCATTTTAATTATAATAAATTATACATCCATATTTGCTATCATTTTCCATAATTTAGTTTTTTTGTTAAGTTTAAGAATTTATCAAGCTATTGTACAAACTTATGAGCTTCAAATACACGGCAAGAAAAAGTATGTCATGGTTAAAGAGGTTGAAAGTTATAAAACTTTTTTTCTTCATTCAAATAACAAATATTTATTTAAATTGATTAGAAAGTTTTCAGCTTTGTATGTGTGAAATATATAAAAATAGTTGGAACCTTATTAAAGTTTTTCTTTTGAGTGCACTTCCAATTGTAATTTAACACTAGAAAGACGGCAAAGTATTTCTACCTAGAAAGACGAAACAGTCATTTTGACTTCTCTGTTAATTTTTCAATTTGTTCTCAAACTATACTTGATATTGGAATAAATATTTATAAATATATTGAGACTATAAAATTGGGTCAATAAAAATAGTCAATAAAAAATATAAGCTAGATTTTTATTATTATTTCTAGTAATTGATTTACATTTTAAGAGTGACAAATTTTCCATAATTTTCTATTTTTTTGGTGAATATGTTTATTTATTTTTAAATCCATACAGTGTAAAAAAATAATAATACTAGAAAGTAGGAGATAAAAACACAATTTTAAGACAATTACGTTAAAAACAAAACATAAATGAATATTATAATTCAAAATTACTGTCTAAAGATAAAACCATGATAAAATAAACTTATTAAAAATTATTTCTTATTCAATATAAAACGTTGATGTCGTCTTGTTGTCGATTGTTGAGTTTGAGGTATTCGAGAGAATTTGAAGGATGTTCCACTTTTGCGGTACATTTCCACATACGATTCTTTTACATCTAAAGCATTTGATGCTAGATTTATTATTCTTGCATTTTCGCACATAGCAAGCTTTTCTCTTCATTGGGGTCTCTTCTTCATTATCATTTTCTACACCACTAACATCTTCATCGTTTCCACCATATTTGGCTTTGTTCATGGATTGTAGTTCTTGCATGAGTTGCAAGATAAACATCCTTCGACTATTTTGTTCCATTGATCTATTTGTATATTATTTTAGTTTTGATGGCCGCCATATCTAAAATATTATAGAAAACCTGTAGGGGCCATCGTCTTGATGCCACCTTGGTGGTATATAAACGAGCCATCTGATCTATATTATCAACTCCAGATTTGGTCTGGTTGTAATAAGAAACCTTTCTGAAATGTTTTTTGAGTATCAGGAATACCAACCGAATTGTGCACTGAACTTAGGACTATAACGTTTTTTTAGGCTTGCCTTGATAGACCGTAAAGTAAAGTCTTCATGCTTCAATACTATTGCAGAATTCAGAGGCTGTTTCATGTTCTTGATTGCTTTGGGCACCTCCCTCCTCATTCTTTTCATAGTTCCCACAATGTTCGTATTCTTTTTTTTCAGTGATTTTGCCAGTTCAGTGAAGTGAAGAAATTATCACTGTTGATGTTTCGTCTTTCGTTGAGATATCGCTCTGCAAGTTTCATTACAACGTACTCTAAGAACGACTGATTTTTGGCCGATGGTCATTTTCCTAAGTAAAATCCATTGACTAAGTAATGGGACTCAACATCTACAGCAAACCAAAACTTTATTCCGAATTTATCGGGCTTGTTTGCCATGTATTGTGTAAATGGGGAACGTGACTTCGTTGGAAATAATTGCTCATCGACCGTGATATTGGCACCGGGTTTGCAGCAGTCAATGCAATTTTCTATCAATCGGTTCCAAATTGTAGAAATCAATGCAAATTTTTCACTTTGATCTCTTTGAATTCCTGAAGATGTGATGTCGAACCGGATACATTTCAGGAGCTCTTTACATCCATCGTGACTCATGGTCTCTCTGAAATACGGTGGACCCCAAACTTTGGACCAAAGATCATTAATTGGGTGTCCTTTGGCAATGAATCATAAGAGATTCAAACTTGTTGCACATACAAGTATATCTACTTGCAGCAATAGCGTTTTAACAGGTTTATACTTGTTACACAAACGTTATGTTTTCTAAATCTATAAAAAAGAAGTCATTTTGACTTCTCCGTCATTCTAGGTATAAATTGTCATAACTCATCACTGAGTTAAAATATTTATGAGATATTTGATAGAAATCTTTATTGTTAAATAATTAAAAGTCATAAAATTGAAGCATATCGGACCACTGACATTTAAGATATTAGCTTCTAAAGTCGAAAAAACAGTCAAATTGACTTCACCGTCTTTCTAGTGTTAAATGCAGATTTGATGATTCTAATATAATATTCTCCAACTGGTGGATCAAAATGTGTTATCCAAAACAACAAAGGGCAGATAGAAATCAATTATATGATTTTTAAGCCTGTCCATTTCAATTTTGGGGGGAAATAAACATTTTCCAGAAAATATCTGAAATTTTGGTGTCTTCAAAACTTTTTTCGAAGGGAATAGTATAGTGCTTAACATATAGAGATACAAATAATACATTATGGTTTAAAATCAAATCTCAAAACATCTACAAAAAAAAAAAAAAAGAATTGGCTTAAGTTCACTTAAATATACAGTCAAATTAAAAAAAGAGAGTCCGTTAGATTTGGGTGTCCGTGTTCCCTACCAAAGTTAAATATTTATTATATTACCAAACATTTGAACCCACCGAAGAGTATTTGATGATGGTATCGATTCTCGGGCTCAGAGTGTTATATGCTTCTCTCTTTCAAAGACCTTTGACGTTAAAGATATAAACAATCCCTCATAAACAAAATATGGACGCCTAAATCTAACGGACTTTCAACAACAAAAAATCACTGCATATATAAATGAACTTTAACCATACAATCTAACTTAAATTGTTAAACAACAATCAATTACGTTTAAGGACTTTAAAATACCTTTAAAAATAACTTAATTTAACCACCTAAAATGATAGTGACTTTGTAAATATGTGCCTTAAAACTAAGGAAAGGAGTACATTAGCTATATTTTTCTCTATAAAGTGATGAAATGATATTTACAATACATTGGTCATGTATAATATATGTTTATGATTTAAGGATATGGATTTTATGGTGCATAAACAGATAAAAAAATGTAAATATATGTATATGGCGGAGACCCCTCCCTTGATTGAAAGTGAGTCCAGCTCTTCTTATGACCCATTCTAAATCCACTCAATTGCTCTACTCTACTCCTAATAAGCCTATAAATCCTATATAGGCAAAGTATTGAAAAATATATCTGCAAACCTATATGTATGTACATTTTTTATACTTGTAACAAGGCAGTCCATGGAGAAGAAGAAGGGGAAAAAATGTAAACGATGAAAAAACCACTTGGCAAAAAGGATTTAAAATGGAAGAATCATTTTTCATAGATTTTTTATCGTGTTTTTCTATATTAATGTTTGCTTCTGTGTCTATATGATTGATGACCTTCTACTTGAAGTGTATGTGGGTTTTTTATACAGCAAATAAGGCAGCCATTTTACTTATTTGGTAGTGAAAGTAATGGAACATATATATCTACAAAGTGCAGCCTTTTCCAAAAGCCTTGTATGGTCCTATAGTCTAATCGGATGGGGTTTTTGTTTTCTTATATATCTTACATTTATATTTTTCATAAAAAAAGGATTTTATTAGACGTGTTTGCGTATTATGCCTTTTATAGCTATACAATCTATAACATCAATTCTAGTAAAATAAAAGCTTAAAATACTTACAATTTATTCAATTTTAGCACTAAAAATATATTTAAACCATACTTATTTTAAATTTTATGATCATTATCGAATATTTAAAAATTATATATTTAAAAAATTATACAGGGCATTTGTGAAATATTATCTAACATCAATAAATGTATAACTTAATGATATTTTATTTATATAGATTATATAAGGATATAGCATTAGCATTAGTCTATCTAACCTAGGATCTTATCAATGAGGTAGACCAAAAATGACCATCCCCTATCGGCATTCGAACCTGCGCCCCCAACATTGAGAGTTGAACACGCCTTAACACGCACGGCTATCGAGCTCCCTTTAATGATATTATACAAAACCAGCTGCATTCCAAAAATACAACTTTGTTTTTAGCAAAAGGAGATATACTTATTTTCATATTATGAAAGTCATAATCTCATAAAATTCGGATTTTTAGGTTGTCATGTAGGTTTAAATCGTATTTATAAAACTATGAGTAATTCCATGTTTGTGCATCTTGCATATTTTTAAAAACTCTTTAATGACGTCGAGTTCTTTATCTAAAGAAGAGGAGTTGTATGTTGTGTAATCCTTTATTTGATTTAAATAATCAGCTATTTGCTGGTCCGTCTTAGTTATAATAAATAAATAAAATAAAAAAAAAAAACAAATCATTCCTGTGTATAAACACATACACATATATATAAACACTAAAAACACGTATATAATTAAAAATACTAAATTAATAAATCCCCCTAAAACTGGGGTCCTGGCTACGTCCCTTGCCGCAGCTAGTGTCCTGCCGACCTCAGGGACTCAAAATTGTTCCACACAGACACTGCGTGGGACGCAAATGTGTCTGTGCCGCCCCTTAATGGACACGCCACCGAAGTCGTAGACCTCGTCGGTCTCTTTGGGGTTGGGAAGACGAGATCGCCAAGGGGGTTTCTGGCACCACATCCCCCATCGTTGGAGTGGAAGCACTTCCAGGTCTCTACTGCCACAGCCATGACGGTATCTCGTTGAGGGAGGGAATTTTTGCAGTCCTAAGGAGATCCTCGATCCGAATGTGGTCCCGTCTCCTGCAACCGGTGATGCTCCTTGCCACGTCATTGATGGCGACCTGGACGGCCCTGTGTGCTATACCGTATATAATTGAAATCATATCCTGAGAGCGACTATATATATATGAACATAATAATTTAATATGTAAGATATCTTTTCGATTCAAATATTATTTTCTGTATGGAAAGAGCGTTAAAATAAATTCTTAGAAAAATGTTTGACACTCGACATTGGTACTACAAGGTCTTAATTTTTTTTATAACAAAGACTTTATTTTTGGATAATGGTGTGATAATGACAAAGAAACGTTTATAGATTAAGGTGTATTATTTGATCAAATACAGGTACAGAAATACAAATACACTTAATAAATAGTTCCCATAGCATCATTTGCCTTTTATCATTCAATATCATTTTGGTACGTGATTATCAATTTGTGTAATTATATTCATATATTATTCAATATTTTTTATAATTACAGGTAATTGCACATCAATCAGGACAATTCTCCCCGGTGTCTTGGACTGGACCACAGAAATTACATGGACATTTGATATGTATAGATAACCCCCTCAAAAACTGGGATATAGGTTCTATTTTTCAAAGTTTTTAAAAAGTAATCTCGTAGACTTATCAATTTTTCCTAGGTTTCACATAATAATAAAAAATTGGCTTTGTTTAAAATTTGATGTATGGAACAAATATTGTGCATAATCAGCTTATTAAATTTAGATTTTTGAAAGGTTTCATATCTGTTTATTTTATAAATAGATAATAAATCTAGTCCTTGTTACTAAACTGTTAGCAACGCCAAAAATAATAAAAATGTAATTAAAGATCAAACGTTCTTGATATCCAAATTAGTAAGTAGTTAACCGATTGTCAAACGGTTTACTTATCAGAATGTTTGTAATTAATAAATCTAAAAGAAGTAGGCTTTATATATTAATATATATAAACATAACTTCATATTTGAATGATTGAACAAATCAAAAAAAATGAAATATTTGGTGTGTAAAGATATATGAGTTCTGTTTACAATTGGTAGATCAACAATAAAAATTATATATAAGAAACTTAAGTAAAAAGGGTATTTGCGCCAAATAACTTTGCCTATAAAATATATGAATGAAAGTATTTATGGATTCATTAATAAAGAATATATACAAAGTAAACCCTCTGAATGAGAATGCCCTTACGAATTAATGAATTTGTTAAACAAAAAATAATGATTTTGACAGCTTTTATATATATATTATCATATTTCCAATTCTCTTGCTCACTTTAATTTCTTTAATTTGTCAAGTTCTAAGAACGATATAAACATAAATCAAAAACTTTGAAGCCAACATTTTTGAAGGAATAGTCTTGGATTCATCACCCCAATCCATTGGTTTCTTTGTCAAAAGAACCCAAATTAAGGAGGGGGAGATCAGAGAAGAAGCCTGGCAATGACTGTAATTAATGAGTGATGAATAAAAACATTTTTTTGTGGATGGAGGAAGCTAAGCGAAAGGGTTCAACCAGGAGAATGAAGGAAACAAACAAACAAAAAGAAAGAAAGAAATAATTCTAAAGCATGCTACTGAACATCATCAACAACTAAAACAATATGATGTTCCCCTAACTTTTTTCGCTGCCTCTTTTGTTGGCTTTTAGAATAATTGAACGAAAGTAGAAAATATTTTTTAATTATGAAATGTGTCTTTTTTCTATTATTGTTTTTAAAAAGCTTAAAAGCAATTTTTATAATTAATAAATAACATGACTGTTTTGTATTTCTATGTAAAATTAGGGTTAATTCATTCTTTGTTGGGTAAAAAGGGTTACAACCATTTTGGAAGATTCATTTGCTTTGATGGGATAGCCGCCTTTTCATGCTGTGTGGGTAATGTATATTAAATACTTTATTTTATGTTTTAAGTGATAGTGAAACTTCATAATCATTACTATTTTTTCACGTCATCAAAAATAAATATTCATGTTATTTTTCTCTTTGGCTGATGTGACGTCATTAAAACCTCAAGCAAGCAATCAGGCATGTCTCTTGGTTATATGAACATAACTGATATTATATATACAATGGTATAGCTAATCGGGTTTACTTGTAGGACATTTAAGTGATAAATATAATTGCTCTAATGCTTATTGATTTGCTCACGGACATTGCAATTCTATCGAGCGAAAAAGGTAAAAGAATATATTAACGACGTTGTTTTGTGCAAATATATAATAACTATTTTAGTTTCTTAAAGTTAACTTATATAAATCATGAAGCATTCTGGTTTAATATTAAAAAAGTATTTTGAAGCTTTTTTCATTGATCGAACAGCCTCTTAAGAATATAATTTGATCAATTCCAAAGAAAGGATATTTCATATAATGCCCATAATTTGATTGTTGAATTGTTGTGGTAGAAAATTGTTTATTAGGGACTCAAGGACAACAACTCAATCGAAACTCAAATAAAGTATTTACAGATAGTATATTATTGCTTGAAAATGCCCAATTATTTTTTATGATATGGGTATAGAATTCTCCATAGCTCCAATCACTTACTATGTAAAGTAATATTATTGTAAGTTGCTTAAACATTACATTCATATTGCAAATATTCATTATTGACATTTAAATTTGCATTTAAAAAATATAAAGTATTCGTCTAATATTAACAATGATCGAACCTAATAGATGCCAAGAATTTATTTTTTACTTTATTCATTTAGAATAGTTGTATTTATAGTATATATATATATATATATATATATATATATATATATATGTATGAATGTATGCATATATAAAAGAAATAATAATCAGATACTCATCAGTACTTAATTTCCTTGTTTTTTCAGGAGGAAAAGCCTTCAGTATAAACAATCTATGAATTTTAGTTCCTATAATATGTAAACCTACCTCACTGTAACTTTATCCAAAATCAGCTGTTAGTAATCCATCTACGAGCTACTTAATGAAAATATTATTAAAAGAGCAACAATTTTGAACTATTTTAAAAAGATAATCCTTCATGGACAGTCTTCATCTCCCCACATCTCCCTAGAGTTACCGTATCTTCCTCTTTGGAAGTATGCAGTCAATGTTGAGAAGGTTGAATTTGTAGAGCTCGAAAGTCTGTATTTAGCCTGTTCCATCTAGAAGGCAACATGATGATCCAGAGTTAGTTGACCGTTCATTATTTTTCTTATATAATTAATTATAAACTTCTAGTATTGTTTTTATTCATTACATCTTTTTTCTTTCAATACCAAGCCATGCATGGCCCTAAGGCTGAAGTCTAAGTCTATGCTTTCCTTTACTCTCTCTACTCTTATATCCTTCAGATTCTATTATTCTTTTTATATTATACTTTTTAATTACATCACACACTTCTCTGTTTTTTTCTTTATTTTAATTTTACTCTAAAAAGAAAACTTCTAAATGTCCTTGAAATAAATAAGTATGTATCCTTACTCACACCAGGTATCCCAAGAATGTGTGCTTGTCATGCTCCTGGCCTACTCTCAGAGCTCTTCCATATAGCTTCTATGATAGGGATAATGAAAATTTCAATTGTTTTTTTTTTACTTCCTCTTTTTACAAGAAAGTTTTATATAGGAAGAAAGTATAAAAATGATAAAGGGAAGAATAATCTCTTGTAAGACTACAAATGATAATTATGATCAATATTGTCAAGGAGATTATTACTCTACGATACTTTCTTTTGAAATATTATTATTGAAGCTTAAGAAATCCTGCTTTTATTTATATTTGGTTCATTGGATTCGGTGATTAATTTCATGTAATTTGTACTCTGACGAGCAAAAACAAATATAAAGAATTATGGATTTACTGTTTTTGTCATAAGATTATCTCTTTTTCAGTTTTTTAAAGATTCTCATTACCACTTGCTGGGTTCTCTATTATTTTTATGATGTGAAACATTTTTCGAACAGAAATTAATCATATAAGCAATTTGTATCAGAACAAAAATTATGCACACAGGCTTCATATTTACATGGTAATATATTCTTTCTCAAATAAAGAACACTGAATTCAATATTATCGTTATTGTTCTTTATCACAATGAAAAGTCAAAATCTCCACTATATCCGAATTTTATCTTCATACTCTCTAATTTTGTTTTACTAATTAGTTAGATATAGTCGGGTCCTTATGAATATTAATAAACATTAAAATTAGTCAAACAAAATCTAAATACTCTATTTTTAATAAAGTCTTCCAAAATTATTCCCTCAAGATTTGATCATGCATAAGCTAATTTTGATTATCTACTTACATAGGAAAAATATAGGAATAGTTTCAAAATGCTCCTTGATATAAGCATAATAAGTAAATAGTGAATATAAATCTCAACGTTTAGAAATAACGGATTTTTTTAAACAATACATTAAAAAATCAACATCTATGGCCCTTCTTCATTAATGTATAAATATCAAAGGCCCTTTTTATCAAAACAATTAACGACAGATCCAAAGAAATTGAAAAAAACCCGTTGCTGAAGTACCTTCAAAGAATGTAACTGAATGGACTCACCAAAAAAAACAAAAAATTGCCATGTTCTTGATGAGAAACATCATAAGGCAGAGTTTTTGTTTATATAAAAACACATTAAGCCTATGTTCATGCACACAATTACATAGATTATCAATATAATGATAAAATAACGAATGCATGTTCCACTTAAAATCCCGACATATGATTAGAATTAATTGTATATTATTATAAGTTTATATATCATTATACACGTTTTTAACAAATATTTTTAAATAATGAATAGTAAGTCCTTTTTACACAAGTAACACAACTTGTACACCGTTGACTGGTGGGGTTCTCTAATTTAATGTATGAATCATCGATTTATATAACAGGTGTTTACTCAACAGAGAAATAAAGGAATATATCTTCTTATGAAATGCATTCGCATCTATTTCGAACATTAATTGAGCCCTGAAATACAGAAGCAGAAAAGAAAATCATATCATCTGGGGATTTCTTTGATGACGTATAGCAAATTTCAATGGCTGGCCCACTGCTTGAAATAATTCATTCTGAGGGGATTGAAAAAAATAAAATCCTATAATTAATTCCAATGATCTCGACCTAGGCATTTTTAAATAGAAAAAAGTTATTCCTCACAACAACATCATCACAGGGACTTTGACATTTCTTCCTACTTCTTATGACTAAACAGCTAATCATAAAACTAACTAGGATTGTAGACTTGTATAATTTAAATGAATATCTTTGGCTTGTATACACTGACTTAGCCCCAAATTAGTTTTTAAAAACTACATTTTATAATAGTAGTCATATTTTAGATAAACACTGATAACACTACATTTTAATTACTTTTCAACCCCGATGGTCCTTATAGCACATATACGCCATTAAACATTTGTATTCTCTCAGTTACACAGGGATCTTGAGCCCCCTCTTTTTTTCATAATAGATAAGAAATTATAAAACAGAGATACATTCTTGAAACGGAGCAGAGAAGAAAAAAATAGTTTTAATTAATTAATATGAAAAAATATTTTTTTCTCCTCTTCTTTCTTAGTTGAAGGGAAAGAACTAGAAAGAAAATACAACAATTTCTCTTCCGCCCCATCCTTTTGCTGTAAACATCATTGATATAATAGCCTATTTATGTAATGTATTTTTAATGTGTATGTTGTCTTGGGGTCAACATTTCCCATGGATGGCTTGTTCACTCTCAAAAAAAAGTTTTTGTATTTTTGTCCAGATTTGACCAATCGTGGAAAATCCTGTTTTGGTCAGTTGTAATGATTGTGTCTTTAATCTAATTGAAGTTTTGATATTGGCGGTCCAATTTAGTTATATTTATTGTTTTTTTCTTAAATACGGGGGATTTTGTGTACTCAAAGGTAGCTAAGAATACAAGTTTGTATTATTGTATCAGACAATTTTTATGAGCTCATGGCTGAAACATTTAAAAACAAAGGGCTTAAGTAATTTCATTCAATTGCTGCATATTGTGTTTATCTTCCTTTTAACTGTTTATCATCCTTACACAAACTTTGACGGAAGATAAATGACAGCTAATAGCAATGAAGAATTCATAAACGAGATACAGATATTTTTTCTAGAAAACATAAAATATTATTAGCAGGGTTTTAAACATAAAAACGTAAACAAATCAGACAATTGAAAAATATAGGATGCAGTGTAGTATGTTTTTAATGAAGAGTAGTCACAAAGCTTAAAAAGGGAATGTAAAATTTATAATGATCTTGTGAATAATCTGTTGAGTCCCGATTTTTTAGTTCGAGTAATATGACTTTTTCGCAGAGTGCATATATGCGGACGTACTGAAGAGAAAGAAGAGCGCTTACATTAATAATGTTGAAAAATATGTAATTGAACAAGGATTATTACGAATGGGAAGCCTTCGTTATTTTAATGGAAGATGGTGAAAAAATCTGACAATTCTGTCCCTTCCCAACGATTCGTGGGCCATTGCTTCAGAGGAGGTCAAAATTTTCCATCAAGTTCCCTATCACATTTAAAGTTTTTACGTCGGATTATGAAAAGTTACACGTGATGTACTATTTAAAATATTGGAGAACCGTTTTTAAGTATGTATCGTGCCATTTTATAGTCCTTTTTATTATCTTATTATTTTTAGTCTTTGTTATAATTGTTGTCGTTCTTCTACGAAATAATAATTTTAGACTAGAATGTCTATTGGTGTTTTGTTTCTTACGCAATTACTTTTGAATTTTTAGAACTGAAATAAATATGACTATAAAAATTCATTTATGTAAAAATACGTACAGTAGCTATGTATAACAAATTGTTTGTGTTACCCCAAGTATGGGTCCATTCATATATATGCCGACCTGATCTGAATCATTAGTCCTGTAATAACACCTTGCAAGACGAATAAATATTAGCATAGCTAAATAAACAGTATTGTCCTCTTGAAACATATTTTATTGTATAAAGTAGTTATTTTTATACTCAACGATTCCAATCGTGTTAATTTAGTCATGCTGCGTAAATGGTAGTTTTTAGTTTACTTAAGATACGAGATTGGATGGACTCATTTTGATGCTTTAATGTTTATTCTTATCTACTTTATTTTTAAATTTAAGCTTTCGTATAAATGCATAATTCTCTGAAGTTATTTAAATAATATAAATGGCAACCCTTTGAAAGGCACAAAAGTGTATTTTTAGGCTTCATAACTTTGTATTACTCTCAAATAACTTTGTATTACTCTTAAATAACTTTGTATTACTCTTTGTATTACATATACTTTATTAATACTTTCTTTTTTATTACCAAACAATAACCATCATTGCTAATAAAACATTGTTAATTAGAAAAATCATCCATTAAAAGCCATTTGAAGCTTGTGTTTTATTCTTTTGTTAACACGTCATTTTATATATATATATATATATATATATACACCCCTCTTAAATTTATAGCTATATACATAAATACATATTCCTTTAACCCAAGGGTCATAGGCTATTTATTGCAACTGATAATATATATAATAAAAACTAAATAATTTTTTCTTACATCCCCCTTTTAATCAAATATTTCCCTCCCTTCCTTCCCTTTCATCTAAATCATCCATTTTTTATTTATTGTTGTTGCTTCGTTTATCCACACATCAGAGAAGGACTGAGCATGATCGCTCAATTTATAGGTTATTTTTCCCTGTTGTTATTTTAGTGGTTCCTTTTAATGGCTGTACCATGTACAAGAGCTAGTAGCTATCCAGAATCCTTCTTCCCTCCTCATCCCCTCTCTTCTTTTGACTTATTTATGTCCACTTGAGCCTGCTCCTGACATAAAAAAGGAGTCTTTAAATATCCTACCCTTCCCTGTGTGTTTTTTTTCTTTCTTTCTTGTTATGCTCAACAAGGGTAATAATTTATTTTCCACATAAGTCGATAATGTAGGCAGCAATGGATTAATAAGAAAAAATATGTATTGACGAATAATCAATTGTTATTAGCAAGTTTAAATCTTAGAGATATAAAGCTATAGAGAGCTTATTCCCTTCAATAGCATAGAAACATCGTTCAGCTGTATTTTGTGTCCAATATAAAAAAGTAATTTGTACTACGTCATCGTAAGCTGATCATAGAGATAGATTCTATCTCTATGATCAGCTTACGATGACTTAATACGAATTACTTTATTTATATTGGACACAAAAATACAGATGAAGGGAATAAGGCCTCTATATCTTTTTATCTCTATGTTTAAATACAGAGCCTTATCTAAAGAGAAGGATCATCGCAAAGGTAAATACAAGATATGTTCACTGTGCCAAGAAGGCTGACTACTCGCTTGTCGGACTGACTTCATTAAAACCCACCGACAAGTGGGAGAAAAATAACATTACAATATATTTGGGATGAAGTGAAAATAGTAATAAGATAGATTATCTATAAAAACATGAATTTAACTTATTTTTTATTATTTGTATATAGCCAACATATGACTAAATATAGTTCAAGGTATTGTTTTCAATACCAGGTATATTCATATTACCATGAAAGCTAACTTTTCGCTTGCCGGTGTGACGTCATAAAAAACCCTGGCATGCGGGACGAATAACATAACGATATATTAATGATGATGCAAAAATAAAGATAAAATGATTGCCGTTTTTACAATCTTTGAGCCCATAAAATAAACATACCTTATGCCTAATATACTGTGATATATAGTTAGGTGTCACTATAACTCAAATTAATGACTAATACAAATGACGTCACACTTGAAAAGGTACAAATAAATAAGACATGAAATCCACGTTGAAGTTGACACATGTCATTAAATATCGACAGGGACTCAAGCTGGAACTCATCAATTTTTATATATTATTCGGAGCAATCTATAAAGTAATCAAAATTATAAATGTATTTATAAACATGTTTTTAATGAAGAATTGTTTAATAAATAAACTCAACCAAAATAGGGTTTTCCATATTTCTTTGTTTTCTCTAAATGAGGAGGTTAAATCCATAGAAATGACTAGATAAAAACTTTACTTTCATTTATATACATTTCTGAGAATATGTTTTCCTCCATAAAAAACAAAAGTTGCCAGGGAACTGAGTTGAAGAGATAAATGATTTAAGTCAATAAATAAATAACGTGAGAAAAAGTTAATCCTATTATAAATAAAAGAAACTATTTTGAAAAGTGAAGAAATGTAAGAGAAAATATGTTTTCTTTCGAAATTGAGAAAGATAAACTAAATTTCGAAGGCAATGGAATATATATAAAGTTACAATTATACATGATATATATATATATATATATATATATATATATATATATATATATATATATATATACATTATCTATTGTACAAAACTAATAATTCGGTTCGTTCGTTCGTTGTCTGTTTGTTTGTTTCACTGTATCCCTCAAACATTCATTTAAATTTGACAAATTATCAGTGAATAATTTCAAGGACTGAGGGAGTTTTTTAGTAGCGGTAGGCACTCCTGGAAATTCATTACTTCCTTGCAAATTTTATTCGTAAAAGTTTATTTCTCTATATTGTTACGTTAGATTTGAGCCAAACACTTTTTGGCAAGAAATATTTTTGAGTGACTGGTTGTGTTTCTGCAAAAAATCATACCAATCCGATTACTGAGGTATGCAATGAAATTCTCGCCATTTGCACATCACTATCACAAGGGATAGTCGTAAAATAAAATATACTGTGGTGCAGTTTTTTATGTTTCCCATCAAAGATGGATATGTTAATTAACTAGGTATATAAAAATAAATTGTGAGGAAAAATATAACCATAACTTTTGTGAGAGATGATTAAAACGCAGATGACCTTCTGAACAAACATATATAAGTTCATCAATTCAAAAGTAGGACAAGTTATTAGTTTATTTTTATTTGAGAAAAAACGACGATAGAATCTTTGATCAACCATTACTCATAACCAGGAAACGGCCGGGTACCCGGCCCGGCCTGGGTCCTGGCTGTTTTTGAACGTCCCGGCCCGGTGTCATAAAATCACCGGGCCGGGACTTTTAATATTTTCGTTTGTTCATCAATCTGAAAGTGAAGACGTTTTTTTAAAATATTTTTTAATATTAAAAAGAACGTCATGACTTTTTTTACAAAATAATTTTTAGATTTTAAGGAACTATACGGAAAATTATTTTCTTAAAAAAACTTCGTCACTTTCAGAATGACGAAGGAACAAATATATTAAAGTCCCGGCCCGGTTTCGGCCTGGCCAGGCTTGAAAAATTTAAGTCCTGACCCGGGTCCCGGCGAAAAAAAGTTTCCCGGTCGTCTCCTGCTCATAACTATTTATTTTTATAAATATAGAGTAGTAACCGATATTCTATTAATTATAAGTATGATTTCAATATGGCGTTGTGTTAAGCCTTTTTGTGGTACATTTCTTGTTTAGATTATTAAAATATATGTGGGAAAAAAGTCAACAAAAGATAAATCATATAAACCTGGGCATACTTTTTTGTAAAGTCCATATGTATGAATTGTTATCTTCAATGTATTGCATTTTTACCCTCCCTAAACCGACTCAATATAAGAGTTTTTTAGTATTAAAAAATAATGATAAAAACTCACACACTCCATTAGACGGATTATGGGCCATTTGTGAACTTTATAAATATGAGAATATTTAAATTCTTGTAATGGCCTTAATTATTAATTTTTTTATTATTAATAGTTGTTCTGATAAAAGTCTGGTCAACAAATTTTGGGTAAAGAATGCACGTTAGATCAGTGGAAGTGTGCTCGACTATGGTGAGGGCATAAGTTTGACTTCCGAGGGAGGAAGGACAATTTGGTTGATACATTTTAACACAATAAAGCATATTCCAATCCACAATGATGCAATTCTATGATCCTAAAAGCCAAAAAAAAGTTCAATTTCGATTGATGCACAACATATGATAATCAAATAAGACTACGTAATCCAAATCTGAAACCAGTTTTAGCCCTGATGGTCCAGATTTTTGACTTTTAAAAACACTTTTTTAGAGTGCAACATCCAAAATACTTTATTTCATGATACGTTAATATTAAAGTCTCAAAAAGTACCCACCACAATTCAAAAAAGCAATTCAAAATTTTAAATAGACCTCAAAAATGTTTTTTTTTTCTCTTCCTAATATGCAGGTCCGGAAATGACGTCATTTTTTATTTCACATGTTCAAAATCAAGGGTTTCAATTGAATTCAATTAACTCATAGAATATATTTCTTTTTTAAGCTTGAAAGATATATTTTTACTCAGTTTAGTTAATGTTCTTAAAACTCCATATAAGTGTTTGTCCATACAAAGGTTCCGAACCAGTTTTATTAAGGACTTTATGTACAAAATATACAAAATATTTCCTTTTATAAAGGTGCACACTAACTAAATATCAACCTTAGCATGAAATTGTTATACAAGTAATTTTTATATTATAAAATTATTTATTTAAAAATATGTTTATAAAATAAAACATTACTTACAAATTACTCAATCTCCTTCTTCCTGGTTGACCTAGATAACGAAAGAAGATAAAGCCAATAATCAGGGCAACCCCTTGGTTACAGAGGTTTTTATTATTATTTGTATATGTAAAGAGATTGAATGCTCTTTAAGAAAGCAAGGGAATTATGGCGTGAACCCCCTGTAAAAAAAGATAGGGGGGGGGGGGTGATAATATATGTAAGCCGTTTTATTTATACTATGCACATTTAATAATACCATGAAGCATAAGAAACAAAAATTGGGGGAGGAGAATTGAAGCTACTTTATATTCAAGTAAGATCTAACAAAAGTACAGCATACTCTATAATACTTATTATGAAAGGAGTTGAATCTAAATATACAAAGAAAGAGTTATTGTAACTTATGATACAAGCGATAGGGAACAAATAAACCTCCCCTCTTGTACATATATCACCTCGTAAATCAAGAGAGCAGTAGAGGAAGCCATGCTTCACAATGGCCTCCCCTGAAGTCAGATGCAGGTGTGAATGGAGAATAAATCCACTTATTATGATTTACCCTTTGTAAATAAACACATGCACAATAAATGTCGCAATGCACATACAGTTATAAACATAAGCTGGATAAATTGATAGAACAATTATTTGTTATATGTATTTTAATATAAGTCTCATATAAAACAATCTAAAAACAATTTAATTCCTACAAAACCATATATTTTTTTGCCTATTTGGTTCGATAGATTTACATCCGACAGGATATAAATAAGTATGATAACTTTACTATTAGTCCATTGAACCTAGGATCTTATAATTGAAGTACACTGAAAATGACCATCTCCTCTCGGGAGTATTCGAACCTGCGCCCCCAAATTTGAGAGTTGAACACACCTTGACATACTGAGCTATCGCACTCCCTAAATAAAATTTCATATGCTAAAGGTAATATTATTTAACTACAACTAAGCATTAAATAGTGTGTTAGACTGCTGGTTTAAATATACTTAACCCGCGTGATTTCTTCTCGTGTCACCCCATCATCCTTTCTCAGTTTCCATGCAAGGCCTCGAGAGGTCATAGTTCTAAAACTATCTTGTTTTCTAAGTTGTCTTCCTTATCTCCTCTATACATTTGTCATATCACAGCATCTACCACCAACTTATTGGCGGAGCTCCATTAACATTCCAAAGATATTTTGATATTGGGCCGTTGTTCCCATTTTTTAAGAATCCTTTAGTAGAGATTTACAACTTTATTTTAATAAGTATATTAATTTACAACTGAAAAAATAGAAACCCCTTGAGGATAATGAGCTGAGAAACGGTATACGAGCTGCGCCGGCTAAGCATTTATTTTAATCTGTTAAAGTTTCAGTGTTCAATGCAAATGGAAGTGCTGTGCTGGAGAGTTATTAGGATATTTTTCATATTGTTATGCAACATAAGACTGAATATTCTTTTAAAAAATCTTTTGTAAAAACAATAGAAACAATCCTTTCAATGCGTTTTATAATAGTACAATTTAATTTTTTGTTAAAGTTATCCCATCTTTATGGACAAAAATCTATATTTTCAATATTTAATATATACCTAAATCTTAAATACTTATTCCGTGTACACATTTAAAGCGATTTCAACACTTTTTTACAAAGTTAACCTCATTTTTTAAATTATATGTCATATTTTTTAAGTTGAAAATGGACATTTTAAGAGATTCCTTTTAAATAAAGTTTTAAAGTAATATAGTTAAGTCAATATAACTTATAAATATATTGTACTAAAAACAGATTATATACGCAATCAATACACTTTTTAATTCGATATACTTTTTTAAATATAACACAAGCGATTTGAGGCCTTTGATTTCAATTTAGACGGAAAATAAGACCATATATGTATTTCAGTATAAATCTATATAATGAACAAAGAATAGCTTCATACTATATATGCCTAGAAAATCCCCTATAATGATAATCTTATCATTTTAACTTGCTTTATTGTATTTCGATTATGTAGTATTCTTTTGATGATGGAAGAATACATTATCCACAATCCTTGTGTCATTCCATTTTTTCGTCATTTCCGCTTTCATTGATTTTCTTATTTTCTCTCTACATATAAGATGTATTTTTTAATAGTGGATACAACATTGGATATACACTCACATATATATAAATAAATAAATATATATATATTTTTTTATATACACACACAAACAATATAATATTTATCAATAAAAGATCCCTTCTTTGTTTTTGTTTCCATCGGACAAGATTCAGGGCAATGAAATTTATTCTTTTAGAGGGACAAACAAGTGTAAGAATAGGCTTTTTCAATAAAATATTGCTCAATGCATATATATATATATATATATATATATTATAGGTTCCTTGTGAAAAAATCTTATGTTGATTTTTAACTTAATTTATGGAGTTGATTTTCGAATATATGCATTTTAAAATTTAAAGTTTTCATAAAAATTGAATGAGCTTCATTTATTACACCTAGGAAATCACTTTAACGACTCCGATAAGTTAAATGGAAATCTAATATTGTCTTATATCTAAATTTAAACATTTCAATTTTCATGTGTAGCGTTAATTAAAATTACATATTTTGGCTGAAAGACATTTTATCAGTTGCTGCACCCGCTGAATCGATCTGAATAGTTCTAATTTAAACAATGTACATGATTGAGATATATTTCATCTAGGTTTTTGACTTCTGATAGCTGAACTGTATTTTAGTTTTTATTAAAATCATAGATTTTGATTAAAACAAAGTGATTTAATTTTTACATCCAAAATATGTTTTAGATATCTTCATGCATAATCTATAAAAATGTAATGTATCAAACTAATACATGCATACGCATGATCAATAACGCGCTACCAGTTTGTATTGACTGATAAGTACGTTGACATTTTATCACATATTTTTTGGCTTTATAAAATATGTTCAAAGAATTATAGATAGTGTGATGTCATAATATTCTCTGACGAATAGTTTTTTATTGTAAAAAGATATTTGTGAACCCCTTTTTAAGTCTAGAGTTGATAAGTACATAAAAATGTATATCAATTATTGTAAATAAAAAACATAGTTAAGGGCTTTTCATTTATAATCCTTCAAATTGTAGATTAGTGTTTGATGTTTTTTTCCTTTAAAAAAAGTTGAAACCCAGAGATCAATCAATAAAAATTTATATTTTTAACATCAACGCATGACTTATTAAATAATGATTATGCATATTAATAATAATTATTATAGTTTATATTCAAAGTTTGAAAACTATTCTCAATTTCCCCATTAATTCAAAACACGATTTAATTTGTAATATGAAAATCAATATGTCGCTTTCCCAGGCATTCCATATGATGTGCTGGTAAACAAAAGGACAGCAAAATAGCTTATTAATTAGAACTGAAAAAACAATAGCTCATAAGAGAATAAACTCTATTGTTTAACTGCAAATACTTTGTTATTTTATAAACAATTGATTTTTGTTGTTGAATGCCCTATTCACAATGGAAAGTTAATAATAATGAACACATTAGTTATTGAAAGAAAAGTACGTTAATACAATTAAAAATATAAAACAAAATGTAGTGTAGGTTCAAATAATAACTGGCCGAGTTTCAAACATCGAATATTTTGCTGACGGATGAGATGAAAAACTTGATATATAATATTATATTTTCTTGAACTAAAATATATCTACATGAGGCATTTGTGCTAATCAAATAAATGCGTATATAACTATGTATGATTCAATATATAACATTAAAGGAGCACGTTAACTCAGTGGAAGCGTTACCGACTGTCAATGTTGAAGGCACAGGTTCGATACCTGAGAGGGGAAAGTCAATTTGGTCAACCACATAGAAAAGAGTGTAAGTTCGTTAGATTAATTTTAATGCTTTAATGTTTTTGCATATCCACATGGATGCAATTCTATGTAACCAAATCGGCAAAAAGTATGAACAAAATTAAAGATATATTTATATAAAAACTTAGATATCTTAACAAATGCTTAAGAAAATTAAAACCTTGAAAATATAAGAGCTTAATAAATCTATAGATTTATCTCTTAAATGATAATAGATCCATAAGGGTAATAACTTGTCCATAATTAAGTCCTATCAAATATTATTTCACAAAGTAGTGTTCAAAAAATATGTAAACTAAAAGTTTAAAATGGCTGATACGTTGAGCTATACGTTCATTTCTTGTAGTGACTAATTCTGCACAGTGTTTTTATAGCAAGAATTAATTTCTTTGACTTTATTTAACTTTTTAACACGAAACCTTTTTCATAAAATTTCCTAACCTATAAGTTTTGCTTAAATAAAGAAACCTTTAAAAAATGAAGTACATCAAAATCCATTTATTTACGAGCATTTACTTCCTAGTTTTCTTGTTTAAGTTTTTCTCCTTTAAATACGATTAATGTACACAATTACTAAGAATAATATTAAACTATAACGCTTTTATAATATATGAAAACCAGAAATCCTTAAAGTGATAACATTACTTTTTGTATTTCCTCTGCTTGGATTTTTATATTGAATAAAGTGATGAAAAAGCAATTGTTTTCTCTGCAAATGCGAAAATACTATAATTTATGGCAACTATATTTATGTATTCATGGAAAAAAGAAAATTAAATTTCCTTTAGAAAGTGCAATAACTTGAATAGTCGATCAAATACAAAAACATACATTTTTTCATATACATAAAAACAAGTACTAACTTCTGTCAAGCTATTGAATTAGAAACAAACTTTCTATATATGCAAATTTATTTATTATTCTTAAAATAATCACGAAACATATATTATATTGATGATTAATATAATAATATAAATTGAAAGACATTTTCTGTATTTATAATGTAATTTGAGTAAAATGTGACTCATTTGAGATCAATGTCCTTTTATTTATTCTACCATTGTAAATTATATAGATAATGCTTTTGAAATCTATTATTTGTGTTAGAAATCATTAAAAATGGAAATGATGTTTCCAAGATTAGAATATTTAATAAAACTTATTTATTTGAATGTATAGCATTACATCACCACTCAAGACAACAAGTTATTTATGATGAAAACAACTTGAGCCCAAAATACCACTTTAATTATGACATTAACAATTCCGTCAGGATTTCTAAAAGCAAAAATCTCTAACGGCTTTTTATTTGATATTTATATTATAAATATCCAAATCTCTTAAGCGATTTCTTTAATTATCTGTCATTTGAATTATTATTTCCGTTTGTGAGGTCAATTGTTTAATTATAATCTTATATGTGTTATTTTTACGGATTTGCCAAAATTTTACAATATTTAATGTTACATGCACTTGTTTAAGAACTATGCACCAATAACAATGAACAAAACTTCAAATATAATACATTAGAACTGCATAATTACAATTAAAAACCTCAACATTTTAATGTCCATTCACGAGTACCAATATAAGAAGCAGAAAATGTATAATATTGTGTATAAACTAGAATGTTTATTTATGTTTTATTGTAAAAAGCACAATTTTCCTATTTACTATTTATTTAAGTATGTTACTTTTTGTCACTTAGATAAATAAAGGCCTTGCTGATGAGGAAAAAAATATTGTGGCAATTTTAAAAAATCCATAGCAGCCATTTTTTATTGTTTGAGTCACACTTTTGGCGTGCCTCCGTGTATAAGAATTATCTTTTAATAGTTAAGAGATAAAAAAATAAAATGATAATTATGAAATTTTTACAAACACTGAAAAAATTACGTTGTGAACATTTTTTTTGTTTCGAAAGAAGAATGATTTTTTTACTATAAATCAAATATAAGTATTCCTGTTAGTGACTAACTGTATACATGCTTATCAAAATAAATTATCATCATTTCATGAAAAGTAAACTTTTATAGTAAGTCAACCTCTTTGTAATATTTAGTTTTATTTTTGTGATCAAAACTTCAATGCACGTCAAAAAGTTTTTTTTTGCAAATGACTTTTAAAAATAAGTACGTTCGTAGGTAAGCACGTTATTAAGGTACCTAACGTGAAGAAACTTTTTAAAGTTCATAATTTTTATAAAAAGAATCACATTATTATGAAATTTTGTTCAGGATGCAATTATTGAAGTTTTTTTTTTTAGATTGCATATTGTTTTAAAGAATGCTGCAACACTTTTGTTTCATCTACACACGCTCCAGTAAAGAGATATTATGTACAACTTACAAAGATACAATGTTTTATATAATTTTTGACCATCTAAATCACCCCTTTCTTTGGAGAAAACTCAAAGTTGTTCGTCAGAAATCGATATTTTGACTTACATTTGCCATTCTTGATAGTTATGCAAATTATTGTTTTTCTCTTTGAAAAGTTTATCACCTTAAGTTTTTATAATATTGCTAAAGTCTTATATTTTTGTGAAATATTTGTTTCTTTTTTAAATTAATATTCAGACAACTATTTTGTACCAAACCCATATTTTGAGTATTCTTTTTTAGCAAGAAAAAATCAATTCAAAGCTTGTTAAGTGTAGCGGATTTTTTAATAATGATATTATGATCACATTAAACAAACTTATTTTGAGTCAATTACCATACAAAAAATTATAAAATCTGCATATTTGACTTATTTTGCTTACATAAGATCTTTTCAATTTAATTTGCAAGAGATTTACTAAATGATAAGTTTAAGATCAAGAATTTAGAACTACGTGGAAATTTATTTGAAATTGGAGTCATGTATTATAACAGATAAAAAAGAAAACACTGAATTTTTTAAAGAAGATTTTAGAAAGCCATCGTCGCTATTTACGGAAGAATTGAATTTTAGCATTTTACATAAGGTTATAATGTATATACAGTCATTGTTAGATAACAAAATAAAAACTTTAAGAACCGAAAATATAATGTTTATTTGTGTTTCACTTTAACGTATTCGTTTTGATTTTATGTATTTATGTACATTCTGTAAAATTGAGCTGTGAAATATTAAAAAAAGAACCGACAAAAGGATAATAATCTTACATATTATTTACATTATCAAGTTTCTTCAATATAAATATATATATAAACTTCTAGTACAAAACTATAAACAAGTATCAAAAAAATATTTTTCCTGTTTTTCAGTTCATAAATAAAAGTCGAAGTACTGGAGCATAAGAAAACAAAAAACTTTTTTTCTTTATGATATATCATACCATTATCTAATTTTAAAGAATTGTTTTCATATTATATAAATGGAGTAAAGAGAGTACAAAGGTTTACAAAAAGCACAAACTGCTCCATGGCACGCAGTCAGACTTAAAAAAGTAAATATCATAAATCATGAGAGACTTGAGTTTAAAAGGCTCAGACCTAGGATTATATTTATATGGCAGTTAAGATAATTTTCAAATAAAAAAATGTCGTGACAAAAAAGAATAAGGATAATACTATTATTTTCTCTATTATTATGGCCATTGTTAAATATGTTTAAGTTACTCTTAAGTCACGTATAAAATCCTTTACACATATGTAAATTGACACCAAAGTATAATAATTTAATTGTTTATATATTTGATATTTCTACTATTAAGAGTCCTAAGTAGGGAAAAGGAAATAAATTGTCCTTATTATAAATGCATTAGGAGGTCACATAACAATTATTACATTATTAGAATATCATTTATAGATAGCAAGGGACAAAATTTATATTTCCTTTAACTCGGAAAGGACTTCATTACTCCTGTATATTGATGAAGTTAGAGACAATATTGGTTTTGAACGCCCGTTGTACCATAGATTAAAGCGTTAAAGTAAAGTAGCGCCTGCAAGTAAACAAAAAAAATGGGTCAAATTTTGGCTATTTTCTTTAACGTTAGATGTCGCTAGTCCATAAAATTACGTCACAATCCTATTTAAACCCGGTTTAAAGGGATTGAGTCTGATGATTTGAAATATTGACACTCAAAAACACTTTTTTCAAGATAAAAAACGTCTCCATATATAAATAATAAAAGGACTTTGTTATTATTTTCAAAGAGCTCTAGCATCAAAGCTACTTACGTACTAAGGAAGAACTAAAATTTTGGCCGATTCCTTTTGGGAAGAAAGGAAAAATTTTATGTTATGCATGCGCTACTTTAATTTAACGCTTTACCATAAATATGATTGTTCAAATAAATATGTGAGTTTCTCTGCTGCCGAAAAAGGAGGCTCAGAACAAGTAAATTTGTTATTCATATCCGAGGAAAAAGTACATTTATACAGGTGTTACTAAAATGAAAAAATACGAAATACTAAACTACAAATTTATTATCCAGTGACATCATTAGTTTCTTTCAAACTTATTTACGAGAAACTTAATCTGTCCTCGGAGAATAGGATATGGAGAAACTAATTATTTTCCTCATGACGCCATTGGGCTTTTATGTTTCTAGCTTGATATATTATGCATTTTTTCATTATAGAAACATTTGACCATAGACGCCTTACCCTGGATTAAATATATCGGAATCAAGAAATGTAAATCAAAAAACCTTTCATTTGTAAGGTAGTTTGTTGGGTTTGATATTGGTCGTCATTCACAGTTGATAACAATATTTATCCGTTATTGAAGAAAACAAGATCTTTTTGGTTCTATATTTCTATGGTTTGTACAACCACATGGAAGCTCTGGGCGAAAAACTTTTGATTTCCTTACTTGATAGAATGAAGGAAAAAATATGAAATAAAATGCTGCAAATTAATTAATAATAAGTAATTATTTTATATGTATATATATTAGTGGATATAAGTCCATTTTTTTAATCATTATTATGGCAACTACAACAAAAGTTTTTTTGTCCTAACTGCGTTCTAATATTTATGATATATACTTGTTATATATTTAAAAATATGTATATAATCAACTACATTACACTATATTGCTATGAAATGTTTAAGAGATTGAAAAATATACTTACAAAAACAAGAATATAAAACTAATTTTATATCGAGTGAAACGTTTTAAACTTTTAGAGACTTTGTTTAACATTTTTATCAGATTACGTAAAGTTGTAAGATAAAAGTCTAACAAGAGTGCCTTAGAAAGATAAAGAAAAGAACATGTTTATTATCAAACTATTTTTATTATGAATATTCACCGTTTGGAGACGCTTTATCTTATCCACCACTTCAAAATGAACAGAAATTTGAAAATGATATCATATATGTAGTACTCAACATCCATCAAAAAAGTCGAATGTTAAAAATTATTTTACAATTTAAGTTTACTAAAAGTTATAAAAGGATATCAGTTAGCAAAATCGAACGACGCTTTTATAAGTTAGTAAAAATGGATTTAATTGTTATTATTTATGTTATTTATTTTAATTTGATCAGGGCTTACATCTAATTATACACATAGTTCTTTGAATGTACGACAACAAGCTTAGATACATGACGTTGGCAATTCACAGATTTATAAAGATAAAACTATCAGTGCACACATTAATGCTACGTAATACTCTTGTGTGTCTTTGTGTCTTATCAAATGAGGGAACAAAAGTTTATGGGCCATATACATAAAAATAATTCATGGGCCCATTTCTTTGAAAGGCCTTTTCATAAAACACATTCATTATAATTAAGTTTTTAATGACCCTGAACTTTTTTTCATGCATATATACATACTTACTCAAATATAATTCTAATGAGGAAAGTCCCCAGTCAAACAGGGATCTGGTACTTTTTTGGTCTGCTCCCATTAAAAATATTTTAATAGAGAAGTATTTTATTAATGTCCAGCAGAGCCATAAATAGAATATGGAAATACAACATTGTCAGAAGGATGATTATGGACTTTCTTGTAAAATAAAGGGAGTGCGATAGCTATGTGCGTTTAGGCGTGTTCAACTCTCAATGTTGGGGGCGCAAGTTCGAATCCCGAGAGGAGATGGCCATTTTGGATCTACCTCATTGATAATATCCCAATATTGTTAAACTAATTTTGATGTTATAATACTTATTTATATCCTGTCGGATGAAATTCTATCGAACCATATAGGCAATATATATATATATATATATATATATATATATATATATATATATATATATATATATGAAAAATGAATCAAACAAACATTTTTATAAAATAATGGCATCCTATCAGCTAACGCCAGGTGGAATAGCTAGAGGAAGGCACAGCTGCTAATGGAGAATATAACTATTTTATGTAAATATACTTCGTTCAACCAAAATTTAATGATTTTTAAAAGAACATGCGAGTGCTAATCAATGTAAATAATATCTTATTTAAATTTTAATATTATCACTTTATATCAAGTTAAATATTAATAAATCATTTTGTTAGCTAAAACCATTTTTTTCTTATTTATGTCATAATTCGGATTCAATTATTCCTAATTCACTTTAAGCGTCCCGTCACTCCTCTCGACCTATGCGCTTTTGAGGTCTCATTATATAATATTTTACTTTCTCAGGATGAACACAAATACAAACTAGAGGCATATATACACTCAGAGAGTGTGTACCTCCGCCGATCCCCACAACATTCCTATTCAAACATTCTCCCTTTCACACGCCCGATTTTCTATCTCTAATCATTGTTTCCTCTCTGTTAGCTCATTTTGCATATTAAAAAAGCACTCAGAGATGGGAAGACGGAAGAGTTTAAGCTACGTCACTGGGTTAACATAGTCCTGAGCTGATATATGACAATATACGTCAATGAATATATTTTTAGCGTTTGTTTTTTCCTACTCCCTGAATAGAGACCCCATTTCATTTAGTATTTTGCTCATTTTGCATATTAAAAAAGCACTCAGAGATCTAAGCTACGTCACTGGTTAACATAGTCCTGAGCTGATATATGACAATAATACGTCAATGAATATTTTTTTAGCGTTGTTCTTTCCTACTCCCTGAATAGAGACCCCATTTCATTATTAGTAGTTTTGCTCATTTTGCATATTAAAAAAGCACTTTAGAGATGCCAAAATTTAATCACTTGTTCCTTTTGGCATTCCAACAACTCCACAAAGTTTCATTTGAATCTGTTCAGTACTTTTTGAGTTATCCTGCTGACAAACAAACAAAACAAAGTGAAAACTAACAAACAAACAAACGCCAGTGAAAACAATACCTCTCTCGGCGGAGGTGTAAACTAGAGGCATATATACACTCAGAGAGTGTGTACCTCACCGATCCCCACAACATTCCTATTCAAACATTCTCCCTTTCACACGCCCGATTTTCTATCTCTAATCATTGTTTCCTCTCTGTTAGCTCATTTTGCATATTAAAAAAGCACTCAGAGATGGGAAGACGGAAGAAGTTTAAGCGTCGCTCGGGGTTAACATAGTCCTGAGCTGATATATGCATACGATAATGATCATAATTTGTGTTGTTTTATTACTACATATAAGAGACATTCCCACCCATGTAGTTTGACCCCATTTCATTTAGTATTTTGCTCATTTTGCATATTAAAAAAGCACTCAGAGATGGGAAGACGGAAGAAGTTTAAGCTACGTCACTGGGTTAACAAGTCCTGAGCTGATATATGAACAATAATACGTCAATGATATTTTTTTAGCGTTTGTTCTTTCCTACTCCCTGAATAGAGACCCCATTTCATTATTATTAGTAGTAGTATTTTGCTCATTTTGCATATTAAAAAAGCACTTAGAGATGCCAAAATTTGATCACTTGTTGCTTTTGGCATTTCCAACAAATCCACCAAGTTTCATTTGAATCTGTTCAGTACTTTTTGAGTTATCCTGCTGACAAACAAACCAACAAACACAAACAAACGCCAGTGAAAACAATACCTCCATCGGCGGAGGTAAAAATATTGCTTGCTTAGAAGTGTAAATAATATACTTACATGATATATCTATGACATGTAACCTTTTTCTATATAATCAACTACAATAAAGCTTTCATATTTTTAATATGAAATAAGTCAATATGAATGTAAAATAATAAATCATGGGATTTTTTCCTATTTTGAACATTTTAAAAATCAAGTAAAAGTAAGTTTTGACGCCTGATAAAAGATTTCTTTGGTGTCATATTTGATAGCAATATTTTTGATTTCCGTCATCATTTGAATAGAAAAATATATATATATATATATGAATATATGAAAAAATCCTACGAAATTTTTAAACCTTATTTGACGAGCTTTATATTTTATTACTACCAAATATACGAAATGGTATAGGGGAAGACACTTTGAAGTCTAAGGAATAATATGCGTGTTATACGTTCAAATAATCTTTTTTAAACATTCATTCAAAATGGCATAAGGATCTGAAAACATGAACTCCAAGACTTAATGTCCAATAAAAGAATTATTTTTGCACAACTGTTACATAATTTTTCCTTGATAACCGTCTTATCATATTTAAAATGTAAAATAATGGTTTTAATATAAGAAAGAAAAGAGCCTCAGATATTCAAAATTACGAATGGTGTCAAGATAGCACATTTTATATAAATATAACGTCTTAAACTGCATTTAAACTAGACATAGACCTACTGCTTATAAATCACTCCTAGACATGAAAAACATGATCCCTCAAGGAGTGCCGTGAAATGAAGTTTGTGCAATTCCTACTAAACTTTACTATACCATAGCAATGCAAAAAAAAGAGTTGCAAAGACCGAAAGACGCATAGGTAATGTTAGGGTGAACCATATTTAGTGTTTAAAAAATGCAAATTGTAGTCCCATTTATTGTTCAAAATGTTATATTTATATATATAATATCATAATAAACGTAAAAATCAAAAGCTATAGAAAAACCTATTTTGTTGGTTTTACATTTTATAATTATAACTGCAAGAGTACCGCTTTTTATATCATAAGACGCATGTATTTACATAACATATTATGTTTGTTTTGGTTTTGACAAAACGAGGTATTATTTTTTTTTAGATTTGAAATATTTGTGGTTATTTTATTAGAGATTTAATTGTGCAATGCATTGCATTTACACACTATAAGAATCAGTTGAAGCTAATCTTACGTCCTGTGAGGACATTCCAAAAGTAAGAAGAATCGCAAAAATACCACTGTTATCTCTCTTGTCGTCTTTATTATTCTAGCTCTGCAACAACAAAAATAGCAACATAATTTACAACATAAGCGCAAAAATATTCTTTAATTTATTACAATTATTCCATTACTCTCATTTCCTCTCCCTCATGAAAAATTATTCCATATCTTCAAAAGGAACGCAAAAGTTATTAATATTATGATAATATATTTTCCTTCGTTCCATGCTTCAATAAATGCAATTTTATGTACAAGATACACTCCCAATGCCAATTTTTTCTATTTGTATGATTTTTTTTCAAATAAAACAGGTCCCTTATAATGAATTGAATTCAATGTGATCCTAACCCAACTTATTATTCAGGATAGCAAAAAAAATTATCACCTATGAAAATGGTTCATTAAATTTGAAAACACTTTTTTCTTTCTGCCTCTATGTCCGATAGTCAAAGTGATGATCCATTTATCGACCTATATGATAAAACATAATAAGCGTTCATACTAGAATGAGGAGAAGCAGTTCCCTTTTTTTAATTTATGAGTATATGTGATATTAGAAAAGCCCGTTCAAAGGGCTCGTAGATGACATGGACGAAGATACAATTAGTATTTTTTAAGGACAAATTTCTGCTCTCTGAGTTGACATTTATTCCTCAACAACCGCGAGTAAAATGATATATACTCCTTACCATAATGCCAACTGCTTTTTTTGTTATTCCCTTCTCTTTTTTTTTCAACAATAATAAAAAAGAAAATTTTACTCTAACGTGATTGGTGGAAAGAAAAAATGGATGAAGAAATTTTTAAAAAGCCGTTGGTAATACGACATGACTTCATTCCCAGCTTCTGAGGTGTTATCATCCACTTTGTGATAATAATATCTTTCTCAAGAACACTAAAGCCGTCTTCTCAAGAACCTCAATCCATATAATATACGAATTCCTTGAATTGAACTCCTTTGATACTATCTATTACAGATATAAATATTATGAAGTTACTCGTCACACTCTAGGAAGGGATTAATATTTATATTACACCAATAATATATTGTGATAAAATGATCAAGACTGTAAGACATATAAAAAGAAGAAAATCTCTTTGTAAAAGTTATGTTTATTTTTTTCCGTAAAAAATATTTTATTTGCTAATCTGCAAAAAAAATTAATATATTGTAAAAATAAAATACACTAAAATTATATATAGGAAACAGAGTAAACTATTCAGGGTAGTTGTGAAGTTTATTGATTGGCTAATAATAAATACTATATTGTGCTCTGTATTAATACCTTTCTGAAAAAAAATATGTTTGTGCCTGGTGTTCAAATGAGGATAACAGGAAATGAAATCAATTGAATGCACAATGTTGTAGCTCAATAATATAGAAGTCATGGAATACTCATATTGAGACTATGCTCATTCTGAAAACACTACTGCACTTATCTTTATCAAAGAAAAAGGATAAAATCTATGCAGATTCAGATACAAAGCTGTGGATTGTCTCTGTAAATCTTTGCACAGTTACAAGTCTACACTAAGTAATACAAAATACTACTTACCTACACAGCTCTATAAAGGTACTTAATTATTAATATTGTCACTCATATTGTCTTTGTAGTACGTGTATATACCCGGGTGTTTCACTTCAATATCTTTTTACTATTATTGAGTATTATCGTAGATTTTAAATTAAATAATATCTTAAAATAATAAATTATTTAGAACATATCCTTTGGGGTGAATAATTATATTCTTAACTGAAATTAAACATTCCTCTTTTCACTCAAGCGGCGAATCTTTATTCTTTCACTTTAACACATCATGGCATCTTCCACCCATAAAACAATTATCAAAATAACTAAAACACAAACACGTAAAAGAAAATTGCTATGATACAAACAGTACACTAAAATTGTACAACCAATTAGAGGAAATGTAAAATTAAACATGATCTATTATAAAATTAGATAATATTTTGGGATGCCAAACAACACCAATTTATCATGCATTGCTTTTAAAACTTTTACACTTACTATTTAATGTTGATTTTTGCTTAAAACGAAAGGAAAGTGTAAGTGATGTTTTTAAATCTTTCTTTGTGTGTATTAATTATTCAACCGTTGATTAGTTTAATGTACAAAGTTATAAATATATATAAACCCCTCAAATATTATGTAGTTAATTATATAAATAATATAATTCATAATCAAATCCTCATGTATCATATGTATATATTTTAGCCGTATTTTCTATCACAGAAAGTATAAGTACAACAAATTAATAAATGCTTGCGGTATATGTTTTTTATATAGTACTTAAAAGCCTTTATTTCTAAATGAAATAAGACACACCGCAGAGATAGTGTCTGCCAATTAAATCTACCTGCACTTTTGCATAAACATTCCCTTGGGTATTTTCATATACACTCCTCCGCCTTGCTGCAGAAGTACTTACAAAATGTAGGTATATAATTAAATTAGAGGAGTATTTCATTATCAAGCAAGGGAATTTTCTCTCCTTCTTTCTAAGTAAGTACAACTGGCTTACTTCTTAGGGCCTTGAATATTAACATCCTCCCTGTTCTTGCGAATATTTAAGTAATGATATTTTATTATGGGTAATAGGATTATCATAGAATAGAGAATAATTATACTCCTTTTGTGAGGACGCAAAATCACTAGAGATCAAATGTCACTATATATTCGCTTCTGCCATATATTATTCCAAATTAGCATGTAGTGTGCACAATAATTTTATGAAAACTTTAACTCTAAACATTTACACATTGCAATATTTACATGAAATGTATAATCACAGTGTTTTGGAAAGAATTTGACGCGCCATATTGGATTGACCTGGGAATATATTTTTAATATATGTTTTTATCCAATAAATATTCACACGGATTTAATTGCATTGATTTAATAAGAAAAAAGTTCAATTTTAATGCTAGTTATGATTAATCATAACTATACACAAATAATAGAACCATTTATATTTTTATCAATGGAAGTGTTCTCATTATGATATTTTATTGATCTTCTGTTTTACAATTGCATGTAAATATGACTTGGCATTAAATAATGCTTTTAAAAAGGCCACTATTAACCATCTCCATTTAGAATTCATCGTTTTCATAACATTAGATTGATAGGTAGATTGGTTATAAAAACGTAACTTATTGGAACCTACGACTTATTCTCTTTAAAAAAGTATGTACATAAATATATACTATTATTTTATTATAAGCGTAGTATGTATTGTTTATATATAATACTTCGGACGTAGAGAGAGGAACACAAAATGGGGAAGATTAAAAAACATATCACATATCTTGGTTTGGTTAGCCAACATTGTACTTTTCGAGGTAAGAACTGCTTGTTTTAGAGAGTGACAAACTCCAAAGAAGAATTAAGTTTTAGGACTACTTATATGCTTTAAATATTATTTGATTTTCTTATTAAGTCTTTATTTTCAAATGTATAAATATTTTTCAATACTTAATATATATTATACTATTATCATAAACCCAATCTTGAAATATTTTTTTTTGTTAAAATAGTCGAATTACATATGACTATAATAAAAAATAGTAATTATGAGGACGAGTAGGTACAACGGGTAAGTAAAGTCAGAGTTAAAAATCATTAAAAATATAAACAAATATTCGAGAATTATAAAATGCGAGTCTGGATTTATGATGAGTAGTCAAGAGTTTTGAATTCATTCAAAGTCATAAAAGCAATTCCTATAGCTAAAATATTATAATCTAACCTGAAGTGTGAAATTATAGACGTTACTTTTGCTATAACTAGAGATTATGGTCTTTGTTGAACATCCCATTCCAAAGCCTTGAATGGGAATTCCATTTGTCTATACATGATTTTAAATACATCTTCATTAAATTCATATCAACAATAAAAGCTGATTACATCTAATGTATCAATATATATGTAGGTCATTTTCATAAGACTAAATTAAATAACAAAAGCAATCTAAGCTTTCTAAATAATACCATTCAAGATTGAACTGATATATATATATATATATTGTATATTATTTTTTACATGGAATAATAAAATAACATAACTTGCCTATGGTTAAGTCATCATTCTATTTGGTGAGAAAGAAACTAAAGTTTAATTTTAAAGAGTTCGAAATTCAAAATAATAATTTAGTTAATCTGAGCATCTATGCTTTATGTCTTTAATAAATTAATAGAATTTAAGTAAAACCGAGTTACTCCAATTAATATGCTTACATTCATTAGATATATATTTTTTATGTACCACATAATTGAAACGATCAGATAAGCCTTTGTACGAATGTCATTGGAGTTTGAATTTATCTTTAATTTATGGGTTTCTTTTTATGTAAGTATTTAAGGGGCGAAGACATACAAAATTGATTCTCTCCCTTCCTACCCCCTCCCTCCATTTGATATATATTTATATGTTGTTTTGTAATGCAAGTACCTTTATTTGTTGGCCTCCTTTTATTTGTAAGTCATTTGTATCCCTTAGTTTAATTACCTTTTTCCTTGTAAACAGCCATGAATCAAATTGTTATTTTTTTCTTCTTCATATGAACCATTCATTTATTAGCCTTTATAATGAGAGCATTACGTACAAGGCTAGAACGAAAGCTTATGAAATCGGGACGTTCATTTACAAATTAAATGAATTACTTTTTGTTAAACAATTATAGTTAGAAATATTAAATTGCACATACTTAAAGACGTTTATTAGTATAAAAATACACTTTTATTTATAAGAAAGACTCATTTTAATGCAGTTTTTTGCTTTTGAACAAATTTGTATAGATTTATTTGCATATTTAGATCAATGGGAATTGCAGTAAGATTCGTGCTAATATGAATAATGATATGGTGCTAAAACTAGGCCAATCAAGTCTTTGATGAAGTTGATTAATATTGGCTTTCTCTTCTCGGATGTCGAATCTGTTGAGAGTTGATCATGGTTCCACTGAACAAGTGGCTCCCTTACTTATACAAAACTATGACTAGTTGAGAATGAAATTTATATTGATTCATCTTACTTTTGTGTGTTTTATATAACACAAATCTCCTATTATTAAGTAACTCATAACATGTCTTAAATATTACTGAGGAGTTTGTTTTCTTAATGCTTCATATATATTTTTAAAGATGACTATATTTGGAAAAATACACTTAATTGGTTAATTACAAATTAACCCAAACGTATATACCCTACAACACGTATACATAAATACTCTTCTTGTTGTTAGTTTAATTGCTTAATAATGAGGATTTTGTGACATTTCTTGCAGACTCATATCAATAAAATCTATTGTTTCAAACTGCAAAGGTAAAAGTAGTGTTATCTTAAAAGTAAGATACATTCATAGTCATGAATGATAAAACAAACAGTCCTTCCTTCCCTAATGTTTTATTTTATTTATGAATATTAATAGTGAATATTGGAACTAGAAGTGGACTGATAGTAGTTTTTTATTATAATAAAATACCGATATTTCTTATAAAGAAAAAGCTGATGGTCGATTGTGTTGCTGGTAGATTATGATATATATGTATAAATTTTTTATGTCATTATTATTGAAAAACGTGTATACAAAAGTTGGAAAAAAAGTTTATTATCTTCAAAATCATGTCGTTTTTTGCAACAGAAAATGAAAGCAAAGCTGTACGAATCAGACGTTTCTTAATAGTTACAGTGTTTTTATATTAACCATGACCCCAAGAAACGAAAATGAGCTTATTTTTGATATATTTTATTAAATGAAAGTACATTTTCAATAAATTAACATATTAAGTAAACTACCCTAAGAATTATTGATTATGTTTTTAATGTAATTTGTTGAAGAAATAAAATCATCCTATTCAAATTTCGATAATTATTGCTATCGAAGTCAGGTGAAACCTATATTTGTAGAATGTATAAAAGGTACCGATCAGTCGATCAAACAACGATATAGCGACCGATCTTTATTATAATAGTACAAATATATATTTAAAAGACTCTTAAACTCCATTGATCAAAACTGGGATACAAAAGTTGTAAAAATAAAAGGGTTTTATCTTTAAAAATCTTGTCATTTTTTTTGCATCAGAAATTGAAAGCATACCCGTACAAACCAAACGTTTTTTAAAAGTTACAGTGTTTTTAATAACAATATGCCCAAGAGAAGTAAAAAGAGCTTATTATGATATATTTGATTAAATGAAAGCACATTTTCAATAAATTAACATATTTATATGACTGCCCTAAAATTAATTAATTAGGTTTTTCAAAGTATTTTTTTAAAGAAAAAAAAATAATACTATTCAAACTCCGATAATTATCGGTACCAAAGTCAGGTGAAACCAAGAATGTATAAAAGGTGCCGATCAATCGACCAAACATCGACATAGCGACTGATCTTTAATTGTAATAGTACGAATATATATTAAAAAGACTCTTAAGCTCCATTGATCAAAGCTAATGTGAAAAAATAATGAAGAATATATTATTTTAGTAGATGTTCACATATCAAAATCCAGATATGAAATGTGGCTTTATTTCTAATGTCAACTGTTTTGTATCATTCATTTATGTTACCATTTTGATAAATTGAGAGCAGATACCATTAAGCAAAGAAATGAAATAATTTTTTGTTTGCAATGGTCAACATATTAAACTAAGAACTATTCTTTGTATCATTAATTTCAGAATGGAAGATTTCATACCAGAATTTATATTTTTATTTAAACAGATTTCGTTAACTTTTAAAAACATATATATAAAAGTTAATGAGTTTGATTAATAAAAGGTAAACAGTTTAATATTTGATCCTGAAAATGGCTCAAAACTACTTAAAGATGTAACAAATAATGATCTATTTAACTATATATAAAACTTTATACTAAACGCAACACAAAAATATCATCAGAAATTAGATTATTTTTAAACTTTACATTTGAAATATACCCATTAGAAAAGGGACTGCGATAGCCCTGTGCGTTAAGGCGTGTCAACTCTCAATGTTGGGGGCGCAGGTTCGAATCCCGAGAGGGGATGTTATATTTGTTTACCTCATTGATAAGATCCTAGGTTCGATAGACTAATTTTAATGCTATAATGCTTATTTATATCCTGTCGGATGCGATTCTATCGAACCATATAGGTA
>CP045896.1:7100257-7138065 GCA_013387185.1 Caligus rogercresseyi
AAAAAACAACAACTTGAGTTTCCTTTATCAAAGCACAACTTCATTATCATATCATGGACAAGTAAAAAACTATGTAGACATTTTAAATACCACCATATTAAGTACATGAACACCTAACCCTACAGTCATAAAAGGCAGTGAGACACGCCCAGAGGCACAATACTTTACATGCAACACACAAGTACACTCCAACAGGAGCTTTACCCACGACAATCTCTGTCTGTTTGTTTAATCAATTGCTCATTGTGCATTTTGTGAGTTCAATACATATACTACTACATACACCTACTCAAGATCATTGAGACCCGTTGATCTTTTTTTTCTGTGCCTTCTCTAAGGGGGATTGTAATTGCTTGTGATGGAGTCATGACTAAGGGATTTTAGTTTCTCAAAAAGGGAATGCACACTTGGTTCATTCTCAATTGTTAGGAGTTTGAAACCTATGTTGTGTATGACGTTATACCAAAATATTTTGACTAATGTTGGATCAAAGGACAACAAATAACATGAAAACGTAAAAGCTATTTATTTTTGCTGATTATAAGATTATTTGTGTTGTAATCTAAAAAACCATATATATAGATATATGTACACACAAAACATAATAAAAATATGCTAAACTGTTGTGTTAAATACAACGACATACATAATAATATTTACAGAGCTAAATATTGTCTAAAAGTATAAGGGATTCATATACAAAAATATTTATTCTTAACAAAAATGACGATGACTACTTAAAATTATTTTTAAAACGCCAAAGTTTTTACGAAGTTTTTTTTATCAAATCACACTTATGATACCCAAATCCCATCCCATAGGCAACGTATTTGTTTTATTCTTAATTACAAATAATATATAAAGAAAAAAAAATTGTATTCTGTTAAAAAAATATAATTGAACATTTAAGTATATAAAAATATTTGAGGGATCAGTATATACTCAATAAAAAGAGACCACTAATAGATCATTTACATACATTGGATATATTTAAACAATTTAGTGCATTATCTAGTGCATCATTTTTGGAATTATTAAAACAATGTGACTTATCAATAAAGAAATTAAATTGCCTTAAAATGATCAATTAGCCCATTACTACTAAAAAAATTAAATCACATTATTTAGTCCTCTTTTGTTGAGTGGAATGTTTAAAAATATAAATATAAATAGAAAAAATATTTACTTAAGAAATTGATTTGCTAAAGAACATACTTGCTAAAACAATATTGAAGTGTAGACTCAAGTGAGGATATTATTTGATGAAAAGAATATTGCTTTTTTTCTATATTTAAAAAGGTATTCTCTAAATTTAAACTTTTTGACAATGTTACTTGAAATAACCACAAACACAAATTAAAACCCAAAACTTCTCTGAAATTATTGATATCTAGAATTAGTAATTTTGTTATTTAGCTCCCTCTTACATTCATTAAAATATAAAGTCAGCAAAACATTTAATATCCCATTTAATATCAAATTGATTGTTATACATTTACTGATAATATATTCATGAGAAACGGAATCCAACCCAACTCTGAATCTTTTCTCTTTCTAAAGGCAGATTATTTCAGGGGCTTATGTATTTAAACCACATTCCCTCCATCAAAGTCTTCTCTTCAATCATGTATCATATCTTCATTAAGACACTGATTTATTACCTTTTCTCGTAGTTACTCATGCATGAAGTCTCTTGGCCCTAGTTAGAACATTATTTACATCATATTTAGAAAAGGCTTACCTCAAACCCCGATATATGTATTATAAGTATTAAAAAAAGTTAGCCTTTGGAGATCCAGAACTACTGGGGATATATATATATATATATATATATATATATATATATATATTATGCTCACATGTTACTAAGATCTTAAAATCCATTTTTTACAAAAGTTTTTCAATAACTCGTTTAAAAAATAGAATATTATTTCTTCAGGAAATAGAAAATAAGAAATCTAATAAATTAATATATTATAATAATATCAAAAAACCTTACATTTTCAGGAGACTTCCAGATTTTTTTCCTAAGACTATTGATTTTAGATATTACACATAAAATACAAAAGTATATAAATAAACATTATAGTTTAAAATTAAATCTCTAATCTAAAATCTAGCAGCACGATCTACAAAATTAATTATCAAAAACTTTAAGGAAACAAAATTGTTATAAAAATACAGACATAATAAGTAATGTCGTAAAAAGTTAAAAAAGGATTGAAAATAATTATTCTCTTTCAGCAAATTTCCTGTACTGTTTTATAATCCGTTGCAGAAGTTGGAGATGTCCAGCGGAGCAAGACGGATAAAATCGTACCAGATCCCCACATATTTCCACGGAATGGTATTGATCCTAGGGATCTTCACTGTAAAGGCCAGGATTCGCACTGCCTTCGAAATCATGATGGCCCGAATGTCTTCTATAATAATTATTCGTTCATGAGTTAATTTATCCGCCAGATTTCCAAATACCCTGATTCAATGACATAATCACCTTCTATATCTCCCAATAGGTATCCGTCCCTATTCACACTATACTATTAGTTATTCACTCCAAGGAATCCATATCGGATCATCTTAAAAAATTTACTCACATACATATAAACACGTGAGTCAAATAGACAAAACCCCTTCAACACACTTTGACACTTGGCTTTTAATCACGTCCATCCAGCCTCCTCTCTCTTTGTTCCTTTATTCCATTAAATACTTTTCTTTAATTAAACCACAACCTCTTTCTCCTATTTCAAACTATTATTATTATTATTCATTTACTTGATACATTCTTTAGATTGAATTCTTAATAAGAGAGCAAGAGAGAGAATAAATAAAAAAACAACAACAACCTTCCAGTGTTTAAATTAATCAAAGCAACTCCTTTCTTTAATGGCTTCTATGTAAACAATAGTTAACTATAGAACCTCAAGAATTGTCCCATTCATCTACGTCAATGGGAGAGTTATATTCTTATATATTAATATTGTTTATCTATATACACACATAAGTCTAAATAATAAAATAATAAAGAATGCATGCCTAAAAACAACATAAAAAACTGATCTTGTTAGTTCATTTTTTTGCGTTAAAAATCGTCTTTGTAGGTCACTCTATTCAATTACCAAGCACACACTTACTCTCAAAATCTATCCATTGATAAGAGAGTTCTAAATCTTCTTTTTTTTGTACTAGAAGGAGATTTAATGGTTCCCTTTTTGTTTTGTTGTTCTTAATGATATACAACCAGAAGAGTCCTTTATTATTAATGAAAGTTCTATTATATATATATTTTTTTTTGTTAAAGTGTAATTATATATTGGATTAATGGTTTTTCTCTAATTTAGTGTACACTCCACTATGCTTCTGTCTTACGCCTTATGCTATATGTTTATGTTCCCTTGCCTTCAAAGTAGTACATAGGCAATTAAAGCTTCCACCCTGGCTTGCCTCAAATAATAACATCAATAAACGCGTTCAGCAAATCCCTTGTGCTGCATGATAAAAAAACATATATAAAGGGGACATGAGTCATGAATCAAATATTGTTGTTTTGTTGCTGTGATTTTTGGTGTGTAAACCAGTTTTTGCTCTAAGAATCCTCTCTCATGAGTCTGTCATCATGTTTGCTTTTTGGCCTAGGGATAAAAAAGGTGGCGTTTTTTATAAATGTTAATAATAATAATAATCACTTGGCATTAATTGATAAAATAATACTCTCATCTCATCAGAATATCATTATTAAAAATATTAATTGTATATATCCATGTTGTTATTGTGAATTCTTTCAATTAAATAAAGAAACTCTTCATGCTCAAGAAAAAAATTTTTTGTTGTAGTCTGATATCGGGCGAAAATCATGAGTCCAACATTCGGACAGGGAAAGTCTTATCCAAATCAAACTTCATGATTGTGGTTGAGTTGCTAGATACTCTCTTTTTGTTATTGCTACCTATTTATAAAGTAACTTGTTTTACTTGGTATTGATTGATGAAAGAAAAGGATAAATTATAATAACAATTGGCATTAGGGAAAAAGGCATCATCAACTCTTCCGCTGCTGTTGAGTGTGAACCTATAATACATAATATGGAGTGTCGAAGCAAGGACTGGTAGCTCGGAATATTAGGGTATTTGTTAGCTCTCCATTGTTCAAGAAAAGACAGCGACTGAAAGAACTTAAGGTATACTTCATTTATCTAATATGCATATATTGCTTATTAAGTGGGAGTGCGACGATGTTACTACATCACTTTCCTATTTCATGATAAGGGAAAAGGATGTTCTTGCATATTCACAAATCAACATATTTTCACATTCAATTACACTGTTTTCTATATTTTTTATTGGGATCCCTTTATCGACAGATGGAATGGTACGATATAAAAGTTATTTTTCTTGAGAAGTTACTTTATTACTTTATATGAATAAATGGACATCCATTCAAAGGATTCGTAAATTATATTGATACAGGCCCATCATGTTGAAGAGACAATTAGTCTTTTGACGGATTATATTCTTCTCTCTGAATTCATGTTCATTCCTCTGTAATCGCTAGTGAAGTGATACTTTGTATGCCAACTGCTTTATATAATACTCCTTTTCTTTCATCCCATTACGTTTTAAAGAACATCACATTTTTCTTATCCTTAGCTATTGCTTCTCTCCTGATGAATGATTGATATTGACATTTTTACAAACTCTCCAGTGATGTCATTGCACTACTTATTGAAATCAAATATACAAAATCACCTTCTCACTTAAGTTTTCTCTTGATTGTTCGGACCTCAGCCAATAATTATGGTGGGACATGTTATTCAGCGCCATGTTGTGTGTATGTTGCTTTAGCACTCAATGTTTGTTAATATATTTATTACTATTCTTAATATGTGTAAATACAAACAACCTCTTTTGAGTTAAATCAGAGTATTTTGAGCTGAGATATTAACAGAATGGAAATCAAACGAGAGTGTGCGGCACGTCTCTTGACCGCTAGACACAAAGTACAGGACATCTGCAAGGCCGAGATTCTGGGTAAAGCCCTTGTGTACAAGGTTAGGCCCCTTGTAAGGAATGGAGAATACCTCAACTACAAGTTGGGTCTGAACGATCTGCCAACATTAAGCAAAAGGCCACAGTTACGGGGAGACATCCATTGGTTCCTTTCATTGGTGGCCAAGGGGACGTCAAAAACGACAGTTTGGCGGGCTGCCGATCATGCAACAAACCAATGCAAACAATAGATTAAAAGACCAAAAATGTCTAGGACAGTTTATCTTTTATATAACCATATAAATATTTATTTGCTTGAAAAGATAAGACCCTTAGAAAATAAATTAATCGATATGAGCACAAGCCTCTTGAAAATACCCGTTTTAATCCTTAAAAATTGTTTTTACTTTGGGTGGCTTGTACATATAATCACAAAAATTGCCATTGAAGGCTGAAACTTTTCTATTCTCATTTTTTCATCACAACGCACAAGAAAATTACTTAGATCACAAAATTGGAACAATCAACCTCAAAACGGGACAGCCTAGTACCTATTTACATTTTTTTAAATATCTGACAAATTACAGGGCCACTCCACACGTGTGACACAAAGGTTGTTTATTCAAGAAAACCCTACGCATTAATCTGCTCCTGGCCTCTATCAATGTCATTCACGAATTCTGTGAATGAACTCCTCCAATATCATCATCTATTCATTTATTAAAGCACCTGTTTATACTCATGGAAACAATGAATGTTTATTTATATTGTAGCATCCTTGTTAAGAAAGAGAATAAGTTGCTCTCGTAAAATTTCCAGCTAGTATGATTTTTCTAGTTGTTTTTCTATATCTGATGATCCATTTATCGACAGATATAATGAAATAAAAACCTCTCTTTCCGGCGTATGAGCAGTTGCTGTATTTAATTAATAATATGAGAGAATCCATTCCAAGGATTAGCAAATAATATGGCTCTAGATCCTTGTGAAGAAACAGTTTTGTTCTTATGGATAATAATATTGTCTCTGAATTAATTTTACTCCACAGCATCCAGGAGAGAAGTGATACTTTGCCGCCTTTTTTATTATTCCCCATTCTTTACTTTCGACCAATAATGTTTTTAAAAACACTCGGTTAAAGAATCACGATTTTTTTGAGTTTGTGAGAACTACCATAAATCCTCCTTGTATATGATTCTCTGAAAGAGGATTCTATGGGAAATTGACATTGCGTGTGGTCAGGGGTCATTTAAGAGTATTTATTTGGAGTACTCATACATACTTTTCATATAAATAGGAAGATAATTCTAAGATAAACAAAGCAGTTGCCTGTGAACGTATAAGTTATTTACCCAAATACCATTCAGATAAAATTACAGACCGAATACGTCAGAGAGAAAAACAAAGCATGTTATTCGTAATTAATATACAACCATGAAGATAAGATTCTAACTAAGCCAATGAAATACGACAATTCCTTCTAACGTGGACATATTTTGTTACAAAACCATATCGAGTATATTTGCGAATTAATTTATTTTGTTATTGAATATAATATGAAGACATCTTAACGTTAATATAACGTGATGGCTTTCTTGTATTATTATAAACATTTCGCAAACGGCATCATTGGTCATATTATAAATATAACATGATAACATCATTGGACTGTATTCATTTGTGTATGATGTTGTCATAATAATGGTAGAAATTGTAGTGTAATAAATTTTCTTTTGTTTTTAAATCCATTTATGACGTCATTATAAATATAGAATCCTGACACATTGTGTGCAAGCAACACACAATCAAAAACATATATCTTATAACGAAAAACATGAGGAAAGGCAACCCTTGAATTAAATTTATAAGTTCGTTTTGGGCGTCGTCTAAGATAGTATTTCGTATTTGCCTTGGGGACCTCTCTTTGCCCTAAGAGGAAATAAGAAACATTCAAATTGTCAAACATAAAAAGCACATTTTTTTCTACCATGTATGATGTCGGCATTTTTAATTTGAAAAAGAGCAAAAACACACCCAGTTACTTGTATACCTATATATTTTCATAAGTAATATTAAAGAGGTATTTAAATGGTAGTGAGCTATGAGGAAGGTATTTCTTTTGCAAGTAATTGTTTGGCCATTTAAAGTGAGTATTACTTAAGTTATTTTTTTTCTAAGGGCAAGAATGTTCCTCATATTTTTTAAAGACGGAAATTAATTACTCCCCCAAAAAGGGCCTTATTTGCATAGTCCCATGAACTTCTTGGAATTGTTATGTTTTTTGTGCCTCAGTTTGTATGTTCCTCTTTAACTTTGTTCCAGGGGCAATAAACAGGTAGGTTACTACTCTGGTGGCTGAAGGAGTTAAATGTAATTGTTTTTTAATTGAAAAATTACATATATATTTAGTACATATACAACTTGGGAGTTAACCTTATAACACCCATAAACTACCACTTAATTACCTTTCAGAGTAAGAGAGCCTTCATGCAAACACGTAGCTTGCTGCATGACAAAGCTAATGAATAGAAAACACATTTTCATGAACTAAAAAGTAATACATTTAAAAAATATTATTTTACAAAAATAATATTATTCTTGACAGTGTCCATTTATGTTATTTATTTGAACTCAACTGTGGAGATTTTTTAAATTTTAAAATTACCTAGGATTTTTGGTGTTGTTTAAAAAATTACGAACGAAAAAAATGTATATAATGAACAAATGTTTCCAATATAGAAAACTAGATTATAGTCTTTATGTATTTATTTATTAATTGAATATTACTTTATTTCAATTAAAGATACGACATTTTTGTAAAGCCTACTTATTGAGGGGGATATAAACTATTTGGATAAACAATAGCATTGAAAAAATAACATAGAATTCGGAAAACAATCAAAGATAATTTAGATGAATAAAAAATGTATACTATAGGTAATAAAGTGTTTAAAAAGTGATGTTCAAATTATTATGGTGGGATATAATGTAAACAAATTAAAGCAGGAAGGAACAATACACATTTGAAGATGGACTGGGTCAAGAGCTTCCATCTTTCTTCGAAGCCATGTGTGTGGGCAGGGGACGGTTTCTGCATTTCGAAGAGTAACCTTACAAATAAACTTGACGAGGACAGCCTCCGCTTGGTAAGAGTTTTGATTCTTCCTCAGGGAAGGACCAAACTCCCCCAACATATAATGTTTTACTTCTCCTCTTAAGAACGACAACACTCTGCACTCGCATAGGAGATGCTACGAGGTTTCTGTCTACTCGATGCAAAGTTGCTCAACTTTTCCCATGGAGTTGTTGGTGAAAAGGCTGGACTATATCGTTAGTTACTGAGCAATATTATATTAAAATGGATTCTGCTAAAGTATTGTTTGTCAAAGCAAATCATAGACTTGAAGTTTTTTAATATAAAATGTAAACATCACAATCTTTAAATACATCAATAATAACCTTCCCCTTTTTGAGACCTTATTATGGTACAAACGACAGCGCCAAAATAGGAACCGTCCTTAGAAAAATGCATTCATTTGCACTGAGCTCATTTATCAAATATAAAGGAACCACAAAAATATAAAGGGACTATAAAATATATTTACACATTTATCTAATAAAAACCGTTCCTTGATCATTTTTTCTCACGTCCATTACAATCTTAACTTTGATATAAACTATATAGTTTTTTGCTCTAGCAAATCATTCCCTTAAAATTGATATTTGAATCACTTTTAATTGCAGTTAGTTTTTTTCTTGTTTTGCACAAAAATGTAATTAAATCCAATGAGCTCCATTTTTAGATCAAAATTGATTATTATATTATATATTTTTTTAAGGTGGGTATTTCTTGTTCATAACTAATTGATTTTGTCTTCATATGTATGCACAGACTTCTATAATTATACTCACTTGAATTGATATTAAGTCTATATAATAGTTATAATTTCAAATAAGGTCCCTATAGGGTTGTAATCATCATGAATTCACTCAGGAATCCCTGAGCAAGAGAATGTAAATCCATAATAAATGTTTTATATGTAATATTGATATTGATTCTTTATTAGCCATTCAATTACCTATAGGAGTACCCAATATTTATTTTTGCAAAATATATTTAAAAGGGGTGGATTCACTCAATGAGGCAGGAAGGATGTTTTTTGATCACTTAGAGCCCATACGGATTGGTTTAAGAGTGAACTTGATTAAAAGCAATACTCTCTATCATGGCCCATCGAATGAAACATAAAGAAATGTGTTAATGCAGGTGAACAAAGCGGAGCCCTTTGAAAGTTTTTTTTTCTAAAATAGTAAACAATTATGAAATTTCAGTCATAGTTGAAAAGTAAATTTAATTAACAAGACAGTTGATAGCTTATTTAATGTTGCCGCTTATGACATCCACTACCAATTTAGTTTGCACATACTCCTTAACATGGCGATGAAGCTATGACACAGATTTCTGCTCGTCCTTGGACTTGCAACGGACTCCCGACATCATTCCATTTAAGCAAAGTCAAAAGGCAAAGAATCAGGTGAGTGGGGCGGCCAAGAATTCTGATGGAAGAAGTCTCGATCTCGAAGAACTCTTGAGTAAAGCTGCTAGTGTGGCAGCTGGCAGAATCCTGCTACCACACTCACCTGTCCCCGTAGCCTTTCGTGGTCCTTCACAATGATGGGGACATATTTCTAATCGTCGGACGCAGCCAGGACTGGAAGTTGACGAAGTACCGTTTTCTTATGTACACCACGACATCATCCCTGTCACCAAAAGACTACGTCAGATAAAATCCGGTGTCGGTTGGAAGGGGACCTTATCATAGAACAAAACGACGACATCGGTTGGCTTATTTTTAAGCTTGGGGAGGATATTTTTTTATCATGAGGACTTGATGAGGGGTTCTTTTGCAAAACTGAGTTTTAGTTGAAATCCCATGGCTGAGTATATAAGTAAGGCTGAAGAATAACATTTTACGAGCGAGAAAAACCCTGCGTTGCTGAACAATCAATAATTTGGTTTTCTTGGTTTCGAAGTATTTTAGCTTCTATTATTTAATCATAAATATCCTTCATTGGAAATGTTTTTTTTACCAAGGTAAAACTATATTCACATGATATATATCTTATAATATTCACAAAAAACTTCTAGAATAGAACACAAGTTATGCATACCTTAAATCATGATAGATTCTTATAAACTCCATTTAGATCTCATGGAAAATAATAATTGGCTAGCAAACACTTGAATTATTTTGCTTCTCTCCTTGCAACATTTATATTGATATTTAAAGTTTATAGCATACCTTCAAATCTATGTATAAAAATATCTTGCATTTCATCTTGGTACAAGTATATGTATTACAAAAGTGGAATTAATTATTATCTATAGCTTTTTTCAAGATAAACATAATTAGAATTTATTGGTTATGTTTATGGAATCATAAATTGGCAAACATTTTTGAACTATTTTTTAAAGGGCCCTTTTTGACTGGAAGGGTGTTTTTTTCTTCTTCTGGGCAGAATTTGAATTAATATGGAATCCGTCTGGTCTATGCAGACTATCTTTTTGTGGAGGCCCCGTTGAGCTATTTTATTAAATTCTAATATGGTTTTACGAGACAGTCTCCGAATAACAAGTACACACAATCGGCAAGACAGGTGTATATAGTTTAGTAGTAGTTTTCATTGCCTTCAAGAATGTAAAAGAATATGCCTTTAGGCTTAAAGCTTGAAAAAATCATGTTTTGGCTCTTATTACATGTTTTTCCCATATGGAAAATATGATTAAAGAATCACCAAAACGGAGTTTTTTTATATATTTTTTTTCGTTACTAGGAGGGCAGTAATATGAAGCATATCTAAGAGTTGACAAATACTTGATATATCGATAGTTTTAGAAATGATGAATTTGTCTTCTTTTGAAAAATGTTTTTTGCAAGATACTTTATTTTTGTTAATAGTTTCCTTTAATGACTAATAAGTTTGAATTAAAATACTTATATTCAATATACAGCTTTTCATGAAAACAAGTAAAAATGATTTGAAATAAATATACGTAATACTTTTTACATATTAGAAATCAAATTATAATAATGCATTTCTATCGGAACAAAGGTGTACTAAGAGACAAGCTGTACATTTAGTAATACTATATATATGGCAAATTTCATGATTGATTTCATTACATATGTAATAAAATTGTCTCTTTTCTAATATATGAGACAACCATATTTTAAAGATAAATTAACTAAAATCATTTGATATCAATATCCATAACATATTGTAATCTTTAATTTTGGATCAATAATTATAAGTGACAACTGATATTTTCATCATTTGGCTGGCCCCTTCTCTTCACCCTTTACTTTGCCCTAAAATGTTATTAGACGAGGAGACAGTCGGCCTACTTCAAAGCATTTTTTCCTCCCCCCCCCCCCCCTTAACTCTTCATATTTAGACAGATAGTTGTTAAGTACAAAAGTCTACAGATCTTTGTCATGTTGTTTTTTAATATGATGTGTGCTTTTTATATATCTGAAAATAACTTGGAGAGACACTTCAAAAAGATAGTATTTTAACATTCTTCTTTGTAAATAATTAAATGAAATCCAAAAACTAACTAAACATTACATTTATTCATTGAAAATATAAAAGCAGATATGCCAACTGCAGACTTACATTAGGGGTTAATCCGTACAATTGTAAAGGTCGATCGATTGATCGGATTTAACAGAACGTTTAACAAATACTCAGAATCGGTATCACTTGGCTCTCATGGAAGTCAAGGATTGTATTTTCTATTACAGAGCCCTAAACCGCGCATATTATCTGCTTTGGTGTCTGTCTCACGGACAAAAAAGCTCTCAGTCCCTCTGATCAAGCATAGTGATAATACTCATTAAGGAATATGCTTTTTTTATCGGCTAATTAATCAGCTATTGACTTTATTGTTTCAAACTATTTTCCTTATATGGCCACTAAAAATCCACTAGGTATCAATACAAAACTATTCAAATCAAGAAGTTATATAAGAAAAATAAAAATATAATATCTAATACTCAACAGAAATGAAAAAGTCGGTAAACATAAATAGTTTTTTGAATATATATATATAAGGATTTTTTTCCTCTTCAGCAAGGTCTTTATTTCATTCTTTAATATATACGACGTACATAATATACACATATATATATATTAACAAATTAAAAAAGGAAAATTGTGCAGTGAGGATTTAAAATAGTTGCCCCATTTGGTGAAACAATTAAGACTTAGGGAATAGAAAAACAGAAATCCAGCAGTGAATGTCTAGTTATGTCAACCTATGTTATCTTTCATAGCACAATCGATGGGAAAACCCAAACTACATATGTACATTGAAAACAATCTTGAAGATTGTGTGGCTAAGTAAATAAGTATGCAATTCATTTATCAAGAAGTGGTCCATTATGAATGGATGTTTTAATTATCTAACAAGAGTTTATGAGTAAGTTGAAGATAGGAATTTCGTGTATATCCAATGCTTAGATAATCGATTGTAAATAGGAGTGAACAAATAATTACGACCTAGGATACTAGGTGTCTAGAGGAAATGGAAATATACAGCCTAGGAATAGAAAAAAACGACCCAAGATATAAAAGAATAATGATTACTATATGTAAGAATGGTTCAAGTAATAGGATAGGCAAGTATTTTGTGAAATACAACTAAGAGTTGTATAAATATATTTTTTCATATAATTGAGTAAATAATGGCATAAAGTAATCTTATTTTAGTAATGAAAAAATAAATGATTTCCTTGTTGTTGTTATTAGACAGGACAAAGCTATATTTTGAGTCAATTTTTCCATGCATCATTATTTTCCTTTCTGGGTTAATTTTTTACTGTGCCATTCCTTACTAGGCCGAATTTTCCTGGGTCATTTATTCCTAATATCAGGATACTACGATACCATGTCAAGCCAATAAGCATATATATAAAGCTATAGAGTTATACACTTCATTGACACTTTCTTGGAGAGGACGAAAACTAGAAACGTAATAGATGTGCAGAAAAAATGTTAATCTATTAATTGTATTTAATGTTTCAAAATGATATTTAGTCGATTTCATATGTTGAAATTAAAATTATTATGAGTGAACACCAACCGTTGAGGGCTCTCTACATTTCTTTTACCTCCTCCTAGCCCCTTTGTAATGATTAGGAATATGAAATAAATAGTTCATGCAAACTAATCAATAAACGTGAGTTTTTTCAATTGGTAACACTGTCTTTTTCTACTCTAATAGTCATAGTAATGCTCCGATTATCGCCATATATGATGAAAATACACATTGTTTTTTTTTACTAGGTATGAGCAGTTGTTTTATTATATAGTGTTATTAGGAGCGACTGTAAATTTGTTGAACTACTATTGGCAAACGTAGTCTTCAAGTTCTCAAATTCAACCCCCCATCTTCTTCGACAGGAACAAATACATATCTGACTGCTTTGATGCTTATCTGATCTCCAGCTAGCTACTCTATCCTACCCATCTTTGAAAGCGTAACAAATCAAGTGACCAAGATACAAACATTCCAAGGAATCGACCGCATCATTTGTTCTCAATTTCTTTTTATAACTCTAATTGAATTAAGAAGAGGAAATACGTATTTTGATTAAGAAAAAAATAAACTTGCGTGGTTCATCTAACAAGCACACTTCTCGACGTCTTATTCACCTATGAAGGTCATGGAAACAACACAAAGACAGAGATAGGTAGAGGGAGCAACAACGCTCATTTTTCAATTGTGGTTTTTGATTTTCTTTTATCTCAAATCATCATGATTTTTCTTTTATTAAATGTTGAAACAATATTTGATAATATAAGAAAATATGAGTATGTTTTTTTTCATGGGCTCAAATGGTATAGTTTTTTAAGATGATATCACTAAGAGAAGGAAAAGTATACTTATCAGCTAAGAAAATATTTGATAGCTTTGTAGATGTCAAAATATTTGTATTATGATTGTAATAACTCATGTAAGCCATGTATTTGTACTACAACTGATTCTAAATGAACACATAACATATATGTAGATATTTTGAACGGCTGATTCATATTAAAGGGTATTCAATATAATTTATTTTTAAATAAAAAAATGCACCATGAATTGTTATAAAATCTGCGCCATTATTCACTTGATTTTGACATAATAAGTCATGTGATATGTATCATATCAATTTGTTTTTGTTTCATATAACATTCACCAAGATAATTATCGTTGTAAAGCCTTTTTATGATTATTTTGAATATTGATATCTTTTATAATTACAAATAGTAATATATATTGAATCAGTGAGAATAGTCACTGAGTCCCTTCCAAAGAAAAGTAGGGAAGGATAATGTGTTTACTCAGTTACTTTGAAAGAGGAACAAGGATCTGTGATGACTTTACTCAGTTCCTTATGAAGAGGAGCCAGTACTCATTTGGTGAGTGAATAAGGAATCCCTCAGTCATATCAAACATTTATTTTAGAAGAACGACAACAAAGCACACAAATATTGGAGGAGTTACGATAATCTGCTGAAGCAAGGTACATCCACGAAGATTCCATCTAGTACTTATTGAAACTAAGGGAAATATTTTCCTTCATTTTCATCACGTCTTGCAAGGGTTCCCGCCAGAATCATCTACATATACAAAAGGCTTAAAAACTTCACTCTTGAAGTATTTTAGCTTGTCCGATTCTCTATACTTTTATACATTATTCGCATAACTTTAAATTGTCTGCCTTTTTGTATTATCTTTAACTCTTGACGTATAGCTTGACGTTTTCATCTCTTATAGAGGAATATAATTTCAAAGGGCAATATTTGTTGGAACACGACAGGTTTTACTTATATTATTGTTGTAAAAATTGATGAATAAAGTCTTGACTTAAGAGATGAAATACAACTATCTAAGTCACATATGACGTCACGTTAAGTAGATTCCTTAATAGAGATCAGGTATCTGGTCGATAATATAATAATAAATACGGATATCAAAGTAAACGATCCACTGTCATCCGATTAAAAGCTTAATGCTATAACCCTCGATCACACTAAGAATTATTCGGTAATCCTACAAACATATTTTCCCCCTATAAATGAGCATTCCTTCCTCTTCTCTCATATACTTTATGATCTACATTATCACACAAGAATGCTTTATGACTATCAAAAAATAAATCTCTACAACCCTTTTTCCATGTTATATAGACCCATCTTCAAATACGACACCTTAGTATGCAAGTCTACATACAATGACACTCCAATATCTAACATAGTTTTCTCTCTATGATTTGACAAAAAAAAGAAACTCCCCCCAAAAAAACTATGACGAATCCGGAACGTGTGGCCTCAGATCTTCATACAAACAGAGTTTAACATTCTTACTTACTATTCCGAGCTGATGAGTTTCTTGGGGGGCTCCTTCCTAGTAGTAAAAGATTCATTAGCTGATAGACAAAGTAAGAGAATTGATCATGATAAGCCATGGAGTAGTAGTCAATATTTGAGCAGATTGGATGATGGTATTGGTTATATTATTATGAGTAGTAGGAACTGCTTATTATTGAAGAATGGTGATCCATCATCACATATTGTAATTTAATGAGATGAAATATAAATGACTTTTATATTAAAAATTTAATTATAAAATGCTGAATAGATTTAATTAATTTACACATATATAAAACTTTGAGTGGAATCGTGTTACGCTTAACCTATAATGGACTCTAGACAAAATCATGTCTGCCATGGAATACGATGTAGGGTTATGCATAATAATGCTTGTCTATGCATTAAAGGTATTCCGATTGCTTTATTTTTGGTACAAATGAGGTGTCAAATGTTTGTTTGATGGGATATTTAATTTAATTTCTGAACTTTTTTAATATGTATAATATATGAAAAAAAAATAGTTTATTCATTCACTTGCTTAATTTTCTACATACACTACTTGACTATTGGAATATGTATCTTTTGAAATTTATTTTCATATACAGTCGATGCCTAATTCGCCGATACCGATAGCTTGTAAATATCCTATCGGTCGAACTTTATTCCATAGTTGTAGAGTTTACCAAAGGTAACTTCAGCTATAAAATATATATTTTTTAAACCACAATCGTTACGTATGCAAATTGACATAATTGTTTTTAGTGCAAAACATTTACTAAATCTCCAGTTTCTTAACTGACGTTGGAGCCTGGATGACTCAGACAAAGTTCAGGAGGATGCTGATCTCTAATCTCCATGCTATGCCCCCTCCCCTCAATATAATGGACATGAGGAGACACACAATCCTAGTTTAATATTAATTTTGAATTATCTAATGTGTACATTATAGCTCATAATAATTCATGCAGTTAAATGAACAATATTTGATACAAAATCTGTTTTGGATTGTATTATTTAGGTGAGTAAACAAGGTGTGTGATGTGTGGAGGAAGAACAACAACAATGTATCATGTCTTAAGAGACTGCAAAGAAATCATCAGGCTTACGGAAGAAATGGACAAGACCTTTGAGGAACGTGTGGGAGAAAATCAACGCGGAACGAGAAGATCTACATTTCATTCCCAGTCGTAGATATTCAGAACTGCCTCCAATGTAATTGCCAAATTTCAAACTTTGATAGCATATGCCTATTTTACGAAAATAAAGTTACGCAATTCAATTGTCACCGTTGCTTTAGATGAATTAATTTTTTTGAGTGTTTTTGATGTTTTTTTAATAAAAAAGATCACTGTCCCTTTAATACTTTTTGTATGTCTGTTTTTTCTATCTGTTTTTTTATGTTGTTGTTTGAAAGCATTATTTTATATGGTATATATTCGCCTTGTTTTTATATGTTTTATCTTCGTTTTTTAGTTTTTTCTCTGTTGTGTAAATATATATTGGATACAAAATGAAATGGAATTTGGGAATAATTGTTAATGTATATTTAACTGTCAAATCGCATCACTATTTATAATCCATGGAGGGAGAAAAAAGTATAAAATTTTAGCTAATTATGGGCAACATACGAAATTCAATACATATTAGAAACTTTATAAAAATACGATATTTATGACTTATATGCGTTATATAAATGTTTTAAAACCGTTAAAATAATTCCAGTAAACTGAATTATGTGTATATCAACGTTTACTTTTTTAAATAAGTAACATCTATTTCATATACTTTAAACATTATTAGTCTTTTTCAAAAATTTACTTTGAATACAATTGAAATTATGTCAGTGAGACATTCAAATGGTTAATCCTCTGGATATATTCTTTACAATAGAATCTCAATTGTTTTTGATAAGCTGCATAAATAAATGGTTAAGTTTAAAACTAGATAAATAAAATATACAAAAAATAAATTAAATGTTCTATCATACGAATCATAATAAAAAAAAAAAGACGTTATTAAAATAAAGATAAAAACAATAAGTCTACAATTACATCATACTAAATATAAAAAGACATACCAATTATAGTATTTGAGAGATAATATACATCCCATACAACTTATATTGCAAGAGAAATCCCAAATAAATTTTTAAATTAAATGAAAACTAGAGGCATATATACACTCAGAGAGTGCAAACCTCCGCCGTCATGAGCCTTCCGAGGCGGATTTTTCACGACTGGGGAGGCGTAGAGAGACGGGGGAGGGTTCCCTGACGGAAATTCGAGAGGAAGACGCTCCCGGCACCCAATTTTACAGCACAGCGACATCTATTGGCAGAGTAGGCTAACTTGAAAATTTAGTAGTATTTAGATCATTTTACATCTTAACTCTGCACTCAGAGATGCCAAAATTTAATCACTTCTTCCTTTTGGCACTTCCAACAACTCCACAAATTTCATTCAAATCCGTTCAGTACTTTTGAGTTATCCTGCTGACAAACCAACAAACCAACAAATAACAAACCAACAAACCAACAAACTAACAAACCAACAAACCAACAATCGCCAGTGAAAACAATACTTCCTTCGGCGGAGTTAACTAGGACATTTAAAAATAATATCATTTCATTAAATGTTTTATAAATATCATGTGTTTACCGGAACAGGAAGGATATAAACGAACTGATTGGCAATTCCATGGGTTAATATTCGAATTCGAAATCTTTATAATAAGACCCCGGTGACGCTCAGTGGTTCCTACCAGACGGCTCGCCATATTTTTGATTGACCCTTCAGACATATAGCTTGGAAACCAACTATCAACTGTAAAATTGATTAGCTAAATAGATATCAAATAACAGTATGATTTTATTTATTATATTTGTATCCCCTCCATGAGATCTTTCAGCCTTAACCAACTATCTTGAATCCTTGACCATAGAATTACGACGGGAGTTGATCCTCATGAGCCCTCGAGGTATTTTATTTTTGACCTTCATAAGGAATAAGTCTATACTCCTTGACCCTTATGTGGGAGATTGAAATCTCCCACTCAACAAAAATAGTTTCCTGTAAATTACAGCTTCCAAAGACTTTCTTAGAAATCGAAAGAAAAAATGGAACCTTTCTTTGACTCTCATTATTTATTGTTATTGTTTAGGCTTTGAGAAAAAATAAAAAGGGGTTGGAAATCGTATATATTACATGGAGGATTTATCTTCTTTTTATGATTATTATTATTACTATTCATCACGGTTATGAAGGTAAAGTGTTATTATTTTTTTTACTCTCTCTCTAGCTCGTAATGATTTCACTATGCCTCATCTTTTAGGTTATGTACCGCATTCCTAGATAAACAATAATAATAATAAAATAGTTGATTATCATCATGCAAAGGGGGAAATGATCACGAAAATGAATTCAATTATATAGATTTTATGTTTGTTTGTTATAGATATGGAAAAATATTAAATATATATAGAAATATGTCGTCATCCATATTATATTGTTATTTCCCTCTATATTTTAGAATATATTATAAGTATTTTCATTGCTTATACTATAGAAATGATCCTAATATGTGACACGATCTGCCGGAATGATTCGGAAGTCGGCGTTCTATTTATTCAGACACGGCCGATTATGTCAAAACACGTCAAAAATATAATTTTCTTTTTTGGTCTCATATGAAAGAAAATATGTTCAAATTAATATCCTAAAGTTTCATTGTGTTAGTAATGTGGAAATGTACTTAAATGGTTATTTATCTGAATAAATAGAACGCCGACTTCCGACTCATTCCGGCAGATCGGGTCACATATGATGTCTACATTTAGACAGTAATTGTTATTTTGTTCATAGAGTTATGATTAGGGCTGGGGGAATCTGGAGTAAAAAATAGCTTTTAAAGCCCAAATATCTGGAACACAAAACTACGAAATATACGGAAAAACGAATAAAATATGCAAATAAATTTCTTCATGGGGGAGTCAGGCCGGAGGCTGACAGGTCCTTTTTCCTCCTTGAAGATCTCACAAATACATTTTTAACTCTAAGAGCAACTGGTTTACAAGGAGAAACTCCTTCTGCACGAGCTCCATCACCCTGTTCAAATCATGGCAGAGGCTAGTGGCATGGATCAAATTGGAGAACATGGTTTGCAATTCTTGGTCAGCTTAGAAGACAATAGGGGTGACACTTATTTTGCTATAGCCAGGTCAGTACATAATTGTGTAAACACTTAGCAACAGCTATATGATCTATAAAATTATGTATTATGTAAAGAAGAACCACGTTATGAAATGAGCGCCTGCAATTGTTACGAACAATAAATGCACACGGGTTCTTCCCTACATTTTTCAATCAACGAGACTAAAAAGAGCTATATATGGATGAAAATTTAGAAAATATCAAAACATGCAAATAACTATAAAAATCAAGGAAGCTCGATAGCCATGCCTGCTAGGCGTGTTCAACTCTTAATGTTGGGGGCGCAGGTTCGAATCCCGAGAGGGGATGGTCATTTTGGTCTACCTCATTAATAAGATCCTAGGTTCGATAGACTAATTTAATGCTATAATGCTTATTTATATCCTGTCGGATGCAATTCTATCGAACCAAATAGGCAACAACAACAAAAAAAACTGTCTTTAGATTTTTATATTTATATATTTGTTTACTATGTTATTGTGTATTTCACTATATTTTTTAGAATAATAAATATATATTTTAACCCAAAAAAAAAAAAAAATCTTAAGTATGCAATCATGAAAAAAGTGTTTCGGTTCCAGAATTTATTTGCATATTTTTTGGCCACACCTAGTTTTGATAAATAATTTATATTATGTATTTATAATTCAGATGTAATCTTGATTGCATTTTCATTTACTTTGATATTTGTGGATAAATTAATGGTATTTTGGTTGAGAGTACACCAGGATTCCATCGGGAGATTTACGAATATACCATAATGGTGATGCTTATGATATGGCATATTTGTTTCAAAATACGAAAAAATATATATACCTTTGTATGATTCCTATGGTTCAAAGATTTCTTGAAAGTCGCTATCCTGGTACTTTTAAAGATTATCATTGGTAAAACTTGAAATTTTAAAAACATAATAAATAATCCTAATGAGTTTTTAGCACTGGTCAATACAAAATTAAGAGTGGGTGAGGCAAGGTCTGCATAATATGGTCTGGGCAATACAAAAACAAACATGTAATCCTAGCAGTCTAACTACTCAATGACGTCACTGGAGAACGAATATATATATACTTTATGTATATATATTTATACACACACAAATATATATATATATATATATATAATATATATATATTATATATATATATATATATAGTATATAATATATATATATATATATAATAGATAGATAGATAGAGAGATTGATAGATAGATAGATAGATAGATAGATATAATCGTTCTCTGGGACGTCATTGAGTAGTCACACTGCTACATGTTTGTTTTTGTATTGCCCAGACCTAATATACAGACCTGGGGTGAGGTAGGTCCAATATAAGAAGTAAACAAACAAATACATAAAGAACCTTACTCATGTCCTTGGTTGGTTTCGATGATCGTACGCTATACTCTATTTTGTTTAAAAAATCCCCTTACTTCATTTCCTTCAATTTTATAACTGTTACTTAATTTGTTGATATATCCCCTTATGAGAGCCTCCTTTCCAGCCACCTACATAATCTCACCAATATCCTAGCCACATACGTACAAACCATAATAAAGAGCTTCATAACACTTACCTCCACCAATCTAATCATAAAAATGCAATTCCACAGAGCTTCCTTAAGAAAGGATTATAATGAATGAGTCGCGCATGACTAGCATACAGGCATTTTATCCTCTGATCCATTTAAAAATATGCATCAGATTGAACTCATAAATTAGACTTCTTTATAGAGAACACTTTAAGCATTTACGTGTCAATGCATTTCTCTACTAAATGCCTATCGCTGCTGCAAATAAAATAAATTTTGCTATGTGGGAGGAGACACTTCTCTGGATGGGAAGCTTTTAATTATTGTATAAAAATCCGTTAGAAAGTAGGGGGTACAAGGCCACTAGACAGAAGCTCAATTGCTAACCTGTAAGAACCCCATCAAACTGTATAATTTAAGTTGGACAGTGAAATTAATAAGTACAATTTTATTTTGATTGTCACTCAAATTCAAGCATTAGATCACTCTATACTCTGCTTTCAGATAAGATGTCTTGTGTGACCTATTAAATGTCAATCACTCTTTGCATTGTGTAGCCAAGGCTTATTATTTGTATGCATACAACAACAAATTTATCTGGCTAAATGTTACATTTTGACGTTACTTGTATAAATTAAAGCGTTAAAGTAAAAGTAGCAATGCATAACATAAGATTCTTCTTTTTTCCCAAAAGGAATTGCCAAAATTTTAGTTCTTCTTATCCGTAAGGGGCGCTTTGATGCAGAACTCTTTGAAAATAATAACAAAGTCCTTTTATTATTTATATTTGGAGACGTTTTTATCTTTTTATTTCAAATCATCAAACTTATCCCTTAAACCGGGTTTTAAATAAGATTGTGACTAGCGAAATCTACCGTTCAAGAAAATTACCAAAATTAGGGCCAATTTTTTTGGTTTACTTTTTCCTGCATGCGCTACTTATTTTACGCTTTAGTATAAACTAGATACTTCAAATGAATCAGTTGACATTGTCCCACGTTTTTGGGCGTCCAGAAGTGGAATTATGCATGTATCCTTGCAATTATTGTATTTAGTTGCTTTAATTTCATTGGATCTATCCCATACACAATTTTTGATTGTTTGATACTAATCTTGAAAAAATGAAGCTGAAACTCCGCTTTAGCTTAGTAATTAAGCGTTCTCAATCATCAATGATCTGGGTGCAGCAGTTTCGTCTATAAAGAAAAATATGTCTGTGATCAACTTCATTTAGAGTATCGTTTGAATAGTTGTTGTTGTTTTTATTGACATAATGTTCATATACGAATTAATCTAATCTAATTGATCCGTTTTGACGCATTTATGATAATATTTGAATCAAAAGATAATTAGCAGACGACATTATTGTCAGTTGAGATGTTCCTTAAGCGAATTAGAGCAAACAGTTCCTACCACAGGAATGACAATCAAATCCATAGTAAATATTATAAGCTCTATGTGATACGCCACATTAAACAAAAAGCGTTTACAATTCAACAAAAAACACAGAAGAAAGTCGAAAGACTCATTTTATGAATGTAACTGAACTGCACAATTTATTTTTTTACTTCTTATTTAGGAACTCATTAAAAAAAAACATTTCTTCACCTTTTATTTTATTTAACAAAAAATGAATTGATGCATCTGACTTTTTTTACTTTTTTTAAAGATGAAAAGTGTTGGAAAAAATATATAACACAAAATTACGCCAAGGCATCGAATTGATTAAATGGGGATTTAATCAATCAAGGACAGTCAGGATTGTTAGTAGCAGTTCATACTTCTAAGTAATAGGTGCAATGAAGAGAGGAAAAAAAGTTATAGTCATAATGAGACCACACACGTAGACTAAGAGAGGGATACGCAGAGAGAGAGAGAGAGAGAGAATAGGGGGTGGAATGAGGACGAACCATTAAAACTATATATTGAACTCTTTAATCAATGATGACTCTGACAAATTGTGTCCCGTATTTGAGGGGAAGACAAATGTATTAACAAGACTGATAGTAATAATAATTATATCATTATGGAGGCAAAGTAATCATCATTTTCCCCATTATCTTTATATTACATCCAAATATATATATAATCCTCACTCCAAATCTGGGTCATTAAGACTATTATTAAGCATTATTAAGGTACTCAGGTGGATTTTGTGTGATTGAGCAGTTTCTTAATGAAGCTCTTAATGACTATCCGAACAATCACACAATTAACGGCATCAATTTCCAAATGATGTTTTAAGTGTTTCTACTCTTTCTATTAAAAAAACATTATGATACAGAATTGTTTGAATTTATTACGGTTATTGATTTAAGTTGCGAGAGTATAATATTTGTTTGTTTAGCTTGACCCAACTCACCGGAAGTTAATCCATATCAGCCGGTAATTAAGCATTTTTATTATGAAGAAAAATAACATAAACAAAACTATATATGTTGGAAACAAGTTCATATACAATTATTGTAACATTTTTTTACTACAAGATGTTATCTAATGGATCGGCAGTTGGTTCTAAATCATAAATGTGCCTAGAAAATATACATATACGACAAAATATAAGTCAAGCAAACCTTTAAAATATTATTATATATATAAAACTTTTCATACCCAGGGAAATAATGAATGTCTTGCATCATCCTATGTTGATAAATGGATACTTACGCTGTTGATACACATAGGGAACGAACAATCACCAAGTTGAGTTTATTAATGAGTTTTCGCGAATCACATATTACCATTATTATTCCTTAATTGGGGTAACAAAGAGTTTGTTCTTGTTAACTCACCAATAATAAGATTTTATTTGATAACACTGTTTTTCTAATTTTATTACGTCTGATAGTCAGAGGCACGATTCCATTTATCGACATATATGAGCAAATAAACATCAGTATGAGCAATTACTTACTCAATAATTATTATGACTAAATGGAAGAGAAGGAATCCATTCAAAGGTTTCTGAAATGTAAGAGATCCATGCTCATGAAGAAGGGACTATAAGTAGTATTTTATAGAATTATTATATTCTCTCTTAATTGACACTTTAAGAGTCATGAGTGAAGTTATGCTGCTTTGTAGCATAATACCAATCAAGGTCTCTATAATAAGGTCTGGGCAACACAAAATCAAACATGTAATCCTTGAAGTGTGACTACTCAATGACGTCACCGTTCGTTCTTCGGTGACGTCATTGAGTAGTCACACTGCTAGGATTACATGTTTGATTTTGTATGCCCAGACCTTAATACAAACTGCTTTATTTATTATTCCTTCTCCTTTTCTTCAACTAATCACGTTTAAAAAAACCTCAATACCAAAGTATGACTCAGGGCACCAAACTTTAATTTGCTCTCCAAATAATATTCAAATGAAGAAGTAGGGTTCAAAGACATTTAGTCATTTAGGATTTGTATTTGCATGATTATATGTATATTGTAAACAGTAATAAATATTAACTAACTAGAGTTCAAAGACAATATTTTTGGTTGTGTTAGTCCAGCTAGTCCTTTCTTCCTTATTGTTTTTATGTGCTTAAAAAAAGGCAAACATGAGATGATGATATTTGGCCTTTCTTTCAATAGGGACTATAATTTATTTTCCTTGGATTTTAATTTGATTCCTGCCAATTCCAATGGCCCATAAAATAAATCAAAAATGGGCATATTATGGGAGGTAATAATAATAGTATTAATATTATTGGAAATATCAATGAGTCGTCTCATAGGTCTTTTTATAGGAAAAAAGTCCTTCCAATTAATGGAAGGAGATGGATTTATGATTAACCTTGAGTACAATGCCCTTGAATGAAACGAGAGGCTTGTAGATCAAAATAGTCCAAATAATAATGAATGGCGTTGTCCGTGAATAAGTCAAAAAGATTGCATTCCATCTTTATGTTTTATTTTAGAAGGATATTTTTTCACAAAATTGAAATGGCAATTTTTATGGATACTTTACAATACTCAAAAGGACCGATGGCTAACCACATTGAACTTATCAAGTTATCGGGCATGAAGGTGAAATGCATAAACGAAATTATGCCTTCGATATAAACTGAAATAAAAAATTCATATGCCTTCGAGAGTGAGGTTCTTTTGCTTGTTAGAGAGTCTAATTATACACTATGGACTATGAAAAGAGTTTTTCAGTGATAACAACAATAGAAAACAACTTTAAAAAACATAAGCTATCAAGGCACTCGAACAACTATGACTTCGAAGGCTGCAATAGAAACTAGAGGCATGTATACACTCAGAGAGTGTAAACCTCCGCCGTCACGGGGTCCTTAAGAGCCTTCCGAGGCAGATTTTTCACGACTGGGGCGTGTAGAGGGACGGGGGAGGGTTCCCCTCGACGGAAATTCCGAGAGGAAGACGCTCCCGGCACCCAATTTCACAGCACAGCGACATCTATTGGCAGAGTAGGCTAACTTGAAATATTTATTAGTATTTAGCTCATTTGGCATCTTAATTCTGCACTAAGAGATATCAAAATTAATCACTTGTTCCTTTTGGCATTTCCAACAACTCCACAAAGTTTCATCCGAATCCGTTCCGTACTTTTGAGTTATCCTGCTGACAAACAAACCAACAAATCAACAAACCAACGCCAGTGAAAACAATACCTCCTTCGGCGGAGGTAACAACAGAAAACCACAAAATATGTCTGAAACCAAAGTGTATGTTTCACCACCTAAATAAATGATTGGTGACTCATAACAAAACTATAATTAAGAAAGTCAATTTCATAAATGAAGGACAATTTTTTAAAAAGTGGTTATTGTTTTAAAACAACTATAAACCACATAAATATACTTAAATGGATATCTCTTTTTATCCCAGGTATAACCAATAAATAGTATATAAATGCAGATTTATCCTTGATTTAAATAAATGGTTTTTAGTAAAGTAGTTTTTTACTGGCTTCAAAGATGATTTTTGGAATCTACAGGCCCATGTATCTATAATGTAATAATAACTGGATGCGCAATAGACTCAATAAATGAAATGAAGAGAAATATAGCAATATTATATAGCTGTTAGATATGAATATTCTTAGAAGAGAAGGAAGAACTACATGTGTATTTCCATTGAGTAGTTAAAGTCTATATACCCAAGGTATGTAGAATACAAGGTTTTTGGTAGCTCTAAAGTTTGTTTCAAATTGATATCAAATATATATTTCATCACGCACAAAAAATAGATATGTTTATTTCATGTCTTCATGGATAATGAACCATCAGTCTTCTTATTTTGACGTCATCAAAAATATCTTGTAATGCTATTCCTCCCGCTTGCTGTTGGTTCTTTATTACCTCACTTCGGCAAGTAAACAAGGAGCTCTTTTATAAAATGTACATACCTCGTATTTTGATTTAACGTGCGAGTATAATAGATTAAGGAAAAGGGGGAAATTGCCCCGTGATGTCATCTTAAGGGGCTCCCGTCATAGAAATATAAAGATATAGGAGGCTTATTCCCTTCAATGGCAGAGAAACATCGTCGTTCAGCTGTCGTCTGTGCCCAATATAAACAAAGTATTTTCTACTACGTCATCGTAAGTTGATCATAGAGATAGAAAGATTTGTTACTATTGGGCACAATGACGTATTTCTCTGAAGAATCTAATCAGCTCTCTATGTCTTTATATCTATATGGCTCCTGTTTGTTGAAACGTATCATAGGGCGACGGAATCACTGGACTCTATTGCAGGATTTCCTTTTTATTTATTCCAAAGACAAATAAATTCTTCCAGCCATTTTAAGTAGCTATACGTCATCGAAGAACTCTTCGAGCCAAGTATTTTTTTGGTTGAGCATACAGTTATTATATGGGTCCGTGATTTGCTGTCTTCATTTTCGACATACCAATCGATACTTACAACTACCACAAATATATCTTTTCAGCACTTCAGCTGAAGAAACCATATATTTTTTCTTTTGAAAATGTGACTTATAAAATAATTACTTCATATCTATATTCATTTCCAGACTAAATATTTTTTCCATGATACACTTTGGCTTGACAGAAAATAAAAGTGAATCCATTTATTTATTCGGTTCTTAATTTCCCCTTGGAATTCCTATTTATTCCTGAGTGAAGGTTTTAATATAAAAACCTTTATATTGATTTTTCATTTATTCTTCTTATGCTTGTCTTTTTCCTCCTCGTCGGTTCTTTTCTTATACTTAAAGGCTTCAAATAAAAACATGGCGTACGTGTTTATATTCACAAGGAACCCCAGCATTCCCCCCTACACCCAAGACACTTTTTAATAGTTGACTTAAAAATACATTATTACTTTGAAGAGAACGTGGATTTATGTGGCTTCTCTTTTGACCGTCGTCGTGTAGTTATTAATTCATCGTTAAAGATATTGCTGATGCATTTAAAGATAAGAAAACCCTATATTCCCCTCCTTTATTTAGTTTAACGAAGGCTTCGTATGTCTATAAATTGATTTTCAAATGCGTTTCTCTTTATTTGTACTTAGCTACTAGTGGGAAAACAAAATAATAGGCGGAGTTTTTGTCCCTTATGTTTTCCAAACGAAATTGCATCCTCTTGAATATAAGTTTGATTACTTTTATTTGTTTTCCCATTGAGTTATAAATAATAGGGTGTGCCACAATTAGTTGGACTGACCATAAAAAACTCAAGATTAACATTAATATTAAGAAAATACTTATAAATGAGAAAATATAATAATATTTCGGTTGTCATAACGTCGTTCCCAGAGCTTCTTGAGTTTTTTTGTATGTATTATAGAACTTTGGACAAATAATAAAAACAGCTCGTCTTCGCTCATCCTTTTCATCGCCCGCTGCACGGCAGGTGTGTAGCTTCTTCATGCTCCCCAAACTTGTCCTTCCGGATTCTTAAACTTCTGAAGTAAGAATCGGCCGCAGAGCTTCAGATCTGGGGTATAGGGACTCTGTTTGATTGGTCCACCACGTCCCTTTGTCACGTGTTTCAGTGGCAGTGTGAGGTCGGGCGTTGACCCAAATCAAGATAGAGTCCTTCATCTTAATCTTTCGGTTGTTGAAACGTTTGTCGATGGTCTTCAGGTACTTTATCATGGTCGTCGGCTGTGGTACCGAGGGATTGTGTATGGAAGGCAACTCGCTTCGGCTTGCAAGTAAAACCTATCAGGATCATCGTATTCCTCAGAACGAACTCTCCGTGGTCCCCAAACATCTTCAAGAAAACATTCCTCTTGTTGGTTCTTGCAACTGAGGACGCTAAAGAATCCAAGATCTTCCTTAATTATTCTGATTTTATGCGGTAGGGCAACCTCACGAGTTCAATCAAAATTGCCTAAAACTACTAGAGCCGCTGTTTACGTTAATTGTTCCTAAGTAGTTGTAACTGTTTGTGCAAATTACTTTAAAAGAAGAAAGAAATACAAACCTGCATGATTTTTTATTAAAAGTTTATATATATGTATATATATATACACGCAATGATAACAGTTTGCTAAATCTATTATCGACAGCTGAAAATTATCGCCATACACCTTGCACAAGTTGGTCGATAATATTTTGTGCATAAGGTTATATTTCTCTTGTTCATGTAACTTCTATTCATACGAATCAATAATTCTCCACAAATTGTTTTTGTATACTTTTCTGTTTTGATGTACATATATATTTAATGAAGGAAAAAATTGTTTTAAAGTTAGATAACAGAGATGTGCTTTCATATTATAGAACCAGTAATTTCGCATTTCCCAGTTTCAATATGGCCAAATATACTGCAAATGGACTTATGTCGATCGACGTCAGCCATGCTTCTAGTGGTAAATAGAACGTGCCCAGCAGCCACGTGTTGACCTTTGTTTAAAGAAATGTTCGAAAGCATTTTTGTTGTTTATATGTAAAAGAAAGACGCTCTTCCAATACCCACATATACCGACACGAAAAGACGATTAAATTCCAATCCATAGAAAAACAATTACAAGAAATAACGTTTTTCCATGCACAAAGAAGTGAAACTTATAATGCGCCCGATATTAAGAAGGAGAATGACATTTCAGAGAGAAAAATAATAATAATTGTTTGAAAGAGCACGTGACCACCTTCAAGGAAGCCTAAAATTGCTCAGGAATATTTGTAATTAAAAGAAAACACATGTTTTGAAAGCCTATTTTTCCTATTACATTATATGGAATTATATCCATACATATATGAATAAGTAATATAGTATTAATATTATTCAAACATACCTAGGATTTTGTAATGATTGTAAATATATGGTAACCCTTGTTTTGTTCGTAATCATATGATCCAGTTTTCGTTAATCCCTTCTGTATCTTTTTCTTATACAATTAATTATAGACATATCTATTTACCAATATATTAAGGCTTGATCCAAAGCAATGGATAAGATTTGAGTTCTGATATATGTATAATTCATGTTTTTTAATATTCTTTTTCACTTTTTATGTCATCGTCATTTCTCTCGTACAGCTGATGCACAATGTAAAAATCTGGGAGTGAGCATTTATTCCATTGGATTACAGTTCATACTTCAATTACGTAGGTTTTTTTATTGCCTATATGGTTCGATAGAATTGCATACGACAGGATATAAAAAACATCATAGCATTAAAATTAGTCTATCGAACCTAGGATCTTATCAATGAGGAAGACCAAAATGACCATCCCTCTCGTGATTCGAACCTGCGACCCAACATTGAGAGTTGAACACGCCTTAACACGCACGGCTATCGCACCCCATACGTAGGAATAATTATGTACATACGACAATGTAAAATCAGTTGATATCCACGTGTAGGGAGAATTGTCAATGCCCCCAGTGACTTTATTTTATATGATTCCATTGGATATGTCCCTATTAAGGCAGTATTATTAACGAAAAAATATATTTTTATAAGTAAAAGCACTCTTACTTCCCTATATAATAAAAGTTCCTTCCTCAAACCCTTTAATTCGTATGTAGATAGTATTTGGACATAGTAGATTGATGTCAGGATCTATGTATATGTACACTATAACCCCATCTTCCAACAAGGGTTGGAGTATTTAGAAGGGGGTAAAAATCGATTGAAGAGATAAGATTATTATTCGCTGAGGGATCCCGTGTCACAAGAGATGTCAATAGTCCCACTGATTTATACAACGGAATGCCAAGCATGCATTTACTACTTTTTATATTGACTCCTGTTTTCTCTTTTATACTCCTTGTTCTTCCTCCTCTTTTGTGTACTGCTTTTACAGTCGAATCTTCATTATAAAAATCTACCATCAGATTTTGATTATCGATAAGGAGACGTGGAACAAAAAAAAGTTATAATCAACATGCTTCAGCCATGACAAATCTCCTTGGCTTTGCTGTAAATAAGCCAGCCATATACCCTTTTTGGATCACACAGTGGTATTTATTTGTTTATTTGAGTATAAACAATTAGAACAGGACAATTTGGTGTTGAAGATATAGAATAAAATATTGTCATCTGATTCATAAAAATCTTCAGCCTCACAAAAAACCATTTTCTTCATCCAAATGTAATATTACATGGTAATAATATGAATAAATGGTTAAACTGTTTTCATTGGCGAAAGTTTTATATATAACATAATAAGAAAATCATCATTCATTTAACATGTGTAAAGAATAAGTAAATGAAAGAAATCGAAAGGAAGCATGCAGCTTATATATTCAGAAATATATGCTTAAGATTGGTGTAAAAAATAAAATATTTCTGATGTGTTTCAACTGTTAGTTAAAGCTGGTGAGTAAGCAATATTTATACAAAAACATATATGTTTTTAGAAGATTGTATTTGTTAATAACAAAATCTGTGAACAGAAAAAACAATATATATATATATATATATAGGTTCAGGGTTTATTTACTGGGCTTGATTCTGTGTGTCGTTAATAAATGTTATATCCAGGAAGTTTATGCAAAAAAAAATTATATATATATATATCACTTATATAAACTTCTATTACGGTCGCGCATTGAGCTATATGTAAGTTAATACAGTGTGTTTGGTGAGACTACATACGAAAAAATGTTACATGATAATTTTTTTGGGACTGTTATACAGATGTATGAATCTTCTTACCGTGACTTCGGGGAAAAATAAATTTATTTTTAGATGTATTTAACTAAATTAATTATGATTGTTTGTACAAATATCATAACCTAAGTATATACTCATTGAAGGAATGGAATAAATCCTTGTCAATACATTCAAAAATAAATAAATATAACATAATTTTCAACCACTTTTATACATTAATTTATATATATTATACTTCGGAAAAAAATTATAGCATTGCTTTTATCAACAAAAGTATATTTGCTCTTATGCCCTTATATATCCACTTTATGCTAACTTTAATCCGAATTGAACATTTACCTTAGAAAGATAACCACAGAAAGCTACTTTATCTTCGACGTCAGAGCAAAAAGGTACATAAAATATGAGAAGTAATTCAGATTTTTAGTTAGGCATATAGTTTGTTAATAGAAGCGATCTAAGTAAACCCTCTTTCTCTAAAAATAATTTGAAATAAGGAAGCAGAAGAATCATCAATGATATACAACTGACTTAGTTCCAATGCACATTTCCTATCATAAATATCGGCTGCGTACGACAGTAGCCTCCTTTAACCACAAATTTACAACGTTCCCTGGATTTTAATGAGGGATAGAGAGAGAGAGACAATTAGGCATACCTGAAGGTATTAAAGCGAGTCAACCGTTTAGTTACTCAAGAAATATACAAGTAAGAAAGAAAAGGAAATCCAAGCTGAGAAGACAATTCATATATAAACCAATAGCATGTTAAAAAAACCTTGAGCAACAACAATACAACACGAAATATTTTGGCCAAAAAAGGAAAGATATTTTATTAGGAATGAATATATATATATATATATATCTAATCTTTTTCTTAGAAAACATACTATCCAAGAGAATAATCAATTGAATCCATGTTATGTGGTTCCATTTTTAGGTGACGATATTTTTTTATTAAAGTTCCTAAGAATGTGTAAAATAACGAATAAGGTCGACAGACTAAGAATCACGTGAGTCATGTGTGTAATCACGCTTCGGAGATCCATCCTAATAGTTCCTGTCGGTTAAAGGGTCAACATACCAAAAAATCATTTATTACTTCGAGTTCATAAATCAAAATAATCAAATGCATTCTATGAGGAGCATTATTTTTGACTCTTCAGTTGCTTTTCGAAGATCAATTGTTAGAGTGCGGTTGTCCCCAACTATTAAAAAAATATATGCTTCATATATTAAGGTTAAAAATTATTAAAAATAGAAAAATATTGCTCACAAAATTCAATATCATCTTCTTAATACATAATTGAAATGCGAGGCATGTCGTCTTGTTGGGTGATTTGCTGATATCTGCTAATGGGTCCATTAATGACCGCTCATTTTTATCATTGGGGAAAACTATAACTAATGGCTCATTGGTTACTAAAAAGTCAGGGTGGATATGAAGTATTTCCAAAAAATACCAAAACACTTGCTAAAGAAACTTGAAGCAACCATATAAGAGTAAAATGTTGCTTCCAGGTAAATCTGCAGGAGATTGGAAACTTAAAATACAGAGGCTTAATGTCATGTTAATGTTTTAGCTGTGATTTTAAAAGATTTTGTAATTACATTTATTTTTACATTATTTTGTACTTATGAGACCTTTCAAAATATGTGAACAATTACAAATAAAGCTTTATATATGTAAGGCTTTTTAAATGCCAACGTACACTTTAAATTTGCCTTTTAACGCTATGCTTAATGGGTCAAATGATAACGTGACCCTTTATGTACATATATTTAAATATTTAATAATAAAGATTCCTGCTCTTAAGCAGACCTCGACCAGCTGATACCAGATTAAGCTCAGGTGCTGTGGGTTTATCATGAAAGCTAACATAAAGACTTAAAGTTAACACTCCTGATCCAATCAAACTAATATATTTTACACAAAGTGTATTTTTTTGTATGTTTAGAAGCATAAACAACTTTGTCACACAAAAAGTAATATAAATATGCAAACAACTTATATTAAAATCATGAAGTGGATAGTTTAAATTGCAAATATCCCTTAATTATTACAGATTGCTCTGCACCATGAAAGGTTTAGGACAAAGCGGCATCCACAGCTTTCGTTGCCTTGCACTCAACTTAGTTATTATGACTAAATGGAATGAGCATTTAAATCCAGATTACTCAATTATATAACTGACAGCCAAAAGTAACAAAAGTTGTATTTGTCCATGATAGCAATTAAGCATTACTTTTAAGGTGGGAAATTAAAGTTTAAAGTATATTTTATATATAAGTATTCTTTACCCAATTCGATCTTTTTTGATATTAATTTTTTAGGTATTTTACTCGTGTTATGTACGACTTTACCATACATATATTTTGAATTAGGTAGCATTAATTAATTGCAATTTATATATATGTATATATATTTATATGAAACTTCCTCTAATTTCCCATTAGACGTCGATCAAAAGCTGTTTTAAGGGTCGATAAACTACCGATAGTATTTTTCAGAAAAGCGATAGCTGATTAGTGGCCTAAATATTTTCTCAAATATAAGCTAGAAAATACATAAATAAACAACGTTAAGCCTTATAATAAAACAACTTCATGTCATTTGTCACGACACAAAATAAACGTTAAGTTCATCACTCCCACTGTGCTTGATGGAACAGTAGTGCCTTCTTTGAATACTATGACCCACGAAAAGAAGGGGAAGTTATTTTTGTTATATTGGACTATATGAAATAGAATGTAAAAATTATTGATTATATTTATTTGAAGCACTGAAACGAATTCTAAAATACTTTCCAAATAGACAGAAAATGAGACAACTCGAGGGAAATATCGGTGAACGAATATTGTCTTTGGAGATTATATTTTTAGAACATTTAAATGTTTATGCACTTTTAATGATATTTTTATTATAAAGACAATAGCTACTATATAAGTCCTTTTTGTCACTTAGATAAATAAAGGCCTTGCTGATGAGGAAAAAAAAATATAAGTCACTACCGGCTGATACCGGATTAGGTTCTGGTGAGGAGGGTCTATTCTAAGAGCTTAACAAACAAACAATCAAGTTTCAAAATAGTATGTAACTATCGGCAACCTAAGTAACAAAATTTGTCGATATCGAGGGTTTGAAAATGACCTATTGCCTAACCAATATATCGATCGACTTCTACTGCTATATACATTTTGAACTCACAACGATAGATGTTAAAAGAGAAGAAACTTTTTGGACTACGCCTATCTTGATATTTTAAAAATAACGAATAGATATCACTAATTAAGAGGCTTTTCAACTTTGATAATCTCATTAATTATGCATAGCGTGATGCTCACTGTTGCTAAACTCAATCTATATAATAGTAAAAATATATAACTATGATAGGTTCATTGAGGCGTTCCAAAGTCTTCTTTTATAAAGTGAATGCGGGCATGCCGCCCATTTGATTAGTACACTAACTATTCAATATGGTAACCACTGATTCCTCCTAATTTGAGCATTTGGCATCCCATGGATTGTTGACTCCTACAAAGATACTGAAAATAATGGAGAGTATAGACTTGAATTCCCCAACCTGATTTCTTAATTAATGGCGCCTCCCTAATGAAGACAATTATTTTTCCACCCCTTGAAGGAATTTTTATAATGTGTATTAATAATAACAATATAGTCTTGGTTTTATGTGATTTCAACTCAGTGTGTGTGTATGTATTTGGGACGATCATAACAAATGGGGGTTTCCTGGTGTGTTGGTATTCTTTTTATTCTTCTTCTTCATCATCTCAAAGTCTTCCTTCATCCTACAAACTCTTCGAGCTTATATATTTTATAACAATCATCTTCTTCATAGACATCGTAGAATCCTTAATGACACCCATGACTCCGTTTGAACTCTTCCGACGGAACACTAGAATGTGGGTAGAGACTAGGTATATATATAACATTATATTAATATTATATAAAAAATCTCTTTATGGAGAAATGATTGGGCAGTTTTTTTATATTCTTATTCCTCTTTGCCTCGTTACCATTATACCATTGATGTGTGTCAACGAACAATTACTTAAGTGAGGTTTTTTTACTAGTGATGAAACTCTTTGAACTTTTTGATGAGGCTGTTATACATATTTTTTTTTTGCATGCATGGTTGTATTGAGTTGAGTCAGTGTGGATATAAAAGCAAATATATTTTTGCTTTTTAGAGCTTTTCCCTAAAAATGCATATCAATATTTTGCTTCTTAATTTAAAATATAAAGTATTATTTCATAACCATTTTCTAAATTAATGGAAAATATATTTAAAAAATCAAATGAATAAGCTTGGAATCAAATAATTGAGAAATGTATAAAGGCGCTCTCTGGATCGAAAATGAAGAGCTATATCCTATTGACTTTATATTTATATAATTGTGTTTGAATAAAAGTAGAATTTGACATCAAACCATTCATTATTTTCATATTTTATTTACAATACTTAGAATACTATAAGTTCATGGACCTATTGAATCCAGAAGTGAATAACATACTTTTAACCACAATACTCGACAATTTAATTGAATAAACGTGGACTTCTATGATTTTCTGTGCTTATTATACTCTGAAAAGTATTTGGAAGTTTGCTAAAAAGAATGTGAATTCTTCCCATTTTGCATTAATACAATGATGGATCTAAAAATAAATTTATCGTTGCTGATACAAATTAATAACCAAAGGAGATAAATCAATAAAGTTAAATAAAACGGTTGAAATGATCTTGATCAGTACATCATCCCACTTAAGACTCTGGTAAAGTTATTGCTTAAGTACAAAAGGATATAATTCTAAATCATCATATATACACAAAATAAATTATCAATGCAAGAATCACATTAATGTTACATTTTATTATATTTCAATGATGTTACACTTTATTTTTCGATAGTGTACATGGCACAGTACGTCTCAAAAGCTTTATTGACCTCCTCGTCAACTCAAAAAAGACTATATGTACTTTAAAGATCTCTAATGGGCAGGAGTCCAACACACATAGAAGAACCTCTTTATATCAACGTGGACCCGTGTTTAACATTTGAGCTCTCACAGATCTTTATGACGAACATTGTGTTTCCTCCCTTCCACTTTTTCATGACAGTCATTTTCCTATCTTTCCACATAACTATGACTATGTGGTCTTGTCTTAAGACGAAAAAGAAAAATCCGACCCAACCATTTTGGAGAGCTTTTTCTTCGTCTTCTCTCTTGTTCGAGGTATAACAAACCTTGTAATGGACACACCAATGACCCGAGGAACATAAAGTGAACTCAAAACGAGTGAACACACGTTCTCTTTGATATTTTATTAGCTTAAAAAAAGCCATATACAATAGGAGCTCAGTCGACTACACACATTTATTCATCATACTGAAGAGACATGAGACACTAGATTTTTAAAAATGAAATTCTAAATGATATCACTAAAAAAGAAAGCTAAAAGAAGTCTTTTTGTATACATGATTTCCTTTATGGTGTGGGACTCTTTGATCCTACTATGTAAATTTATGAGCGAATCAAATTATTTACGCCATAAAAAATATTTGAGTCGGAAAAACCTTGTTTGAAGAAGAAAAAAAGAAAATTGATTTCCATTTGGTTTGATAGCAATACGGGATATGCTAAAAGTTTTTTAAATGATTACTTACAGTAAGATTACGGTTTTGTTTTAAGACTCGGGGATCGGATAACATTTATTCTTGAAAAATGTTTTTTGTTAATACACAGTTCATAATAAATATATACATACATTAAATTGGTATATATAATAAAAAAAGTCTAAGACATTGCATATGAAGCTAACTGGAGAAGAGATAATCGAAAGCAGCAAGCTCCGAGCCAATCCTAATAATCACCGGCAGCAGGTACACAGCTTTGCTCTATAGATTCCGACTCTCGTGGAAAATCTTGGGATAACGCGTCCGTACTCGTCAAATACTTCCCGTCAAACATCTCAACACTACGCCAGGCCATCAGAATTATTATAAAATTAAAAGAATCTTAGTTTTACTATAAGAAAATGAGTGATTATGTCCTTATTTACTACGTTTTTAAGTGTCAATAGAATAGTAAGGTCTTACGGGTTATTAATTTTAAACTATAATGTTTATTTATGTATTAATAAACACACATCTCCCCCTTTTTATATCTATTGTTTGTTTTATATTACTTTATTATATAGAATAAAGACCTTTGCCATGAAAAAAAAATACATTCATATTAAAACAAAAAAAATAAAAACTTCAAACCATTGATCTTTTTTCATACGGGTTGTGTTATGTCATTACAGAATAATAAAGAGATCGGGAAGGGAACACAAAATTATTGTGCCCACATAAGTCCCACGAATTATAAAATAAGGATAAAGACTCATAGAAAGACATCTACTGCTTGATACTGACTAAGTAAGTTCCTAGGAGCGAATATAAGCAACGTGTCCACGAACCATACTTAAAGATGGAATATTAAGCGAGTTTGATAAATACAATCAAGGGCTAACATTATAGGGTATATTTTTATAAAATACACAAGACAAAGTAGAATCCCAAATACTGTAAAATAT
>CP045896.1:7138165-7148579 GCA_013387185.1 Caligus rogercresseyi
TGAGGAGATCCATTTTCATTGCCTCGTTATCTGTTTCCATGGCCAAAAGTTATGAGTTCACTCTTTTTCTCCATATATGACCCCTCCTTATCTGCATTGCAAATTTTAATCAAATGAATGGGTTCCATCTCACGAATCCATTAAGTTTTTTTTTTCCTTCATTATAAAAATGTACCAGCCTGAAAAAATTAAAATACTTCATAGGTAACAAAATACATATTATTTGTCAATTGTTTATCGCTCATTTTTATTTCAATTGTGCATATGCCCTTGGATATCGAATTGTAAAATGTTTTCATTATAAACAAGTACTTTTTACAAGATGTAGTTAAATATACATTTAACACTAGCACTGAGTTTGGTCCAACAGCCTTGAATACAAACTATTCAATAAATGGGATATAACTGACTTTGATCTTGTTGGATTTCAGATGGTTCTAAAATAAATGGACACACTGGTGCGGATGGCACTAACAAAGCAAGACATGGTGATAGACGAACGGTCCTTAAAGCTTGATGCAACGAACAAGTACACCAGGCGGACGTTGAAGCATCACAACCGTGCAACAAGTATGCTAACTGCTAAAACAAATGGCAGAAATACTAATTCTTTCTGATAGTCTCTCCGTTATAAATAGTTTGGATTAAGACTGGGCACAACAGTAAATAAAGACATTATTAACTTTAAAATCGCTCTCAAAAACCTCAGTGCACATCACATTGGGATGGATAAATGTCACCAACGATAGTACGGGCAACGAGCTTAAAATCCCTGTAGTCAAGATAGGAAAGCAAAAGTTTAGCATGTCGAGGAGAAGGAGGAAACGCCATAAAGGAGATGTACCAGCTCGCCGAGGAGTTCAAAACTAAGAAGACGCCAATAACAGCTCAATACTTGAAAATATTTTATTTTTTTGTAAATTCAGCTTATTCAAAAATAAAGATGTTAGTTCATAAGTAAAATTTCACTGGCTGATACCGGATTGGGTTCCGGTGGGGTGGGGTTACCTAGGAGTTAAATAAACCACAATTATTTATTTTTATAATTTTTATTTTGATATTGTTTGAGCAGTAGTTTGTGTTTAAAACATTTTAATTGGGTATCATTTCATAATAGGGTTTTGGCTGGAAAACTAATTTTTTTTTTTATACGAGTATGATTGCATTTATTGAATCAACATCAAATCTTCCTCTCATTATTAATTAAAGATAACACCCAACACCCATGCACAAAAAACCAAAGCAGTTCCGTAAAATGCATATTTACCCGTTTTAGTTTCAAATTGAAGCTCCCTAGAGGAATATGTCGTTTAAAGGGAACAAAAATCATATTTGGAAGAAAATAATAAATTTAATTAATAATAAATTAAAAGGTTTTAAATATTTCGTCTTAATATTTGACGCTGAGGATTTTATATGGGTCTCCTGCGTAGGATCAAGAACTGAAGCCGGCCCTTGGAATCACAATGATGGAAAAGTATAATTTCAACTTACTCTGTAAATGTGATACTAGGTTTCAAAGTAGACTATTTTTGGCATTTTTTAAAATCTGATTCAAATAGTTGAATAAAAGCCAGTTGTTAGTGACGTCCAAGTATATAAAAAGTTAAACATACTCTAGTATAATATAATTGTTATGTCCTCCGAACTTTAGCCTATTTAGAACTTGATGGCCATCGAATAACAATTCCGTCTCTTATAGTATTACTCACGAGGGACCTCTAAAGTGCTTTTACAGCTGTATAATAAAAGTATTAATCTCTATATTTGGTCATATTACCATGGAAATAAAAGGATTTTATGATATATAAACAAAACACAAAGGGGGAAATATAACTTAAGCACTGCCATGGTGAATTAATGGATCATTTATCAAAACACAATGCAAGTAAATCGGTTTTTATTTTATCATTAAGTGTAATTGACTGTGAACTGCAATCACAAAGGAATCATTTTGCGATAGGATCCGCAAGTTACGGCAAGTCTTTGATCAATATGCCTTAACCGAGAATCTATCAAATGATTGTAATTTATGCGACGATTCGATAAAACTCTTGATTGAATCATAAATTGAATATTTATTTGTTAAGGAAATATTGTCATATTGATAATATCATGCATTTTCAAGTATACATTGATGATGATGTTCAATAAAACTATTGCTCATTTCAAGTAATATTTGTACGTGCTCATAGCTTAAAGGAACGACCGGACAATGGCCCCAATAACTCGATCTTCATCTTCCCCATCCCGAAGAAACCGATGAGATCCACATATTCAGTGGCATATCCTCTACTTAAGAGGGAAACGGTCGCGTTTACATGCGACACAATCATAGTGTGGAACAAATTCAAGACTTTGAGGTCTGCCCAAATCCTATATGTTCAAGGATCGTAGTAGCTAAGATAATTGGAATAGCGTCCAATTCTAGCAGCTGTCATATTCATTTAAGATTTTATTCATTTATAATTTTTGTTTATTTCTGTTTCAATTAATAAATATTTGTATCTAAATATCTAATAACTAGTTGTACAATTAACTAATAAGTTAATTTTTTATTACACACTGATGGATATGTATGGATATATTACGAAACAGACAAGAAATTAATTAAATTCAATGTATGATTCAATGAAATGAAACAAATTTCACTAATACCTCATCAATTTTGCTATTAAAAGGAATCCTCGTTTTTGGTTTGAATAAAAATAAAATTTAGGTGTTATAGATATAATATATTACAAAAAATAATTAGTTTTGAAGACGTTCATTATGATTTTTTAAGGTATCTGTCTTAATCGTTTTTCTTTCTTTAAGTATTATTTAAGTTCTTTTTAATGATATATAAACTGTATCTTGTAACTAATTAAATATATATTATCACAATGAATAACAATTTATACCATGATAGGAACAACATACTATTTTTGCCACTTTTAATTTATGCCATGAATATAACCGATTATTTAACCGAAATCCAAGACTACTCAAACTGTCACGCCCAAACATGAGTCTTCTTGTTCAAGCTTATACAGGCCAGGACCATTTTTGGCTCACTAAGTAAATGAAAATATTGACGGAATCTGCAATATCTGTATGGAAGAGCCACAAAGCGCAGACCACATAATCAACAGATGCCCATCACTCTCTTATGAGAGACATCAATTCATGCAAGAAGAGGATGAGACCTACGTATCCTTAAATTTATGAATGCTCAAAATGGAAAAATAATAGTGATAACTTTAATATTGTATAATACTTTAGATCAACTCCTGCTGTAGTAACACATATACCCCTCTGTGTGTCGTGTTCATTTGCTTTATATATGTGTGTATTGTTTTATATCTTTGTTCTATATTGTAATGCATTTGTGTATAATGTGAAACAACATAAATTCTTTTCACTAAAAAAAAATAACCGATTATTTACAGTCAACAGCAATAAAACACTGAGATACATATTTGTAGCTGAAAAGGAAGGATTGTTTTGGTATACTTTTTTAATGTTAAAAGTAAAGCTTGATACAGCTTACTATATGTCCTCTTACGAAATAGTTTATCTACCTAATATGTCACATTTTATGTAACAGGATGAGTAGAAACAGAACATAGGTTCGTCGAAATTATTGCAGCTCTTAATAAGAACTCTAACATTTTTTTTTACCTAATTGGTACGATATCATTGCATCCGATAGGATATAAATAAACATTATAGCATTAAAACTAGTCACTCGTACGTAGGATCTTATCAATGAGGTAGCAGAACAAAAATGACCATCCCCTCTCGGGAGTATTCGAACCTGCGCCCCAACATTGAGCACTCCCTGAAGGAATCTAACATTTGCTGTATTTTGAAGTATAAATGCACTTCAAATGTTTATTTTTCGTGATATCTAAGATCACTTAAGCATATGCCTATATAAAACACAAAACTTATTGTATAATAATAATCCTCAACCATACAATGTAATTAAACCTTTAATCACGTTCTTACAAAGACTTTGCCAACAGGTTTAAAAAAACTAAGTGAGGAATGATTATGTCGTAAAAAATCCTCAGATAATATTCATGGCTCATTCGAATTGTATGTATACATCCAAAGGAACCCTTTATTTTGATGCTCATCGCAAAAAAACCTCACACTAATTTATTGCTCCCTAATTTATGAATATAAATTACTCAAAGTAGAGTTTTTTATTTGTGTGACAATATAATCCTACGCCATTAAACACCATTGACATAAAAAACAATTTATTTTATTCATATCCAAAAATGATAAGAATACCAATGAATGAATATATATATAGGTTATTAGATCCATCGATATATATTTTCGACTATATTTTGTATACACAAAACATACAAAAACATATTGATTTATAAGCCTATTTAAAATTAATAGGACAATAGTTGACTGTTTGTTCTATCAAGATTTTAGTGCACAAAACATAATATTGAATGTGTTCTGAAAATTCAAAATATAGATTGAGAGTTTCCATTTTTTATTGAGTTTATAAATATCGCACCATTGCAATTGAGAATAACTTAATGTGACTAAATATCAATAAATACAAAGTTCTTTTTAAAATTCTACAATATCTGTCTATATTTTATAACGATATATAGTTATATTCCCCATACACAATTTGGGTCAACATACCGAATATAAGCCGATAAATAGATTATACTACTCATATAATCTTACAAAATATGAATAAAGTCAAGCTCTGAACGTGAATATAATGACAGTAATGTAAATATAATTTATCAAATACAAGAGCCATCTTAGAAAGGCTAAACTTACATATAAAAAATAAACTTGTTAAATTGAAAAATATATATATTTATATCTCTTTTTCCGCGTCAAACTACTTACAGAGACTACAAAAAGTGAGCAAAAATATCTGAACGTCTCAGTTGAGCAATATATGTTTAAATAAATATAAATGAGGAAATTATATACATTTTCTTTTTTATAAGAACTTGAGTTCCTCTAAGCGTTCTATAACTGTTGCGACGAAAAAATGTATTTTTCTTTTGTTGTGTTAATCATTTGTATTTAGTATTTATGATTCGTGATGTGCAATCAAATGGTTGGACATTTATTTTGATGCTCTCATACTTTAATTCTTTAATTTTTGTTATGTTTATCGTAATATATTACCCCCAAAATAGCTAAGTTAATTGATTTTTACATTGAGTTATTATGTCAAGCATGGTTCCAAGAGGGACATGATGAAACGTACTCATAATCCCCAAAAATATAGTTCACAAATGAAGAAAAAATTAAAATTAAATATTTTTAATAAATACTAATTTGACTTTTATGATATAAAAAGTAATTAATGTAATAGTTTTTATGAAACATATTGGTCTAAAACGCAGACCTCTACAAGATGGGAAAGTCTTCTACCCCGGTTTGCCGACTGTGTGAGGAAGACGATGAAACCCCTATCCACCTAATCTGCGTGTGTGCCCGAACGAGGATGGAGATGGACGAACTGGCCGAGGAGATACAAAGAAGTAAAAAGCCATGGAGGAGTATCTTCTAAGAGTCTTTTTGCTTTTGTATCAATTTAATTTATTTCGCATAAAAGTTATATTCTAGACAGTTTATTACCGGCTGAGTTCGGTGTGGTGGGGCTGATTAGGAGAAAAAAAACAAAACAAGTTTTTATGAGGTCGCTACTTCACTTTAAATTTTAAAAATGTCTCTTGATATCAAATGATTTTTATGTATTTGCTTCTGACGCCTGCGTAAAAATTGTGGTTTTGAAAAGTTAGGATGAATGGTTAGGATGACATTTTATTGTAATCCATATATCAATGTATAAAATATGATTATAAAAAGCTTTTTAAAATAATCAAGTAGTATATTTTGTATTATAATTTTTGTCCAAACAAATCAACTATCTAAGGTCGCAAATACAAGCAAAATTACTTTTTATAGGTATTCATGGCAAGTAGAATATCATAATATTCAGTACTCTTGTACTATTTTTTATATTTTTGTACAATTTAAATACATTAAGTCTATATATTGTCATATCTCACAGAAGGAAAAAAACCTACATCAACTCTTTAGTAACAAACACAATGCGTTGACCTCATTAAAGAGATAAAAATAATGATAATTGTTTTTTAAGAGCCCTCAAAAAGTAATATAGACATAGGTTCATATTATTGCTTAGGAGACGCTTGTTATCTTTGACCAGTGTGGTCAAATGTGATAAGATATAGACTGTCTGTAGAAAAGGATGAAAAATTACGATTTGTTTGTAAGAACAATATGACAGAGAGCTACTTTTAAGATTTATATATATATATATAATATATATATATATATATCTATAGGATATATATATATATATATATGTGGGACGATCATGATGTAAATATGTTTGACAGTAACCAACCAAAGGAGGAAACAGTATTTATCATTTTACTTCGCACAAAAACTTTTTTCTTGTTAGTTTTTTTGCTTTTATGGATAGATGGAATTGCATTCGTGTGGATATGAAATAGTATTTAGTATTATGATTAATACGTTTCATTAAGTATGTTAATAGAGATCTGATGGAGTATTTATCATTGTTATGTTAATCACATAATTCATTTTAAATATGTTTACAAAGATTGAACAGTATTTTTAATTAACTACTGTAACTTAACTTCAAATTAACCAAATGTGTACGTAATCACAGTTTGTTCATTTTTACTGTAACATCAATATACTTGTTTGTTTGTTTAAGGACATGATTCAAGAGATCGAATTGAGCTCGAATCTTTTATCCAAAATGGAATCGAAGGCACGAGTTCTTAGCTTGTACCCTTTAACACAAAATGACTTTAATCATGTTGCATTAGGATCTGGCTTCGTTGCCATGGTTTACTATCCTATAATATCATGACTTAGCAGTCACCTCTCTTTAGCGGCCACCCAAATTTACCTCGCAAAAAATATTTATATCTATACAATCTTTGTAAAGCGACTACTTTTTTGGGCTCCTTAGTGTGGTCACTATATACAGATTTGCCGACTGTTTTATTTCATGTAAGTGTCATCTATTACACTTTGTTTAAAGCAAATAGGCAATTTGCAATAACGTTTATAGGAAGTAAACCATTGGCAGTGGAAAAACTCATAGAAATAAAAGATATAGAGAGCTTATTCCTTTCATCTGTATCTTTGTGTCCAATATAACAAAGTAATTTGGTACGTCATCGTAAGCTATTCATAGAGATAGAATCTATCTCTATGATCAGCTTACGATGACGTAGTACCAATTACTTTGTTTATTTTGAACACACAGAATACAGTGAATGTTTTTCTCTGCTATTGAAGGGAATCAGCTCTCTATATCTATATCTCTATGTAAAAACTACTCTGTAAACGTGTTGAGCATGTTGCACTCTTATTTACATTCCTTTGCATAATTCCTGTGACGACCAATGGTTAGGTCTCCGGCATTCAATAAATTGAGCGCACGCTCAATATGTTTTCTCTCTCTCTTTCTCTCAAGCAACAAAAGGTAAGTAGACACAAAGAGCACAGTCGACTCTTAGATGTGCAGGAGCTCCTCTATATCTCATCATCATGACAGTCGTCTCCTCAAAGATGATGACGAGTCCCGGAGAAGGAGTCGAAGGCGTCGAAGACGAGTCCGAAAGGTCGATGAGGCCTTTCGAAACCTCGAGGTCCGAGTCACTCCTCTCTTTAAAAGCAAATTCTCTACCTCCTCAGCGGGCTCTGATCCCAAGGTAGCCACCCTGCGCTGTGCCATTACCTACATTCAAAGCCTCGCCGATATACTGTCGGACCTACAACATCTGACGAAAAAAAATACTTAGCTTCAAAAATGTGATCATAAAAAGACTGATTTTTATACTTAACCTCTTATCTACTATTTATTATTGTGAATTTACTAATTGTTATGGTTATACTCATTATTATTGTTCTAAATAATTATAAATGAAAGATAATTAAAACTCTTTTATCTTTTCCCTTTTATTACATCTTGTTACATGTCTCAAGATATCAAAATTGAAAATAGAGCGTTTGTGATCTGCGTACTCCATTTTCATATTTCCCCCATTTTGTTCCAACCTCTGAAAAGACTAGTCATGAGATCAGATACACATTCTTATGCTACATACTTATTAACGTCCAAAAGGGAACACTTTCAACACATTATGGTCAATTATTAACCTAGTAATTGTTAAATGAATATAATTGAAATTCTATACCATTTTTAAATCTTTATGGTTCGATAGAATGCATCCGACAGGATATAACAAACATTACTAGCATTTAACATTAGTCAATCGAACCTAGGATCTCTTACAATGAGGAGGTAACCTAAAATGACCATCCCCTCTCGGGAGTATTCGAACCTGCGCCCCCAATATTGAGTTTGAACACGACTGTACGGAAAACGGCTATCGAGTTCCCTTTATTTTATTATTTCTTACACGAATCTAACTTAAGATATCCACAATCAAAACTGAGCCTTTTATAATGTGCAAGTGTGCTCGACATTCAATTTTGAAGGTGTAGGACCACCCATCCTATCGTTAGGGTCAACCTAGGGGCTACATGGACTAAGGTTGTATTCTTATCGAAAGGGGCTGATCAATTGGATCAAAGTGATGACCACTTATTTAAATTAAAATTGAAAGTTCTATATCATAAGTCCTTTTTCCGTTGTCTTCAGAATTCCATTTTGAAAGTGAGCTTTTAAGACTCATGTGTTCAGCTCCAATTTTAAGGGATCAAGGTTCGGCCTCTTCCATATCTTGAGTGTCAATCGCATTGAAATCTCACATTCATATTATATGTATATTTTAATTATTCTGCTTCCATAATGTGCTCTTTATTATAATACGTTACTCGTGTTTTACGAGATAAATACAAATTTACAAATGTAACTAAAAATGTGAAAAATTATTACTACGATATATGTACATTTTATGAAATAACGAATAATGAATTCTTGTCCTTGATAGTGAGAAAATATTGCTTACTAATTATATTATCTTCTTACATTGTAAATATACCTATATTGGAGTCTCATGTCAGGAGTATTAAATCCCCTTAAAAGCACTTATCAAAGGGATATATATTAAGTGTATGCATTTAGGGTTACTTCTAAAATGGTATGAGGACTTCAGGCATATAATTTGTAACCAAAACATGCATTATTTGACCAGAGGACTCTCTCTCTCGAAATAAATTAACACAATAATACTTCAAGACACTCTAAAATGCATGCTTTAAAGACATGCAACTTTCAAAATTTGGAGAATAAGTTGTTTGAAAAATTCGTTTCATGAGCTATGAAGGATGGCTGAGGATGATGGAGGACAAGTGACAATTATCTTGTGCAAGTCCATATTACTCATAAATGTTATTTTGTACTTGAATACATGTAAACTATTTATTGCAAAATAACTTTAATAAAGAATGAAAGAAAAAATGTTCGTCTGCTGTAGATGATTCGAGCCATCTTTTATCGCTTGATGACGAAATGTATATACATATTATTAAATTCGAATAAACATAAGGTAATAATTTTATTCTTGAGCAGTCGAATAAGTCTTAAGCTCCCTTTGAACATCGGATCACATCGATCCTGCCGCACAATGCAATCTTTTGTGACCATATGGTCATAATAAGAGGTTATAGGTCAAAGTGACAAAGAATAAATCAAAATAATGTTTTGTGAGATTTACTTTAGATTTTATTTTGACGATTTTAATGACATAATGTGATTTGAGTCATTATTGTAATGTTCTATACTGACTCTGATTCATTCTCCATTTGAATTCACATACTATAATAATACTGCTCAAGGAGTTTCATAATAATAATTAAATTACATACATAAACCATTCATGAACAATTATATTAAATTAAAATTATATCGTGTTGTGTGTAGTACTGCTCCAATAGAGAGGGATTTCTTTTCCCTTGAGCTATATCCCTTACATGAAATGACGAATTACCGTAGAAACCATTGTTCTCAATGTAATTGTTAGGATAAACTTAGGCAGTCGGATCTGCATCCATCATATCAAGATTCATTTCAAGCCAAAGATTCCAAGCTCCGAAGCAAAGGTGTATGAAAGAAACTAAAATGTCAGTTCATGTTTGGTGATGTGCCTTCTTTTTTTGTGGTCAAAACGCAAATCAGGAATATGATAAACGTCAAAATTTTCATGGGATGTAGTTCTGAACTCACGCTGACCTTTGGAGGAAAACTATGTATTGAAAATCATTGAAAAATTTGAATTGTATTAATAAGAGAACATAATAATGGCCGATACGAGTTCAAATATTTTTACTAATAAAACGTAATCTTTTAGTCACAGTTTAAATGACAGAAAGGAGTACTTGATCATGGTCGATTCTAAAA
>CP045896.1:7148679-7159472 GCA_013387185.1 Caligus rogercresseyi
AAGGATGAAACAAATATCCCAAGTGGAAGGGACTCCGTTAAAATTATTTGTAGATTTTGATATCAAATAAGGAATTTATTTCACTCTCATGGATTCAAATGTGAAAAAATTGGTGTAATGAATATTCAGGGTCGAAACGCGACTTAAAGAATGGTAATAAATCACCAAATTATAAGATGATCGAATTTGTCAAAAATTATGGCTCCAATCCAGGAAGGCAAAGGAAAAGGGGAAGGAAGAAGCTTCGAAGTATCCATCCTTTTTAAATCAAGAGGTCCAAAATTTCCATTTCCATGCATGAAGTGCATTGTTTTCGACTCCGAGACTAATATGGTGGGTTGATCGTGAGAATATTATATCATGGACATTGATTTCCAAATTGCAAGCCTTAGAGATGAGACTCGAAGGGTGAGGAGGACTCCTTCATTTGCTTGTTGAGGAAGAGCAATGCCTGAGAGACTTCTTTTTTCTAGATTGACGAGTCCAAGAGAAGTGTAGGAGGAGGGTTCATGAGCGGAGTCTCTGTAGTCATCCGAGACAGATCCGGAAGAGGGGGATGGAGGGAGGGTAGATATTTGAAGACGAATGAGTAGGAATAGGCAATGAGGAACTTCCTCTTTTCACGATCCAGGTGCCCAAAGATTCCACTTCTATGTGAAAGGTCACTATTTCTCGATCCCGAGACTCTTCAGAATGGGAGTAAGTTAATTATCTCTCTCTCTCTATGCCTTTCTCTATCTGTGTGACTCTCTCTCTGTGTCTCTCTCTTATTCCACCTCTCTAACTCTCCCTCTTTTTTCCTCTCCCATTCCCTTCCAAAAAAAAAAAATATATACCATGAGTCCCTAAAATATGGAGGCGGTGTACGAAAGTAGAATTGAGCCATATATATATATATAATATAATATATATGCTGTTAGGAAAATCAACCTGACGATAATATTTCATGGAGAGCAGGTCGAAAAGCCTCTAGAATTGATTTAGCCCTTGTATCACCATAACATTTTACCAAAATAAGAGCGATTCTTATCGTCCACATCCTAGTTCTGACCATAAATAAATTTTATTGAACTATGGTATTTTAAGCCAAAAAAAGTTTGAAAGACTCCTAAATGGATTTTTAATGAACCCTTTTTTTAAACAACTCTATTTGAATCTTTTAGATCATTTTAGTTCGACCTCCAGACATTAAAAAAACTGAAAATATTTTTAACAAAGTTGTAAAATCAACGACCTTGAAATATATCAAGAAAAAATATTAAAAAATAGTATGTATCATAAGAATCTTGAAAAAGTTCTTAAACCAAGATCCCTCTTGCTCGCACCATCTCCACGGATACCACGAATTTCGTTCGGTTGCGGATATCAGAGAAGCAGAAATGAAAGAAAAGTTGATTCGGAAACCTTTGTAAATAAACGTGTAAAGGCTAATGTTATTAAAAGAACAACGCCCCACTTCTGTCATTCGTCGAATTGTTGAAAAGGACAAGAACTATGTGATCCAAAGGCTATTTTGGCTTGCTTCATAGACAGTTTACAATTTATTAGTGGTCGATAGACCTAGTTTTCCGCGTTCCAAGAAGAGAGGAGCGTCAATTTTCACGGAGGATCTCATTACCACTATATCAAAAAGTTTCACAAAATAATAAAGCTTCAGGACCTGACAGAATAGGGGGCTGCGTCTTACCCTCTGTATTCAAGAAGTGACACCGTACTTGCTCAAACTAGGACGGGGAATGGAGGTTTATGGAACTCTCCCAAAAGCTATGACAAAGGGTCGATAGTGTTAATACCAAAGAAAGGGTGCTCTTTCCGACCCGAATAATTGGAGGCCCATATCTGTCCTAAATGAGAGCTACCGTACTCTTTCAGGCATTATTGCTAGAGAAATAGAGCCTTTGTTGAATAAAGGCTTGGAATTCACACAAAAAGGCTTCTTGAAGAAAATAAACAATTTCAGAAATCTCTAGAAATATCCAATGTGCGATAGAAAGGGTCAATTCGAAAGGGACTTATGGTGCGATTATTGCAATTGGTTTTTCAAAGGCGTTTGACACCATAATGCTTGGGAATATTAAGACAATAAAAAGATATTACCAAAAAAGTTCTTCAATCCCATTAGAGCTCTTTTATTCAATCCAACGTCAACGATAGCTATGGGGAATATGAACAGTGATCCCATTACTTAAACAAGAGCTGTCGCCAAGGGTGCCCTACGGCACCTCTGCTTTTTGTGGCCGGGCTTAAAGATCTTAGTGAGGGTATAGTAAAAAAAGATAGAGGTTTTGGCATTGATTTTGGCTCCGATAGACATATTATTGACATGTACGCAGATGACACATTACCCTTTTCTTAGAAGCGAAGTCAGAATCACAACTTTTAAAACGCATAGACACTGTGATCAACTATCTTCTAAAATTTAGCAAAAGATCAGGTCTCCGCATAAATAAAAAAATCTGTTATCATTCCGCTGGGGAATTGGATTTCATTCAATGGTCAAAGGGTAGCTGACTTATGTGTAAAGGATACCGTTGAAATATTGGTTATAGCATGGAGTCGAAATGGTCCTACAAGTCTCAATTGGACTTTGCTACAAAACCGTGTGACCAGAAAAAATTCTCTTGGAGAAAATTCAACAAACAAAGAAGAATGATCTGTACAATTTCCTCGTTATCCCTGCAGTCCTCTACAGTTCTACTGCAGATCCTTGGACTGCTGAAAAGGCTGTCTTATAAGAAGACAAGTGGCTAAGCATATTATTCCAAAAGAGCGTATCTGCCAGGTCTAAAGCGTCCTAAACGGCATCTAGGAGGAGGATGTCTTATTACAGAGAATAATCCCAAAGATTTACTCAAAGGTCTAATCGGATCTCTCACAAACCCAGAGGTTGAATGGAGGGCTCATATTTATAACAGCCCGGTGTATACCTGTTTAATGTTGGAAGAGACTTTTCTAACGACATGATAAAGAGTTTTCTCCATCATTAGGAATAGTACATAGTTTGATTTGGCGGGGTAGTCTTTTATTCCAATGTTCGACAACAATCGACATTATACGCCAGAATTGTAAAAAGAAGTTCTTTTTCCAAAACCTGGCTCTCCAAAAAGATTGGAACAAATAGCATTAACGTCTGGCACCTTAACTATTCATGACCTATCTTTGGAGTCCATTTGTAGGTGTGGAAGATTCTTGTTTCTTCTTAAACGATCGGCAGACGAACAATTTGTTCCTGGCCCATGGCACCTCAGAATGAACTATGGCCATAACACAAAAAATGGAGGCAGAAAAAATTGCTGACTTGTATTTAAAAGACTTGGAATTGCCTGCATCGTGGGAAAAAGAGAATTTTGTGCTTCCTACCTCCAAAATAATTCACCGGCAAACGCTTACTGCCCAATTTCAAGTTTCTACCAGATGTGTGTTTTTGATGCTCCGTGCAAGGATTGTGGAAGATTATTAATTAAATCATCCATGCCTTCTCCCATTGTCCTGTTCTACGTATCTTAAGAGACTTTGTTCTTCTAATGTTCCGGGAATAACTGGAAAACTGATCGCTCCCATAATTCTCTTCGGATTAAATTCTAACTACGTACAGCATCTCCGAAAACAAAAGCAATTGAGTTTGCACTTTCAAGTTGCAAAAGCTATATCGCAGAGGTATTTTACTTCGAGGGAACCTATTCAAGGGGAGACCTAAAACCATGTCTTATCAGCAGCAGCTTGGTACATGGCGCTCTCCATCAAAGCTTCCAGAGGATTCAAGCGGAGATTTGCGAGTGGCATCGTTCGGTACTTCCCATCCTGTTCCGAGAGGACCTCTCACCATCTAAAGTTTGTACTACGATCTTACAAAAACAGTCTAGTTCTAAATAAATGAAACCTTTTATTCCTATGTTCCATGTTAATGTTATTTTAATATCCAATTAATTTCAACTTTGTTTATGAACTGATTGTACTTTTATGTGACCGTATAATGTTTTGTATTGACATTATTTAGTGTATAAATATTAAACTATAATGTTTATTTATATATAGTATACAGAGTGGTACAGCAAAAATTAGAATGGACTTTTAAAGGCCCTAGCTCCATTGTTATTTGTTGCATGATCTTGAGCTTGGTACCATTCGAAAGAGTAAACAAATCCTACAAACTGGTATCTGTTGTGTTTTTGTATAACCAAAAATGTCTGAGCAAGAGATGAAAAGGCAAAGGGCGATTGATCTCCTCTGCGCCCATGTCGACCCGAAGGTGATCACGACCCAGATCAGGTATCCTTGGCCACGGTCTACAACATCAGGAAGGCCATGGAGGGCATGGATCCGATCTCCAGGAAGCCTGGGACTGGGGGACACAACAAAAAACGAAGTGGTGAGTTCCTGAACCTCCTGCAGGAGAACATCAAGAAGGACCCCACAAGTCCATGAGGAAGATGGCCGCCGAGAGAAACGTTCTCTCATCACCGTCACCAGGGCCGTCCACGAGGTCTTGGGCCTCAAGAGCTTCGTCAGGACACCAAGGCATCTGTTGGCGGCCACTATGAAGGCCAGAAGGTTAGAGAGAGCCAAAAAAGTCCTCAACTTCTTCAAGCACAACGGCGACACGGTCAAGATCTACTCCGACAAGAAGATCTTCACAGTGGACGCAGTGCTGAACAGAAGAAATGATCGATTTCTTGGCAGAAAAAAGAGGTCAGGTGGAGGGGTATTACAGGACCAAACATCCAGCCCAAGTCATGGTCCTAGGTATCGTGGCCTCCGACGGTAACAAGATGCCCCCACACTTCTTCAGGCCCAATGAGAAGGTCAACTCTGATGTCTACTACAAGGTCCTTAGGTACAAGGTCTTGCCATAGCTAAAGAGTACACATTCCCAATGAACAATTATGTGTTCACCCAGGACGGAGCCCCGGCTCACACGTTCAAGAAGGTTCAGGAGTTCTGCAAGGGGAACATGGCCTCCTTCTGGCCGGCGGACTTCTGGCCCTCCTCATCGCCGGATGTGAACCCTCTAGACTTTGCTGTCTGGGGCTTCCTGGAGGGCAAGACCAACAAAACCTCACACACCAGTGTCGAAGCCCTGAAGGCCACCATCACAAGGAGTGGGACAACATGTCGGAGGACTTCATCAAGACAAGCTGTGCCTCCGTTCGTCCACGTATTGAAGCCATCATCAGGAATAATGGAGGACACATTGAATAAAAATTGTAACTTACTGTATCCTTAACATATTTTGTTTCAGGAATTTACCATTAAAATGGCTCTAAAATAAACTATTCCAGCCTTCAAATTGGCCTTTGTCATTTTTAATTTTTGCTGTACCACTCTGTATATGCATTTACGCTAAATCCAATAAAGCCTAATTACGAAAAAAAAGATCAGACCTGTTTCAGGTAGAAAAATATTTGAGAGTGCCTCATCGAAAAGAAATGGAACTTTGAGTGTCTCGAGGAGCTTATGAAGGAGGCTATGAATATTCCCCGAAGTGAGGTTTCGGAAGTGTCCAAAAGTATGGTGGCCTCATCCAGTAGGGAGTCCATGTCCATCACACATCACACTTCCGTGGAAAAGTCCTTAATCGAACCGTCTGAAAGGGAAAACAAAAAACTAAGAGAACGGTTATCGAACGACATTGATTGAAAGAAAAGCAGCGATAATAATAATAATAATAAAGAGCAATTGGCAATGTGCAATAAATTATCACTTCTCTAGCGACTGTTGTTAATAGAAAAGTATATCATCCTGTAAATACTAATTGTCTTTTCTTCATTGGCCTCGATCCATGTCATTTACGAGTCCTTTGAATTGACCTATTTCACTTATTAATATGAATTGATTTAAGCAACTGCTCATACTCCAGAAAAAATAATGTTTATTCTGTTTGCTCATAATTATCAATAAATGAATCATCAGTCTGACTATCAGATGTATGTAGTGATAAAAAAAGAAAATAGTCAGTGAGTTTACGAGAAAAAACTTTTTGTGTCCTTAAAAATAAGGCAACACAACAAGGAATTCGGGAGATCAAGACCGTTCTTTGAAGAATGTGTTTGTCAAACATTTCAAATGTTATGTCCTTTTGTTTAAAAAAAATAGTTATACAGACTTAAGTCCTAAATAGGTCACTATTAGCTGAAACCGATCTACGTTCCAATGAAATGGATCCATTTCACAGGCCAAACAAATACCTGGATGCACAATGGACTAAAAAAACAATGCCCGAGTTAGCAGCTGATGGAAGCCATATTAAGTCCATTTTATTATTAAATATATAGTATTGGAGTATACAAAGAAGAGGGGGATGTAATACTTATTATTATCCCTTGAACAGTCAAATATCTCAAAATGATGCCTAAGAAAGAAAAAGGGCGAAATCACATACCCAATGACGTCATTTTATAACATAGGGTGCGATTTGGGACTGAACATCTATTGCAGGATTTCCTTTTTTCTATTTATCATCAATTGTTTCAAATCCTATGGGGACAGCCATTGTAATGCTTTTAATTGATCTTTGTTTGTTTGTTTAGATCCTTGATCAGCCACACCACTATAACTTAATCCGTTATCACTTATCCGGTGAACGGTCTAGTAACTTCTAATTTTATTTTTAAATAATTTAAATTTGGGCAAATCATTAAAGTTATTTAAAAATAAATTCCTCCAGAGTCTTCTTCCTCTCTCTGCCCTCCAATACAAGTTCGTCCATTCCAATCCGTGTCCGTGGACAATTGCGGATTAGATGAATTGGAGTTTCATCTTTCTCCTTGCAGAGTTGGAGTTTTTGACCTTCCCATTTGGTGAAGATTTCCATTAGGTTAATGTGGCTAGTAGCCATGGAGACAATTCGTGTTACGGAAGCCGTCCCATAATGATACATCTTCTTCCTAAGATAGGGATCGGAAATGAAATACTTTGTCTGCCTGCTCTTTAATGGTGCTCTCATATTAGACCTATTTAGTTTCACATACAAAGGGTTACATATTATGTTCCATAAATAAAAAGCATTTCCAGCCTGAAAATGGTCTACAAACTGAAGGAGTCCATTGTTGTAACAAATTAATTTCATGCTTTCTTGGATACTGATGAAATAGTGATATAAGTCGACTTATTATATTTCATGCCATTCTTATGTTGTTCTTCCGGTGGTTTTTAATGATGTCAGACCGGCAGGCGAAAAGTCAGCTCCCTAATCAATATGGACATACCTTGTATTTCAAAATACCTTGGATGAGTACCTTTTTTGTGCCTCTTCTACTCTAAAGATCTCAATAATTGCATTGCGAGAGAAAGCCATTCCTTCCTTTCTAAAGGAAAAACAGCATGTTACTCATTGATATGGGCGTTCAATAAATCATCTGCAGTCTTTCTAGTGTGTGCTTCCCCCTCAATTTCCTTCATAAAAGACTGCATGCATGCCATGTAAAAACTCCCTTCAACTGCACTTACGGGTCTCCATCAGCTTTCCCTTTTCTTTGGCTTTCTCCAAGGCGACCCACTTTCTGCATTTGCTCTCCTCACATCCAAAATAAAGAAATAATGAGAAAACATTGAGAACTTATAATAACTCGCATATTTGTATTTCATTGTCGGAACTTAAGAAAAATAAATAAATGAAGCTTTAGTGCTGATAGCTTTTTTGACATCCATTAGTGAGTTGTTAAAACTTTCATTATTTTATAGATTAAGACATGTTGACAATATTTTTGATAATCCTAAACAAGAGGGATGAAAACCTACTCCAGGAATATTATCAATATTGTAAGCGTGAATCGTAGAATTGTATCGTATTGTGTCAGTAACTTAGTTTTTAAAAGTTAATATTTAATATCACTGTTTTATCTGACATTAGGTCAGACGTCAAAGTTAACGTGGATAATTTATAATTTCTTTTGTGATTTTTTGTATGAGTGTTTTTTATCCGGTTGAAAAATGTTTTTTAACAAACGATAAATGACTTTCATTATGGATTCGCATCGAGGACTCGTGATGTGATTCTTCGTTTTAAAATTTGTATTTGTAATTTCAAAATAATTGTATTAAAATGGTTGCTAACAAATCTTGTATATAACAGCCTTATATAAAAGATTTTGTTAGCAACCATTTTAATACAATTATTTCGAAATTACAAATACAAATTTTATGTTTTAACTTCCATTTTTGTCAAGAAATATTAATAAAGCTTGCATATTTTGATCATATATTACAACATGAACAATTAATTTCAAAATAACCTGGACCTTAACCTGGAAGCTCACCTATGCCAGTAATTCCTCTGATACAGTGCTGATTCATGGCTGCCATCAAATAATCAAAATCACATTGACGGATGTAATAGACCTACATACAAGTATATGAAAGTATCGGATGTTTCACGGGTAACTCATAATATGCCGGACTTTTTTGTGCCTATATGGTTCGATAGAATTGCACCTCACAGGATATAATGAGCATTATAGCGTTGAAATTAGTCTATCGAACCTAGGATCTTATCAATGAGGTTGATCAAAAATGACTGTCCCCTCTTGGGGTTCGAACCTGCACCCCCAACATTGAGAGTTGGACACACCTTAACGCTCACGACTATCGCACTATCTCTTGATCAAGCCAATATATTAACTGGATACTCAACAGAGAAGTAAAATTCAGACCACTCAAAAATATTTAGCTTAAAATTTCTTCCCCACTTGGTGAAACCACTAAGTTGTTTAGTGAATAATAAAAAAGGGAAATTAGCAATAAGCCAGTCCAGTGATGTCAGTTTCCCAATTATATTTCATAAAATGGTGTCCCTTAAAAAAATTTCATAGTCATAGAAGTTAGGGGGGGGGGGGGGCAGATGTTGGGGCTGGTGTAATCGCAAATATTAAACCTGTACATGTAAAAAGTATATGATAAAAATAAAAGCAATCACTTAAAGAATACGATTTCTCCATAGGTTTTCTATAATATTCAGGTATATTTTCTAGGACGAGTATCAATTGGTTATAAATCCATAATATTGTTAAAGCCATGCTATCTAAAAAAAAATGCATATGAAATGAAAAATAGAACTTATCATTCAGATAGATTAGTTGTATAGCTCATGAACCCCTTCAATCCCTGAAGTATACATAGCACATGGATTTTAATTTGTGACCTTGTTTGGTTTATTTTTTTTTGTTTTAGTCACTCATGAACCCCTGTCATTGATTCTTTAATTGAACAATGGTTGTTCGGATAATACTTTAATTCGTTAAAAAATCCCTTTGGTGAAATTTTCAACCCATGTGAAAAAACACCATGAAATTGAATTAAAAACTCAAAAATTAATGCTCCAGCTTAATTTTTAACACAGACAATTGATGCACTATTCCGTAAATACAATTTCCAATTTCATTTTTGTATTATATTATTATGTGAGGGGAGAAAATGCTTTCCAATATACGAAACACATTTTGCTGGTAAACAGAAATAAGAAAAGTCTAGAAAGGTCCCGTTGGTGCATGCAGGGAATGCATATAGAAATGAGAGGGAACATATGTGCAAGAATGTCTTTGATGAAGATGGCAATCGATACAGCTTTATGCAAGAAGACTGCAGGCCCTTTCTACATACATACATTCCGCATGTGCAGGGATATATATATATAAATCGATTTGACGAATAAGAGAATAATATGAATTTATGATTATTGAGAAGTAGGTCATTGGGCAAAAAAAAAGAAAGACACAAGAATACAAATATGTGTTTTTCCGGTCATAAAATATGTCATTATAAATCTGTCAAAAGAAGTGAATTAAGAATTGCACTAAAGCTATAGATAAAATAATACAAAATGAAAACTTTTCTGAACGTTGTAAATATTAATATTCCATATGACTGTTTGACAAAAGCAATGACATAATATAATAGGACTAGAAAAAGGTTTCTGAAAAAGAAATGTTGGTATCTTTATAAAATCACCTGGCTTATCTAAGAGATTGCGTTTGAACTATATGTTAAAATAGAGGAGCGTCTCTAGTCCATTTCATGTGTCTGGATTGGGATCTTGACTTTCTGGGGATGAGTAACGAGCGCTAAAACAATGATTATTGATCTTGGGTGAATGAGTTTGTCAAAACTTTTTTTGGAATTAAGGCTTTATATTTCATACTACTGTGTTTTTAGTTTGTGTGTTTTCTTTGTTTCTTTCACATCCGAAATCTTATGAAATATTCATATTTTGTGATATTATTATAATAATATTTTTTTACACAATTAAGTTTTTGATAAATATATTTGTTTAATTTACTACAATTATATTGTCAAAATGAATAAAATGTTGATTAAAATGAATACTTTGGCAAATAAACTTAACTTAAAACATTATAATCAACGAGTAATAAAGTGATTCACAATATACCGGGTGAGCCACGGGAATTATTGAGAAAAAAACGTCGGAGTAATAATACATCCGCATCAGGATCTACACAACCTTGGATCTGGGGCAGTCTCCATTTCGAAGTAGTTGAACGTGTCCAGGGTCACCGTGTATAACATCCACGGCAAGGACAGACTCAAGAGGAAGTCTGGGAAGTGGTGGAAAGGTAAAAGTTGATCAAGATAATCGTCCGGGAGGCTGTGGAGGAGCCCCGTTGAATCCCGTAGAGGTCTCAAACAAAAGACCTGGGGATGGCGACAACCACATTGCGCACGGCAGTCAAGAACATGTAAGGGAAGGTCACCGTTTGCCAAGCTCTCTTGAAATTCAAAGAGCGAAAGGATCATACTCTTCTTCGAATGAGAAGATATGAACCGTTGACCTGTTGATGAAC
>CP045896.1:7159572-7186815 GCA_013387185.1 Caligus rogercresseyi
TGAGACCTGATTGAACCTTTGTATTTGTTGTCCTAGAGGATATGAGGGCCTTGGGCCCGAATGTCTCCACGTCCAGGAAAGTGAATAAGTGTCAGAATGGTAGTTCATTGAGTGAAAGAGGCAAACAATCCACTGAAGTGGTTTGCTAGCTTCAGCTCAAGCAGCCTCATGACTCCGTTTTTTAACTAATTTTAACTGGACCCCACCGGATCCTACAACTAGGATACTCTCAGTAGAATCCTACTCGATAAGAATATCATTTAACTCAATGGCAAGATATGCTGCTATGCCACTCGCAGGAGTGATTGGTCCAGATACTTCCCCTCAGGCTCAGTGATAACACTGATGTGCTCCTCCATGGCAAAGTGTTCCCCTTTATCAACGTCTGGCCCCGTCAAATAGATGCAGCCGATTTGCTCTTTTGCTTATTCCTCTGGACTTCCTCCTTTCCATATTTCTTTAACATAGTTAGGACCTATGAACGGCTCACTAGTGTGTCATTGAATACAATTCCCATGTCTTTGAGAACTGCGACGATGAAGGCCATCGTCTGTCGTTGCGAAGCGTTGTATCTCTATGCCACCTGAATTGTATTTCTGACGTTACTGATGGTGTAGATGGTTTTTTGGATAACTTTATGATGAAGGATCCTCAAAAACGTATTGACATATAAAAGCAGTGATTCTGAACTGCTGGAGGAAATTCCAAATATTCGACTAGATCCTCATTTCATCCTGAAGTGACTCTTGAATTCTTGACGTTCTTTGTACACCCTCTTCTCTGCAGCTTTTTTTACGAGTACACCTGTCCCTCAAAAACTGAGAGAGGTCTTCTTTTCCACACCAGTCATTATCATGTTTCTTTTTGTAAGGTGGTTAAAGTAAAAGAGAAGCTCAATCGGAAAAGTCATGTCATCAGTATTCCATATGCCTGATCCTCCTTGGTCTGGTCAATATTCTAGCATCTGCTGAAGCAGGAGCATTTGTCCAGATTAAGGAAGGTATGAGTTTGTTTTTCTCGTCTTGTAATACTTTAAGGTCTGTGCGTCTTTGTGTTGGTATTTTGTTGGCTCTATGGATCGAACGGTCTACTAACCGTTTAATTTTCCATTTTCACGTTCTTTATTTCCATGCAGGGAATGGGTGCAGTCTCCCCAATAACGGTATCCACATCGGCAACATGGTCAAGAATAACAGACTTACTGGTAGCGTGAGTAAAGCTATTGAATTTGGTATCCTGCATCTTTAGATCGAAAACTCGAACCAGGTCCATCTTTGTTGGTAGCATGTTTCTTGGGAGATATGTTTGATTGTGTTTATACACAGTTGTGAAGGGACACAAAAAGAATGCTTTGTTTATCACTACTGGAAAAATGGAGAAATGTAGCTCTCGATAACAAAATCCAGTTAGAGGCGTGTTATCTTGTCAAAAATAAAAAATATACATCAGCTGCGCATGTAAGTTCTTATATAGTTGCATGTTTAAAAAGAAACATTAACATATGAATAGAAAATATTTCGTCGCTTAAACAAAAGTATTATTTATCATGGTTACTAAATGAGTTGATTTTTTAAATAATAAATCAAAAGAAAAAGGTTTAATACATTTTGAACCCTAGTATCCGCTTTTTAAGATAAAATTTTATTTTCAACTTTATAGAGATATAAAATGGCTGATGTGTTAGTCTGTACCCAAGAGTCATTTCGCACAGGCGGAGCCTGTTTATACGAACAGGTGGATACTTTTCTAAGTCCTACTGCTTAAATACATCAAACCTCACTTCCAGTCGAAACGGGCAGATCCAATTTCCAATAAGTATTTAAAATCAGGCCCTCTAATATATATATATTAAGGGCTGTTCTTATTTTTCAAATGTTTGAAATGTTAGCAACATTGTGGTTTTTCTGTTTCTTGGTGATAAAAGAAGACGACATACAAAGTTTGAAGACAAATCGGTAAACATTACGAGGGTCGCGCAACGAGGTCAAAGTTTTAAAAATTTAATAAAAATATAGTTTTTCCGCAAATTTCTTGAAAATGGAGGACGTTACAGACTTCAACAATAATTATTAATTGAAAGGAAATATAATTTCCTACCAGACGTACGTTTGATGTTTTTAATAAAACAAAGTTTTAAGTAAAAACAAAGAAAAATAGAGTGTGTAATGTTAGCATATTTCATAGCTTTTTTTGTATCAATTAACTTCACTCGCCTGTAGAAGATGACTTGTTCGCTTCAGAGTAAAATAGTATTTTTACGTTTAGTAAAACTTTGGTGGTAATCCAAAAATGACCTTGGTTGCATTCTATCAATTCAGAATTCAGTACAATCTGAGTTTACACCATATGATTCAGAGCCTGTATTGACCTATAAGAATCGATTATGAAAAAAATAAATAATAATGTGTTTCTTAGATTTGCGTCAAGGTATCCTCTCAAAATTAACAAAAAAGAAGGGCGGGAAGTGAGGCAAATCGCTCTCACCTTCTCTTTATCTTTCTCTTTCTATCCAGGAACATACAGCAGTTACAATGGTTTGTATATTCTGCTATCATAAGATCAATTTTTTTGGGAGAGTACTTGCAAAAATGTATTTGCTTATTCTCTTAAAGTATAGCGATTTTCAGAACACCAAAATATCAATAAAGCTGGTGTACCAGCTTTCTATTTGGTATACTAAATCATGTCAATTTAATAAGTAGAGAGTTATATGTACCTTAAAAACTATTCTCGCACAAAATGACGCATAAATGGATTATAAATGCGTCAGGACAAGTAAAATTTGAGAGGTACTTTGACGCAAATCTAGAAACCATATTATTTATTTTTTTCATAATCGATTTCTATAGGTCATACGGCTCTGATCATCTGTAACTCAGATTGGTTCTGAATATAAAGATAAACGTTTGGTTTTTCTCTCTCTCGAAATTAAATCCTTATTAATGGGCATTAACTTCTATAACCATACATATGTCAGATGTGTATTCATTTAAATTTATCAGTAAATTGATAACAAAAATAAACAGGAATTTCATTTTCGAAGATTAAAATACAATAATACAAGAGAGCATGATATTTTTAACAGACATAATAACACATATCTTAGATGATATATTTATAGGATTTAGAGGTCTCCTATCATAATTTCATATCCTTCCTTAGATGATCGAAAGATCGAAAGTTCCGTCATAAAAAAAGAAAGTTTCGTAGATAAATGGATTTTCGGAAATAATAGACAATATTATCCAAGCAAACTTTCATACACTTTAATATCGTATGCCCTTATTGTCTGGCCTAACGCAAGTCCACATTTCATTTTAATCCTCGGATGATAAAACTTGCACCCTTTCAATCCACAGTGTGCTTCATTAAAACACTTTTTATAAAAAGTCTATAATTAAAAGTCGTACATGACATAAAATACAATGCATAAAAAATAGATAGAATAAATACATAAACAAACATTACAGCTTCAATACATCTACATACCTATTGAGCCTTAAACCTAATTCTACAAAAATAAAACAATATTAAAAACCAAAATAAATTACAAATTCTTATGACAAGGGTAAATAAATTATTTCTTCAAGAAGGTAAGATGATAATATTTTTTATAAGGACTTTATTTCAATGTAACAGGAGATACAAAGTAAAAATGGCAGTAGTGTATAAAAATAATACATAAATAAACATTATAGTTTAAAACTAGACTACCTACCAAAAGACCTAACTACAATAAGGACATATCAAAGCGTTAAAAAAGTTTCACAATAATATACTAAATTTTGTTTACAAGTTACAAGACATAATATAAAATAATATTTAAACAAAAGCAACAATAATTTAAAACTTTTGGTTGTAATGGTAAAAATACTGTTTCACAATTTTCTTTAGATAGTTAAAATATCTGTAGGAGTTCATCCAACTGAAATTTACCAAGTCGATGGCGTAGTTCTATGAAGACCCGCTTTGCTCAGAGATAAGATTAGTATTTTGTTTCTACTTTCAGGCCTAATTTATGATCTCTCTTTCCTTTTTAATCTGATAGGACAGTTATCAGCGAAATATAGCTTATGGATTTGCTTTAAATCCATTCTTCTTTATTGCATATAAAAGTGTGATTTTGTGCCTTCATTTTCTATAAGGTCATTTTCTACTTTTCCCCTTCTATTCATTTGAATACTACGAGCATTATAGTACGTTCATATGTACATGATTGTATGTATGTAAGTGTACCTGAAATTGCAAAGCGAAAGGGTGTTTGTCTAGACGAAGAAGAAGGGGCTTCTACATACATATATATAGAGGAAACAACATGACTATATATCCCTTTCATTCCTTTTCTTCTTCTTCTTATCTATGTATTTGCAAAATTGCATAGTCCAGGCAGTGAGGATATTATAATTATTAATCATAATTTTTCCACCACTAAATTATGAAAGAGAGAGAGAGAAACAGAGAAAAAAAGTCATGTTCATGAATGCCCCCTAAGACCACAAAGTCGTTGCATAATTTAAATTATAATATGCTGACAAACGTAATATCTTTTTTGGCAATGTTAGGTTTGCTTTAAAAAAAGAAAGATAATTGATGTGGTTGATGTCTTTATAAAGTCACAGTTAATATAAATGTACTAATACGAAATACATAGAATTATTTAAATTGAGACATAATTTCAGCACAAATCTTGCTTCGACACTCCATATACTTCATGCACAAACCCCATAAATAGTCGATGTTTGTTAACTTTATTTACATTTTACAAATGTAATCATCCTTTTGATTAAATTCTTTATTTTATAGATCCTGTCTTTTAGGCTGATTCATAAAGCATAAGCTAGGTTCATTATCTCAAAATGTAAACAAGATAGCTCAAAAATTCCGTCGGGAGCGTTTTTATCGAATATTTTTTGTGGGAAGCGACTATGTGACGCCACTCAGGTAGTATAAATAGACGCACTATTTCTATCTTTTGCCCCATTTTCCGCTGCAAATGAATACATCCGACTTCTGCTCCTAGTTCTGGATCCGGATCAAGCTCCCCAGGACAGTCAACGAGATTACCTTCCCAGACTCCTGCCCTCGTCTCTCCACCATCAAGAGATGGAGAAAAGACTTCGATAATGGCAGTTTTGCTCTAGAGAAGAATACGTCATCAGTAAGACCCTGAGAGACGAGAACACCGGAGACGATGGCCGTTGTGAAGCGTCTGATCAAGCATAACCCCCGGATGACCGGAGAGACGTTGAGCAGGTGAAACAGAGCTCCTACTCGCCCCACCTGAACCTCTGTGACCGATACCTGTTCTGAAGAAGTCACACTGGCCGTTCGACCATCTTCGAAGCTCCAGGACCACTGCCACGACGGCATTGCAGGGGATTATGGTTACTGATTTAGAAGTATTTTTATGATTTTATGAAAATTCATAGTTTTACTGGGTCAGGCTCATTCTTTATAACTCAGCCTATTTAGAAAAACAATGATTGCTGACGATGTGCATCAACAGAGAACCATTAATACAAGCACGTAAGATTGCATTGTCTTTAAAGATGGACTATTAAGATGCTATAAAAACATATTTTTAATCCATAATGCTTCCCTTGGGATCACCGTAACTACCCTGTATATAAATAATAACATACATGCTCAAAATATCCACAAAGCATGTAAACAAAAAAGTAAGCAGCTCTCTTGTCTCTGTTGACCTATTTCTTCTTAAGTAACGCGATTTTTCTTCTCTTCATTCATAATTAATGAGGCTTGCATAACTATGAGCAAGCTCTATGGCATGCATGTACAGTACTGAAAGCCCTTAAGCACTACTCACTAAGGGCTTATTTGTGTGTCAAGGGACTCCAATGGAGCACAAAGAGGAAAAGAAGTGATTTTAGAATGTACATTATATATTGTATATATACATTGGTTAAAATAAAAACGACGATCTGTACTTATCTAGAAAAACAGAAGATATGATTTAATTTCCGATCCGGAAATCCAATCTTTTGTGCCCACGAAAAAGAGTGGCTTCCTCTGATGTTTGTATGACATCAAGCCAAGATCCTTTCTGACCCTGAGAGTCGACAAGTACGTATAATAACGCTGCTCATGTATCTTACTGAATTATACCAAATCTTGGCTCTGATAGCTTTTTCCAACTAAGGTGTCAGTATCGTCATTTTTTTGGCCTTGGCCACTCCCTGATGGAACACTTCTCCGCCCTCTGGATAAAACTCTTGTGACTATCTACGATCTAACATTTAAAAGAATTACAATACGCTTGATTTGGAGATCCGTTTATTCTATTGTATTGGATGAACAGATTTGAAATTCACTGATCATGTTTAATAACATATGAGCTAGGATGAAATAGTATGAAGTAGACAGCATTCTATTTCAGACTAATTAATATTTACGAAAGCACATCATTTAAAAAACAATGTTTCCATACTTATTCCAAATGTCTCCTCTCTTAGAAACAACAATCTCTTAGCCACAGTATTTTTTAATAGAATGTTTGTTCGTTTTTCATGTATAATTAAACAATTCCTGGGAGTCACCCACCTTAACTTCCTGTCAAGTGCAAGAGAGATGATTAATATGGAAGAAGCAAAACAAAAATAATATGTTCATTGTCATTTGCATTATAAGCCTACATATTTTTTTCTTTCATGGCAGTCAACTTTTTGCACATATTCTTCAGGGGGGGGGGGGAGGTCTTGGACATGGGCCAGAGATTTGATAAAGTTTATTCCTTCAATTATCTCGAATACCTCAAACTCATCAAATCGACAATAAGACGACATCACCGTTTTATATTAAATACGAAATAATTTTTAATAAGTCATTTTATATTATGGGTTTATCTTTAGACAGTAATTTTGAATTAAAATGTTCATTTATATATTTTTTTAACATAACTGTCTTAAAATTGTGTTTTTTATCTCCTACTTTCTAGTGTATTTTTATTTTTACACTGTATGGATTTTAGCTAATAAATAAACATCTTAACCAAAAAAAGGTTTAAATTTCTCCTAAAAATGGCATTGCTTTGTAATAATTGAAATGTTAAAATTGTTTACCAATTCTATACCTTCAGCCAGGGGTGGAGTGGCCAGCGGGAGTACCGGGACTATTCCCGGTGGGCCGCTGGCCTCAAAAAACATAAACGGCCGTTGACAGCCTCCCAATGGCATATTGGGGCCTGTATAAGGGCGGCGAGGACATAATTGTCTCGGTGGATAAATTCTTCCCACTCCGTTCTTGCCTTCAGCTGTAAGATTTATAGAAGGTTTGATTGATTGGTTATTGATGAGGCTGGACAATAATTCCAATTGTTCTCGAGAATGCCCTCGGAACCCCAGTCAATTCCTAAGATCGAAACCTTCTTTTTCACGAAGCAGTTATGGACCATCTTACCCTCCAAAGGATCCCATAAACCTATAGGGAGGACGAAAGTTTTAGATCGGTTCAATTACAATTCAGACCTTACTTTGAACTTATAAAAAAATTAAGAATAATTTCAACTCTTTTTATTAATTGCGCATCAGAGTTGGCTTCTAATGTTAGAGTAATGTCATCCGCGTAAAGGTCAATAAGATATTTTGATTCATGAAATTGGACACCGAATCCGCTATTTTCGTTTTAGCTTGTCTACAAGTTCTTCAATAGCGGCTATGAAGAGCAAGGGTGCAGACCGACATCCCTGTCTACAGCTTGTCCTTAGCAAAATTGGTTTACTCTCCAGGTCTCCTAACGTTATCACTGACGATCCAATTAGCAGAAAAGCTCGCACAGGGCTGAAAAATTCCTTTGGCAGCAATTTCTTTACTGATCAAAGTATCTGTTTATGGGAAATAGAATAAAAGAATTTAGCTTTTCCTCAGTGGTCCTGTCATTTTAGTTTTTCCTCAGTGGTCCTGTCATTTTTACTCTCGTTTGAGACTCATTGTTAGAAGATATAAGAGGACTTCAAATGACATCATCGAGGGAGCCGTGCAAAAAAAAGAAGTTCTTATATACTATGTGCAACATTTGTTTTCTCTATTTCGTGTTACTCACTTCAACTATATATAATTTAGATTATGATGTTTTAATGACGTTACGGGTCTTGTATCAGAGGGTTAATTTTAAACTACAATGTTTATTTATGATTTTATCAAAACCCCTCTTGTTTTGTATTTATTACTGTATATATTATGTTATGTACGATTTTTAAATAAATGACCCATTAAAAAATAAAAGGCTTTTTGAAATCTATCCCCACTAGAGCTCCATATTTTCCTATAGACCTGGCAGAGTCTATCACTGCTTGGATATTTCGGGAAACGTTGGAAATTTTGCAATTTTAAGAAACCCTTCTGGCTATTCCCAATTTTTTTGTTGAGCTCCTTTTCCATATCTTGCACTAAGATTCCGGATAAAATCCTATAGGACTGATTAAGAACTGTGATGGATCTTCAATGATTGATTTCGGTCCCGTTACCCTTTTTAGGAATCAGAACGATCCTGCCTTTTGTCATAGATTTCGGTAGTCTTTCTTTACCTACCATTGATTCTCCAAGGCGAAGAAGAAAAGGAGCAGTTTTTTCATGAAATTATGTATAAATTTACCCGATTATACCATCTACACCAGATGCCTTCTTCCGATGAATTTATACTTGATGTACGCTTTAATTTTCTTTGTCTTAGGTAGTAAAATCTTATACTGCTTTGATGTAACCAATCGTTTTTACAGTAAAAATATGACAATAGTCTTACGAGTTTATTTTACAGATTTAAAGCTATAAATTTAATATAATTTTAAAAAGACCTAATCGTTTTTATGATTTAAATATAACAATTGTCTAAGAAGTATGTAACAAAAATTAAATATTTATAACAATAAATTCAATATAACTTTGATCGTAACCAATAACAAAAGAAACCAAATACTTCTGATTGTTGGAGTATAGCTCGTGAGAAACAAAATGGCTGACCCGATTGTTAGCGGCAAATATTTCAATGTGAAGTGTTTCTCATGCTTCCATTTAAAGAAACACGTTTGTTCCTCTAAAGTTTTTCCTTGTATAGTTCCTAAATAAAGAGATTTGGCGATATTTTATATTTATATCATATATTATTTGGCATATTATGAATATTTATAATATGAATATCAAGTGAATAATATTATTCTTAACGTTTCCTTTAGTGAGTGAAATAAGAGTCCCTGGGTGGCTTCATTTAATATCCGGAGTTGGGACTTCCGAAATATATTTGGCAGACGGACGTAAATTTTTATCGGCTAACAATCATTTTTAAAATATTCTGAATACCGCTAACCCATGAGATGATTTTTGGCAATGGGCAGCGGTAAAAATATTCCTTATTTCCTTCAAAATCTACAAAATACCTATACCGCCTACAGACGGTAGATTTTGACAAACTTATCGATTTATCCATACCGATTGAACACAGCTAACTACCGACAACTGATACCGGCGTTAGATTTTTAATTTAATACTAAATTATATACTGGCTTTAACAAAAACGAACCACATTGGTGCTACGTTATTCATCACATTATAACCTTAAGTAGATTTATGCAATGATAAAGGATACCTCGATAATTTGATTGATCACAGTTAAAACACCCAAATTTAAATATTTTGAATATTATTCTAATATCATGTAAAGCCTACATTATCAATAAGAGAAGCAATTTCGTGATGGATTTTAATTTTAAATCATACCTTAAGCATTATATTCATCTAACTTCCATGAAATTGTTAACGGTACTTTGAGTGATTGGGTCGAAGAGTGATTTCGTGACTTTGTGAATTAACTCTAAGTTATATACTGGCTTTCTATCCTCCTAAACACTCTCAAAACAACGATGTTTACTATAATATTTGCCACGTTTTGATGTCACATTAAATATATTGATATCTATCAAAGGTAACCTCCAAGCTCCCACCTTGTAAATCCTTGTAATAATACAATATTTTATAAAACTAATTGAATGTTATATTTTAAACTATTGTTATTTGGGATTTTCCCCCCTCTTTTCTTATATTTTTTTGAAAAGACGGCACGAAAAAAAAAGAAAAAGAGAGGAATAGAGAGAGAGAGAGAGAGAGAGCATGAGTGGGGGGTAAGTCAGGGCTGTCTGCATCATAATATGGATAAGAAAACTCATATATTTACTAAGATGAAGCCGCAAAGGCAAAAATGAAGGGTCACCAACCTTTTTTGCGTGCACTTCATCTTTTTTCTCATAGCATTTTGTTTTTTTTCTCTTGAATCTGAGTAATTTGTTGAACGTTAAAGATACTTAAAATAAGAATCAGCATGGGTCAACTATTTCCCAACGATAGTTACATCTCTTATGATTATCAAGTATCTAATTGCACATATTTAAGTATATATATATATATATACTACTTCTCAACGATAGTTACATCTCTCTTGATTATGAAGTATCTTTTTGCATATATATATATATATGAAAATTACACATATTATTTAAAAATAGATAAATGCTATCATGTACGTGCATTTACTAGCAAAAACTAACAAAGTCACCTGACAGTATTTAAAAAACCTTTTTTCCAATGTTTGACAAATGAGACACCATTTTGTTTTTATAATTTATAGGCCACTTACATTTGTTGTCACTCAGAGAGCGTCGTTGCATATATTTCTTCTATTTGTCTATAGCTAGTACTAATAATAATAATGGTCATACGTTTTTGAGTGTTTCCATTCATTGTTCTGGATGTTGCATTTATAGATTTCCAATATTGAAATAGAAAATAATAATACTTTGAGTGACCACTTCTGAAGGGAACAAAATATATATGTGAAAGCATTCATGAGATAAAATAGCTATTTATCTTTTTTCCTTTAATTTTGTTTAGACGTAAAATATAAGGATGAGTAATTCTATAGTATGTACTGTCAGATATACATCATACACAAGTGTAAACCTTAGAAAAATTGTTTTCAAAGACTGGACACGATTGGATGGAAAAGGAATAAAGGCAGGAGGAGAAGAAGCACCAATTACTCTATAGATAAATTAAAACAATATAGGGATGAAGGTAAAAACGGTGTCCAGTCATTTCATCGCGGCTATAACAAGGTCCGCGACGAATTTACATGCGATGAAATTACAGTAAACCATTGCAACTTAAAACTAAAAGTTTTAAACTTTACATGTGATCAAATTTAATTTTATAAGGTAATTATTAGAAAAATAGCCTTAAATATATATAAGAGGGCTTAATATGTCGAAAATTATGTATATATATATATATATATATTTTTTTTAAAGTACATGACATTTCATAAAAACAAGAAAATCGTACAAACAGTTAATCGTTTTCGTTATTTTCTCTTATCTACATACATATTGCTAATGGCGAAAACATCCCGGAGCTTCGTGTTATCGGCGGGTCTTTTTGCATATATTACATGCCTTTGTTTTCGATGTGTTGACTCTGAGCTTTTACTTTCTACGGAAATATTTTAGAATAATCCTTGACGATCAGAGATCCAAAGTTATATATATCAAAGTGAAAAAAGAAGATGTTTTCTTTCCTTTTTGCTTCTTTGATCGATGAAGAAGTTTTTCCGGTCATAAATTATATTATTATACAATCAGTTAAATCATTCTTTACTATCGTATAACTATATTCCAAACATAGTTAAATAAAAACATTACCTTTAACAGTTTGCAAAATAAAGTATATATAAACATTGAAGTATATATATATATAATTTTTTTAAATAAAACCGTGGGACAATTTCTTCTAAAAAACCCGATCAGATCTTCTTATAATAATCTTAGCTGACTTTAGGTGGTGCGTTGATCTAGGTAGATGTTATAACATCTTCAGGCAATGGAAAATCAACGAGCTGCTTAATAAATCACATAAACTTGGGCAATAATAAATAGTAGTTGATTAAGTGGATTTCAAATTCGCCGACATGGATGAATCGGTGAGAGGGGTATAATCCATCCCACTATGGGATACGTCTCTGATATTTATGTGTATCCATAGCGCTATTCAGAATCCCTAGATCACAAGAGCTATTATTATCTCCATTGTGTGTTAATGTTTGACTTGTAAATGCATTCAAGTCAAATGCATCTTAAGACATGTCAATTTACAACATTTACTTTTCTTAAGCATGACAAAGAATCTGGCACTTTTTAATCTTAAATAAAATGTCAGAAAAGATACTAAGAATAATATACGAGAACATCAAATCTGATTCAATGCTTTATGAGAATCTAAAAAGTATTTAAAGTATCGGTGTGTAAGATGTTTGCGTCTAAAAGATGCCTTTATCTAAAAATGTTCGTCCAAGAAAAGTCTTGTTCAACTTCAAATCGCTCGACGGTGGATATTATTTCTTATCATTCTTATAGAATCCATGAATCTTACATACCTATATTAGAAGCAATGGGCATTTATGCGATTATAGCTTGGTATAAATATATTTCTCTATATATATCTGCATGCTCAATAACGCAACATTGGAGTGCTATATGTTTTCCTCATTAATCTATAAAAGATTTACAAAAAGTGGGCCGAGTTACTAAGTTAAAAGACTTTCAATCTATCTTCTATAATTTATGGTCTTGATAAAATAATAAACTCCTTCCTTTTTTTTCTCTCTTTCTCTACGAAGTCTTACATTGAAGAAGTATACAAAAAGGTAGCTGCGCAGTATTATTTATTTATAATCCATTCAATGCATGTTAATGCGCAATTGATTATTCTGCACCCGTTAAATAATGAAAATTTTATTACAGATGGTTCACAAAAGAATAATGTGTTTTCTTTCTATTATTCATTGCAAAATATTGAACAAGGAAGACAAAAGTAATTTGTTTTCAAGCATTGTAGCCATTATGAACGTTTATACACTGATTAAAACTACATCTATTTATAAAATTGGTAAAGCCAATGATCCTCTTATTCCATCAATCGTACCAGTGAGAGTACTCCAAGCCTTCCTTTCTTCAGCTGTGACCTCATAAAATAAATCAATTACTTAATCAACTGTATCTATAAGACGAACACTCTATTTCAACCTCTGTAACCCGTCTTGGATATTGTTGTAGATGTCTTTAAGTACCTGCGATATTGATAGATATAATTAATATATGTATATCCAGGAGTCGTCGCCAAACAGTGCACGTGGAGGAACAGAGGAGTGAATAATAGCAGGGAAATGTGTCAGAGTAGAGGTCTATATTATTACATATTTACATAAGGGACAAGGGAAAGAGAAGAGAAGAACAGATACCGAAGCCGGATGCAGTGAGGAACAGCATCCTACCCCGATGACGTAGTTAATCAATAAACATCCTAATTACGTCATAAACACAACAGATATTATTCATGAATTGTCCGCCCCCATTGTCCGTCCTCCTGCATGCCAACAGAGTAACCCTCTGATCCAGAGCCAGCCCTTCACATACCGTTGGATGATACACAGCCTTACAGTTGCGGCATGCCCCAAGTAGAATTCCTTGTTTGCCCTCATAATAATAGTCGTTATAAACACACAAAAATGACGTTGTCTAATAGTATCATTATTCCCTAGGGATCGTGAAGATATTCAAATATCCACCAAGGTACAACAGATTAATATATCCATTTTAATATGTAATTATATTACTAAAAATACAATTAATTGGCTATCTACATTGACATTTAATAAGTTGATACTTTAGCTTATTTTGTAGAGCTGCGACTACCGAATGTAAATCTGTATTCGATACTACCGACGGTAGATTTCAAGTATCGAACCGATTATACGATATTTGGTAGAAACTACCGAATACCGTACCAATTGACAATCGGTACGGTTATTAAAACTAAAACATGTTTTTTTGCTCTTATATTTATGTATTAAATTCCAAATAATCTGTAATAAATTATAACAAATGATGTATTTAAATTGTCCTTTGTTATAAACTGTCCGATATTAAATGCATATGAAGAAGTCACAGAGTACATACATAAATTTATCTCTCTTTCTAATCTACCGTACCGAATATCGATCAATACTGTAGATATATAATAAAATCTACCGAATACCGATATCGATCGCTATTCGGTTTATACCAAATATCGAACCGGCGGCGTAGATTTTTCTACCGAATCCCAGCTCTGTTATTTTGTTAATGAAGTATATGATACATTTGACTATTTTATGTTTGTTTTGTACGTGTTTTGCCTACTTGATTCGATTGAGCTTATATAGATGATTATTAACTTCATTGAAGAAAAAAAATACTTTCAATGAGATTAATCTTAAGTACCCTCACCTCTTTGGAGGCCATCCTGCGCTCTCATCATTGAGAGTTGGACCTGCCTTTACGCTCTGAGCTAACGCGTTCCCCTTTTTAAAAATGTTTAATAATTTTGACTTTTTAAATATCATAATTTGTTGATTTTATTTATGTATATTTAAGATACATTGAATAAAAATATTGATTTACAAACACAACGAATAAAATAAATACAGTAACAAATAAACATGTGTTTTGCTCTTATAGAATCTATGTGTATATAGAACAATGCTGTCTACGGATGTGCTTATAAATAATATTGATGCCAGGCATCGTTAAGCAAGGCACGACTTCCTCCTCATCAGACGGCAATTATATATATGCTAAATATGCAAGCCTGCCGTTCCCTCATAAATTGAGTTCAATTGCCCTAATTTATTTATATTTACTGTAATTGCGTCCATCATGACACCACTCAATTCCCTCTGGCCCTAGAGAACAACAATAGATCATTAACATATAAAATAATAAGAGGAAGAAATAAACCAATCATTCATCTTTCAATCAATTGAAAAGGGGGGGGGGGGGCGGATGTGAGGCACATATAATTGGGGCCTAATGACTCTTTTTACTCGCCCCATTATTTCTCTTAACATAAAAGGCATGGAAGACGTCATGGCATCTAATTACTGCAAAGCCACAAAGTGAAAGCCATTAATGGTGCCCTCCTCGGGGCGAAAGGTTTAATTGCCCGCAGATTGACTAGTCTGAATAATTCATCTGAATGAATGCCAATTATGATATCTGTCGCAGCTGGGATGGCAGCTTTAGACCTATAAATTCCCTCTGCTTATGACAACTTCATGGACCTTAGCCTCATGTTTGATTAAGTACTATCCCGGAATATCATATTCTTTTCAAGTAGTCTATAGAAGACTTATCAATATTACAAACGTCTTTAATTGTTTTTACTTTTATGTAAACATATAATTATTTAACTGTTATCATATAGTTTTTACTATGCATTATCATATATTTTTATATACATTTTTATTTATATTTTATATACATTTTTATTTATATTTTATATACATTTTTATTTATAATTTTTATATACATTTTTATTTATAAATTTTATCTATGTATATTTTCCGAACTGTGAATAAAAAAATGGATGGAGACATAGTAATGGATGTTGAACACATCTTTATTGCGTTTGACTTTTCTTTATATATAATTGGCATTCTAGCCAAAAAGGATATCAGTGAGCAAGGAAAGCAATTGTTTAAAAAAGCAATCGAAAAAAATGAGTGAAAAACGATTATCAACGAAGAAAAAAATACTATTCTGAACTTTTTAAAATCTTGTGTTAAATGTTAAAATGCATAAATAATTTCATGGGACATATTTGACTTTGTAATACAGAAAGGGTCAAAGAAGAAGAAAAGTACAATTTTTAACTAGTTAAAATCTTATTTTAAATGATCAAATAAAAAGAAACTCAATTGGGCTTATTTGACTTTTATATGCAGCAAGGGTCAAAGAATCTTCAGAGAATATGCGGTATATCTGGCTGCAGTTTGCATAAACATTTCTTGCTGGGACTTTTGGCTGTACATAATCCCGCTTTGATATTAAAAAACTTTCAATTCCTGTTTGGTTATTAAATAAGGTGTAACCTACTACCTATGAGTTGTTGAATAGATGTTTTCGAGTCTTTTAATGATTTTAGATACACATTTCTTAGATAGAGAGACGGCTGGATCAACTGCAAAGACATGTGAGGTATTATTTTATGGTATTTAAAGTCCTCACAAATATGTTTTGTTGTGTCGTGTCCTTATCTAGGACCGAGGACTGCAGTCCAGTCCTTTTTGTCGGTCCTTAAAAAGGGAAAGATTTTTTTTTTTTTTTTTTTTTGCCTATATGGTTCGATAGAATTGCATCTGAAAGATATAAATAAGCATTATAGTGTTATAATTAGTCTATCGAACCTAGGATCTTATCAATGAGGTAGACCAAAAATGACCATCCCCTCTCGGGATTCGAACCTGCGCCCCCAACATTGAGAGTTGAACACGCCTTAACACGCACGGCTATCGAGCTCCCTGATTGTTTCCTTATGACGTCGTAACCTACGTCATGTAGTCAACATCTCTTAATGCTATGAAGGGAAGATCCTTTATATGAGAAATTAACATCTTCAATGAACGGATGACTAAATATAACATTTTTTACGTATGCTTATAAGTATTAAATATTGATTATTATTACAACAATAAATCGTTAATAATCGATGGTTAAGGATAAGCCCTAAAAATTAGCCTATAGCAGTTGAAACGAAGGGGTTGTGAGTCACAATGATTCGAGTACATTTTATAGGTAGAAGAATTTTGTAGTTTAACTCTGAAGAATTGAGCTGTCATGTATTTTTTTTGTTGATAAAATACTATTACTGTTATTTATATTAGTCTATTAATAACCTACTTTATACAACTATTGGATCATCTATGCCATTTTACTTCAGGGACAAAAAATTAAATAAGATATATATATATATATACATGTAAATATATATATATATATATCAGAGCTAAGATATATATCGAATGTAAATCGGTATTCGATACTACCGACGATAGATTTCAAATACCGAACCGATTATACGATATTCGGTAGAAACTACCAAATACCGTACCGATTGAAAATCGGTACGATATATTTGAAAGTATGACTTTTGTGACATTCACATAGAGACATAAAGATATAGAGAGCTTATTCCCTTCAATAGCAGAGAAACATCGTTCAACTGTCGCTTTACCCAACATAAACAAAGTAATTTTTACTATGTCTTAGTAGGTTGATATCTGGATTGAAGTAGACTAATATATATGGTTCATAAATAAATGAACAAATATTTTAATGAAATTTACGTTTTGTTTTTCTAAGTACTAAGCTAAAAGTGGAAGTGCTCCCTTGTGTGAAGAACTTAAACTTTGCAAAATAAATAAACAACTACGTAGCTCCAATGGACAACTTACAGTATTATAGAGTAGATACATAAATATACATTCAATAAAGCACATGCTATGCATTGAATACTAGAGTACCTGAAAGTTCATTTAATATCGAAATGAAAAAATATATATAGCCTTCCATTTGCTATAAAATCCAAGTACAAATACAATTTATATGAGATTAGTATGTATTAAATTTCAAATAGTCGCTAATAAATTATAACAAATTATGTACTTAATTGTCCGTTATAAAAATTGTCCGATATTAAATGCATATCAAGAAGTCACAGAGCAGATACATAAATAAATTTGTCTCTTTCTTATCTACCGTACCGAATATCGATCGATACTGTAGATATATAAAAAATTACCGAATATCGATATCGATCGATAGAAGGTATATACCGAATACCGAACCGGCGGTAAATTTTTCTACCGAATCCCATCCCTGATAAATATATATATATATATATAATTATCTACATTTCCCCTAATTCTTTGTTATTTTCAATTTTTTTGCATGTAAGTGAGACTTTTTTAATTGAGCTCCCATGTTGAGTGACGTTCGTGCATAACTTTTTTCTTAAATGCGTGTTGTCTAAAAAACATACATACATCAGGTGATCTGATGAGTCGTCATTTCCACAATTTTGATATGCATAAATCATCAGACAGAATAAATTACGTAAAAACAAAAACAACAAATTGTCGTGTGCATATATTTTCCCCCATTTCCATGAAAAACATTCCTTCTTTGGGAAAGCATAATAGTATTATTGTTTAAGTAATTATTATAGGTATATTGAAATTCATTTGAAATATGTTACGTCAATAGGTTATTGATGGAGGCCTAAATTGCTTGGATAATTAAGGGTTTCCTAGAAGAGCAACATCAACATTTGTCACAATATGTTCTGTTACAAATAACAGTTGATAATTATCTGTTGATAATATATGCCCATTGGGCCAAGAAAAAAAATGTTCTGTTACAAAAAGGCGTAGGCGGTAACGTAATATTGTCCCATAATAATAGGTAGATTTTGCATCTACATATACAGTCCCATGACGAATTGAGGATAATCATGTGAATCTGATGCATATATAACCCATTTCCCTAACCAGATTTATCCCCCATGAACTAACAGCGTGCAAATTAATTTTGAAAGAAAATCCAAATATAAATTTGTCTTCTATTTGTGGAACTACGTTACATGATCTATATTTTAGCCTTGAAACTATTGAGTACTTATCTCTATAAGATTGAAAGAGAATAAATACATATATGTACTAGGAGTACACAGACACTGACAAAAGCGTGAGAGATGCTTATTGAAATGGTTGGGCATCCAGTATATCTCCTTTTCAAGCCAATTCTTTTTAATATCTCAGGGCAATCAATTATTTTACTTTTATAAAGAAGAGTGCACTCTAGGATGAAATACAGCGACTAAATGTCCTTCATCCAAAAAAATTTTTTATTAAGGTTTTGCTTTAAATTTTTGGCTCATCTAAGTAAATGGAAAAATATTGACGGAATCTGCAATATCTGTATGGAAGAGCCACAAAGCGCAGACCACTTATTAACAGATGCCATCACTCTCTTATGAGAGACATCAATTCATGCAAGAAGAGGATGAAGACCTACGTATCCTTAATTGATGAAATGCTCAAAATGGGAAAAATTATTAGTGATAAGTTTAATATTGTATAATACTTAGATCAACTCCTGCTGTAGTAACACATATACCCCTCTGTGTGGTCGTGTTTATTTGCTTTATATATGTGTGTATTGTTTTATATCTTTGTTCTATTTGTAATGCATATGTGTGTAATGTGAAACAGCAATAAATTCTTTAAACTTAAAAAACACAACTTGCTTTTAAGTCACTCTTTGATACGAATATATTGTCATCTATTTTTTAAATAAAAATTTATAAGAAACAAAATATTTTTTAAGGATAAAGTCTTAAATTTGATTACAGTGCATAAAAGTACTTAAACATAAAGTTATGTAGCAAATTGAGACTGATGGGGAACCAAGGTTTTGGATAGGGCCAAGGATTAATGCAATCATTTGTAATTCGTATTTCTTATTTAAAAAACCGTTTTTAAAAATACATTTGCAAACTAGATGTCAAACCTTTGTATGTAGATAATTTATATAAGACGAAAAAAGTTATTTATTTACATCAAATAAAAAAATTTTGAGTCAGCTTACAACCTCACAGGCTTGAAGTAAACAAATTGAAATATCTTTTATTTGTTTCAAAGATTTGTTGTACTCTACTACAGGTTCAAAAAGAAACACAATTGACTTTTTTAAGGAAAGTCTTTGCTGCATTAACGAAAGATTATTTGTTATATACATATTATATATTTTTTTTTTAAATCTTCCAGAAGCTTTAATTTAAAACAAAAATCAGTCACTTATAAGCTACTACTCAGATTTTAGATTTATGCACATACGTTTTATATATATATAATAAAGTGTACTAAAATGTTTAAATATGTTATTTACGCATTAATATACATTATACATTATTTAATACAGTATATTTTGTATTTAGCTTCCGCATACAAAATAATAAAGAATTACATACTACTAAAAACACCTTTTTAAATGATGGCGTCTAACTCCAGGAGTTAAACATTATTCATTATGTTTTTCTAAGTTACTAGTAAATCAAGACGTCAATATCGGCAATTATTCACGAAATGCAGAGCTTTCCTAGGAACTTCCTTTTCTATGTATTAAGTCATGATAAAAGTACCATATGTCTGACATACTGCCTTATGATTGTCTACAGCTTAGGCTCAACCTCCGCAATTAAGTAAATGCATAAACCTGCTAAATAACTTAGCTATGCGGTATTTTAAACAGTTAATATTATTACACTCGTCTATACATATTGCATATCATCTTCAACTTCTTGTGGTTTAGAGACTCGCTCAATTTGCAAATAAATGATAGAACGGCGGTTTTTATCCGATCTGTGTTATATATATAATAACAGATCGGATAAAAACTGCCGTTGTTTATATATGTAAATATATCAGATATAATATATATATACGATATATATATACATATATATATTCTTGTGGTTTAGAGACTCGCTCAGTTTGCCAATAAATGAGAACAGCGGTTTTTATCTGATCTGTGTTATATATAATATTATATACTATATATATATCTATATATATATTATATATAAATATATATATATATTTTATATCTATATATATATAGATATAATATATATATATATATATATATATATTTTATCCGCTATATATATTATATATATATATATATATATATATGGAGAGAAGTGAGGCAAAATACTCTCTCCTTCTCTTCTCTAAATTTTCAAAACTTTGACCTCGTTGTGCGACCTCGTAATGTTGACCGATTTTGTTCAAACTTTGTATGTCGTCTTCTTTTATCACCAAGAAACAGAAATCCACAATGTTGCTAACATTTCAAACATTTGAAAAATAAGAACAACCCTAATATATATATATATATATATATATTTAATATATATATATTATTAGTAGAATAAAAATAAAAGAATTCCTCGTTCGTTCGTTTGTTAGTTCGTTTCCCTGTATCTCCAGAACGGTTCATTAGATCTTGACAAAATTTTCTGTGAATAGTTATGAGAGCTCAGGGAGTGTTTTAGTGGGGTTGTCAATCCCGAAATTTGTCATCGCCATGCTTATTATATTCGCCAAAACGTTCTTGTCATTTTTAAAAAATTGCCAAGTTAGATTTTTTCCCAATTTTCTGTGGATGAGTATGAAGTAATAAGACGTATTTTGGTTTTTGAATGTTTCCCGAAACAATTTGTTTTCTACATGATACTTAAATATTTTTTTCTGTCCCTGTATGTCCCAAATATAATTTTTGTGGAAAATAACAACATTTTTGTATATGCAACATCGTGGTAATCGAATTTTAATAATACAAAAGATGGAGAGTGTGTCAATACCCAGCCTTAAGGAATGCAAAACGGAAAAAATGGCAATGAAGACCCGATGATTATTTTTTTAACGAAACTGATTTTAAAATGAAAAATCCAATGCGATGACATACTTAAAATATTCGTGTAATTTCTTCTTGTTACGATGTTTAAATACTCAGCCGTAAGGAATACAAAACGGAAAAAATGGCAATGAAGACTCAATGACAACTTTTAAGGAACTGGTTTTAATATGAAAAATCACATGCAATAATTTCACTGAAATTATTCGTGTGATTTTTTCTTTGTGCGATTTTTAAATACCCAGCCGTAAAGAATATAAACGGAAAAATGGCAATTAAGACACAATGACAACTGTTGAAGGAACTGATTTTAATATGAAAAGTCACATGCGATGACATCGATGAAATTATTCGAGTGATTTCTTCTTTTACGATGTTTAAAATACCCAGCCTTAAAGAATACAAAACGAAAAAATGGCAATGAAGACTCAATGACAACTTTTTAATGAACTGGTTTTAATATAAAAGTCACATGCAATGATTTCACTGCCAATATTCGTGTGATTTTTTTCTTTTTACGATGCTTAATACTCAGCAGTAAGGAATAAAACGGAAAAATGGCGATAAATTGTCGTTCGTCGTTCATTAAAGTTGTCGTTCATCGTTCGCTTTAAAATTTAATCGGTCGTCGTTCGTTTGTCTTTCGTTTTTTTTCTTTTAAATAATGTTCATTTATTTAAAAATCATACATAAAATAATATATACAATAATAAATAAAAAGGGCAAGAGGGGTGTGATAAAAAAAATCATAAATAAACATTGTAGTTTAAAATTAACCTCTGAGGCAAGACCCTCACATCATTAAACCCATAATCTACATTATATATAGTGGAAGTGAGTACACGAAATACAGGAAGAATTTTTTTAAAATAGTATATAAGCACATCCTTTATTGCACGGCTCCCTCGATGATGTCTTTGAAGTCCTCTTATATCTTCTTACAATGAGTCTCAAACGAGAGTAAAAATGACAGGACCACTGAGGAAAAACTTTGACGATATCCGCGGCGAAGTCCCATAACGTCACTTTCTTAGAATGTGGAATCTTGAGGCAAAGGCTCCATATCTTGCAGCCGCAGAAATAAATATTTTTTTAAACGACTCATTACGAATGAGTGTATTGGAGGTTAAACACTCAGCGATGTGAGCTTTAGCGCTAGCAAGTGCAAAACTCAGAGCCTTGGACTCAGGAGATGCAGTCGCTGCCCTCAGAGGATACCAAATAGGATATAGACTGATAAAAACTTAGCCTCATTTTCAGAGCTGTATAAATGACTTATGTTATGGGTGAAGAAAGCACAAAGATATGACAGGGCATGGCAATCCGCGAAAGCGTGAATGATCGAATTATAGACTTTCCGCAGTCCTTACAAGGAAAGTTGAAAAAGATGCAACCGGTAGAGATTTGAAATTGTGCGGTGAATTTTTGCTATCCTTAACGTTGTTGATTCCAAAATTATTTTTTTCCCATCTTTGCGGAAGATTTAGGTCTGAATAAAAACCTGGCAGATTTTCTTAACGTCCTCGTTGTACTTATTTAATATGCCAAGGAGTAGGGGATGTATGAAGCCTAGCTGCTCTAAGTAGTGGAAGTAAAACTTTCCGCTCTAAGACCACAGTCTACATCTTTTTGAAGTCGTGGATGGTGAAAGTTTCTGTTCTAAAGGCGTCTAATTCCAAGCTCTGGGGAGTGCATGTTGCCCAAAAAAGGCCCTTTTCTTGGAGTTATGGTGAATAATGTCTACAGTAGAGGAAAAGTCGTAGGTTGGCGTAAGACTCCATAATATTCTTTGACATGAAGCCCATATCGGAGAATTTTTAATAGCACATTGGAGGCTAGGGTACCCATCATTAAATGGAGTAATATGGCTATTAGAGACTGTGTGACCTCCACTCCTGCTCTGGTTTGCACGAAAGATCGATGAAATTTTCTTAAAGATTTTTGGCAACACTTTGGAAAGTTGCACCAAGCCTCCTCCGAGTTGTTTTTTAGATCTCTTCAGGATGGAAGATAACTTTTGTGAAGAGTTTATGTGTCTTTTGTTTGTCTTTCGTTTATTGTTCGTCGTTCTGAATAAAATGTGACGACGTTTTAAAAAAAAAAAAAAATCCCTAAAAAGAATTTAAAAAGTACTAGACCACTGTCTGGAAAATACTTTATTTTTTTTTGGCTCCAAAGGGGAGACATTCATAAAGATATTTTGATTACATACATATATATATATATATATATATATATAATGTGAGACAGCACGAAACTCATTAAATGTTGATCTAAGAGGTCATGAAACGATATTAATTTTAAAAAGGCTATTAAAGGAGCCTATACACAGATTGTAATCATTTATATGTGAAATACATAAATTCATTCTACTAACAATTCTTTTTGAACGAGATGTTATTATTTCTGAAATAGGCGTGTAATTTTTCATGGTTCAACGTTACCTTGCATAAAATCATATAGCTTTTTCAGGATTTGTATTTTTTTCAAATTAAATCCGTCATTATAAAACGATAATATAAAAAGTTAAGTATTCCTGTTCTTTATATTAATTTTCTTCACGATTGCTTCTATTTTTTATACTAATCTTTATAGTACCAGAAGTAATAATTAGATTATTATCCGGGCCTCGTTGAAAAATACAGATTTATAAAAAAGTTGAGTATGAACAAAGGATTATGGAACAGTCATGAGTCCACGACAGCATTCATAACTTCACTTGGAACCACATCACACTTAATAGTATCCGATTTTTTAATATCATTTTTTTAACAAACATTTTTATTCGTGGTTGGAATGGGGAATAATCATATCGATTTATTTAGAGTCTAGTCAAAGCGAACATTCTTTAAATGATGAATGTTCTGAATGGAATCCAGATGAAGAGTGGTGCTTCGGAGAAGGACATCCTACACTCCGGACACGACTAACACCATGGAGCGGTCTGCCAAGGCCATCATGAACACGGCCATCGAATATGACCTGGGCGTTGACATACGAACGGCTGCCTATATTAATTCTATCCCGAAGACCTACAGAGACGTCGGTCTTACCTTTAAGTAAAAAATCCCTTATTTTTTTAATACATTTAAAATATTTATTGAAAATGTCAATAAAAACCTCCTCATCTTTAAAAAAAAGAGTATAAGAACTTGCTGCGCAAAAGTTAAACTTTTCTCTGCATACAAAACTTTTTTCATTTATAATGGATAACTTTGGCTTCAAATCAAGCAGAAGATATCGATTATCGATATCTTAATAAGTTTTTTTTACATGGATATTTTAAATGCAAAGGGTATAATTTATATTTATTGTGGAAGTATAATGCTTGATATTTGATGAACCTAGCAAATTATACTTATATACATGATTTATGTAGATAAGCCAGATCGATGTTGTCTTCTCCTACGATTGACAACGTACTCTTTAGAAAAAAATAAAAAAAATACAATCTATCATATTTATCAGTTGATTTATGAATTTATCATTCAATATAACAAAGTAAAAGATTTGATATAGCATATATATATATATGTCGCAGCAGAGATGGGAGATCCAGTAAAATCGTTGACTCTCCTGTAGAAATCAATATCCTTATCTCTTCTAGGAGAGATGACGGCTTAAATATGATGATAATATTTACCTATGTTGTAAAAACTATTTATTACCTCCGCCGAGGAGGTATTGTTTTTCACTGGCGTTTGTTGGTTTGTTAGTTTGTTGTTTGAAGTTTGTCACAGGATAACTCAAAAAGTACTGAACAATTTGGAATGAAATTTTGTGGAGTTGTTGGAAGTGCTAAAATGGAAAAGTGAGTAAATTTGGCATCTCTGAGTGCAGATTGAGGCGCCAATGAGCTAAATACTACTAATTTTTCAAGTTATCCTACTCTGCCAATAGATGTCGCTGTGCTGTGAAATTGGGTGCCGGGAGCGTGTTCCTCTCGGAATTTCCGTCTAGGGGAACCCTCCCCCGTCTCTCTACGCCTCCCCAGTCGTGAAAATCGCTCGGAAGGCTCCTGACGGCGGAGGTTTGCACTCTCTGAGTGTATATTTTCATTTGCGATTCTATTCTATATTTGGTGGAAAAAATTTCATTTCGTGTCCAATGAAGCCAATGCGACGCAATGTAATACTAACATTGTATCTATATCACCGACCTATATAGTAATATTTGATACTCATCTGAGAAGAAATCCGACATGATCAAAATAGTTTGAGTAACACCGTCATACCATCTCCATATTCCCGTCGTCATCTCTCCTACAAAGATAACACTCCTGATCTCTTCTAGCAGAGTCGTTTGTTCTTGATATAATGATTACGATTGTAGTCACTCCTAGAAGAATAAGGATCGTAAATCTCTACCAGGAGGTACAGACTTTACTGGATCTCCATCTCTTCTGTCCTATATATCTGATATTTTTTTTTTTAAAGTTAGAAATATTTATTATTCTTTAGACAAGACATGTACAAACAACCAAGGAGAATTAAATAAGGTTAGTCAAAGAGGAAATCTTTGACTTATGCTCTTGATCAAAAGGAATAATTTTGTGACGTCCCGAATGCTACAATGAAAAATATTTTTTTTTAGTGCAATGATTTAGTAATTATTTCTCATTTATCTTCCAATTGAAAATATTTCATTACAATATTGTTCTGTGCTAGTTTAAAGAACCCATTTTGCATGAAAAAATTGTTAAGTAAATGATTTATCATAGTATTCATTATTTAAGTAATTAGCAATAATAGTTTCAACAATAAAAATAATTTTTTAAATTCAAGATTTTCATTATTTCAAGAAATTTATAAATCACAATAATAGAATATGTGCATATAAAAAGGGGACTAAGAATATGAATAGAATTACGCTCATTAGTAACCTGACCTATGTGTTTAAGTTTTCACTAGCATTTTCAGTTTAAGTAGCTTTTAAGAAAATTACTCGAATCCGTGTTCTTTATTTATTACAAAAGCAATAATATTTATTTGACCAATTTGGATACAAATTGATGAGTGGCTTAAAATTTCTTAGAAAAAACATGGGGTTTTTATCGATTGCGTCTTGATGGCTATTATGAAAAAAATGGAAATGATTTTCTAAGAAGTGGCAGAACTCAAAATCGGGAGAAGGGGCGGTAATAACTCAATCCAAGGACTTTGTGTTTCTTCGAATCCTTCAATGTTATTCCTCTGTTTCACCAAATGTGGGTGGAGTCTTTAAACTTCCTGGTATCCAGCAATATAGGAGAGACCCTCGTAGAACAGTCATTGGAATTTTCCTGTGTTTGCCGCTGGCAGAGAAAGGAGTTCCGTGAGCGCAAGTACTCAAAGCCTCGGGTACATATGCTCCGTCGACTGAGGGCGGTAGTTACATCTCTTTTGAGTAGCCACAAATGAACTTTGTCTATAGGATTAATTACCCTTCTTGTTTTGATTCGCTGTGTAATTTTTTCCAAGGAGGTCTAATTAAAGTTTCCTTAAAGTGATATGAGCCAAGGTTGAGGCACTTAGCTTTGTAGCAGGACAGCTTCATTTTCGTGACTGAGTTGTCTGAACCTGTCTGAAGGACTTGGACACACTTGAGGAGGGTGATCCATGGATGAAGAGTGTAAGGAACAACTTGAGACTAAAGCTTTTTCTATTCTTCAGCCTGAATTCCTTTTGAAGTCATCTGGAGTAAATGCGATCGCACATCTTCGCATTCTTTAAGCTAATCCTGTCGGATCTCTGGATCGTGCAATCCACACATGTTGAACATTTGGATCCCTCGTCGGAAGTACACAATATTATGCATTTTGAGGATTATGCAATTACTTATATATATCACATTTTCGCTTACAATACACTGAACTAGAATTCAAGCGTAGCACTGTGATATCACAACAAATA
>CP045896.1:7186915-7210591 GCA_013387185.1 Caligus rogercresseyi
ACTGTGCGGATATGAATGCGCACACATTTTCAGTCCATTGAACATATGATATTTTCAAAGTGTTCATCAATTTCGACTTCCCTTATGGAGATAAGGCGAACGGTACCTTGTAGTGGAACAAACATTTATGTTATAATAAATTTTCTCCCTGACATTCAGACTTGTTGATTTGTCGTTCATTGTAATAATGTGCACGAACGATGAACGACAAAGAAAATGTCTTGTCGTTCGTTTAGAAAGTAATACAGCAACTTGCAGGGTTTTTTTATTTATATAAATGAAACCCCTGGTTGCCAAGATTATGAGAAAAGTACTTAATCCTTTTGGAATAGAAAAACATTCCTTTGATAAAAACAGTCGTCCCTTTCTTTATAGAGTGATATAATACACATTGATCCAGCTTCTATTACAAAAAACGCCCACACTTTTCTTTATCCGTTTCACTAAGCCTTCTTAAGAAACGATTCGCAAAGTACTTTTTTTTTTGTTTAAAAGAATTTATTGCTGTTTCACATTCTACATTACAATATATAACAAAGATAAAAACAATACACCATTATAAAGCAAATGAACACGACCAGGAACGGAGTGGGAAGAATTTATCCACTGGGACAATTATGCCCTCGCCGGACCTATAAGGACCATATATGCCATTGGGAGGGGGCTGTAAACGGCCGTTTATGTTTTGAGGCTAGCGGACCATGGGAAAAGTCCGGTACTCGCCTGACCACTCCGCTCCTGAACACAGAGGGGTATATGTGTTACAACGGCAGGAGTTGATCTAAAGTATTATACAATATTAAAGTTATCATTAATTATTTTTTCTATTCATCCTCTTCTTGCATGAATTGATGTCTCCATAAGAGAGTGATGGGCATCTGTTAATTAAGTGGTCTGCGCTTTGTGGTCTTCCATACAGATATTGCAGATTCCGTCTATATTTTTCCATTTACTTAGATGAGCCAAAAATGGTCCGTGGCCCGTATAAGCTTGAACAAGAAGACTCATGTTTTGGGCGCGACAGTTGAGTAGTCTTGAATTTGGTTTTTAACATGTGATGTGTGTGCTTCTTTAGTCAATCATCTTTGTATCTACTACACCACTCATAAAAAAGAAATTCATGTATCACTTCTTTATGTAGCTAGGAGGTGCTCCAACACTCAAACGACTCTCACTTTCGATACCTTTTTTTGCTAGGTAGTCAGCAAATTCATTTACTGTAATGTTTGAATTACTCTACACAATCGAGGTTATATTTATATCACATTTGCTAATGTTTAATGTGTTCTTTACACTTTTTTACAGTTTCACTCTTTGTGAGAGGATTAATAAGGAGCAATTGCTGATTGAGAATCCGATCGAATTCTCAGGTTTTTTGAGGGTTTTTCTTGGTTCAGAAGAGCTATCACCGACCGAGTGATTGCGGGACCTCTGCTTGGAAGACTGATGCTTCACTATTCAATGATACAGAGATTGATGAATAGACACATCACCACGAGTGATAGTCCATCCCGCTCCTGTGAACCCTGCTCATCTTTAGATCCATCGGTATATATAATTGTATCCGGGTATTCAACGTGGCAGTTGTCAAACCCATATACGACAACCAGTTATATAGTCATTGACTTGATTCCGTTTGAGTTTGTACAGTATCTTATCACTAAGAAAACGTGCCCTTGTCGTCTGGGAGATATAAGACACCATATGTGATGATAGGTCGTATCATAGCTTCATAGAGCCACAGGATTTATCAGAGGTTAGCCCCCATTTTTGACCTATTACTGCCTTTGCCATATTCCATATGCAGGAACACTTTGCAGCTTTTTCTTTGAGGTGTTCGGTTCTAAGTTAGTCCTTGATCAAAAATAACACCCAGATACTTCATTTGGGCTTCATACTCCATACCCATTCCAGCCATATATAACTGCGGATTGCACAGTACACCATTGATATAATGAACTAAAAACTGATGTATTGGAAAATCGAACGACGAAAATTCAATTTTAAAATGAACGATGAACGACAACTTTGGAAGACGTAAACGAACGACAATTTTTCACGTCAAGATTGCTGGCTAATATGTCTAATACATTTATACTATTAGTTTAATTGAGTCAGCCAGCATGGAGCTGAATTCATTATCACTGCCAATTTATATTAATAAAAAGATAAAAAACTTTTAGCTAATTGTGTCAAATATTGAAAACATAAATTTAATATTTTTATATATTTAATATATTTGAATTGATTATTAAGTGAATCCCATGTAGAATAAAGCGCAGTTACTTATATAAACAATATATTATAGGGACACATTCTTGTATAATGCATATTCCTCGTTTGACGTTTCTTTTCGTAGATGGCGTTGTTATAAAACAAGCCTCTCTTCAAGTGACAATTATCACTTTTTCTTCCCCTCTTTCATCACCTACCAGCAGTGAAGAGTCCAAGAGGCAGTTTTTGCATAAGCTATTAAGTTTGCACAGACTACGTGCAATGCCAGAAGCATATTTGACCTAATACTTTTTTACTTATTCACATGTATATATTTAATGCAGCCCACTGGCAATTTGTATCTTGATTACTAAAGCATATGGATCCACAATCCATATAGATCACACAACCTTGACCCTTCATAATATAAGTTAATATTTTGACTTCAAGAAGAATATTTAAAAAAAGTTATATACTTACTTTGGTCATTTTTTGCTTTTTGGTTTTTAGGAACTCAGCTGAAGTTCCTATTATTTTCCATTTATTAATTTAAAAATATAATTTGATTGATTATAGTTGTGATGAAATGTACTTAGAATGTATGAAACAATACAATAACTCTAAAATTTAATTGCATCCAATCTTTTGATCCAAGATTAAGCCTACTTGATGTATTTAGTCCACTGAATATAAATTACATGCATATAATTAAATGTTTATCGTTTTTCTAAAAAAGTACAGCAGACAAAATATTTTTATAAACTCCAAGATTTATTTACAATTTACTTTATCACAGGAGAATGCCGATCTAAAACAGTTTTGAGCGCTCATTCTCTTGAGAGAAAATCTCAATCTCACTGAGCTACAAAGTGACTCAATGGTTTATCAACGATAGAAACGGCACTTAAGTACGCAATATTTATTATATAATGACAAGGAATGACGGAAAAGTGATTGACCATATGACAAACACACATACAAGCACACACACACACACATATATATATATATATATATATATATATATATATATAATATATATTTATATATATATATATATATATATATATATATATATATAAACAGACACCACACACACACACAAACATATATATATATATATATGATTCATGGCAGTCATTTTCTGGTATGACCCCCGCTGACCATCATTTGGTCTTGCAATATATATATATATATAATATATAGGTATATATAGATAACGTATTAACAAAAATATTATGAATATTGTTATATGTAAAGTCACAAACACCTGTAAAGATAAAATAAATGTAGGAATAATATATTTATTAAAAGCTTTAAAAGTGTCACTTCCTACAGCAAAAATACATACCCTTTATTGATAAGTAATGAACAGAAATCTTTTTTCCAATTTTTTGTTCTTGTTTAAACTGTGCTGTATATATTTAAAAAAAATACATGATGCACAGTTAAAAGACAAAAATGATTATTATAGGTGAAATCAATCAGATTGCGTCTGGCTGAAACCTCTTCTCCCAACTGCGGAAAATTTGTTTGAAGCCTACAGAACCTTTCATTAATTATTTAAGAAGACGTTGTATAAATGTTCAGTGGCTAAAGCTATATGTGTGATAAAAAGTGATATGCTGTCGTCATCAGAGAAAGTGGTTTAAATACCGTGTTCTCTCTGGTACACTCAAGTGCGAGACAAATTTTTACGCAAGATCATAGTAAATGTTCTTTTTGCCGTAGGAGAGTGATCCAGTGACCATTTTTATATGACTGCACATATCTGGTCCTTTATATAAATCTGTTTCAGATCTTTAATCGACAATTTAAGTTTTTATCAACCTAAGAGAAGTGACTTTATAGCCTTTTATGTTGGACTCGATGAACGTTTTATAAATTCTATAATTACAAAAACACACATGTATATATGCAAGGAGAAGTGCATCATGCACCGATATTTCGGGATTTTATCAATGGTTAAACTCCACATTAAAAGTTTTAAAGGATACATGTCGTAAGAAATGATGTTTTACCCAAATCTTTCGTTTTTTTTTTTTTTTTTTTTTATAATTAATTAATATGTCTATAGTTTGTTGTTTTGTTTGAAATATAAATGATGCACAGTTAAAAGAAAAAAATTTATATAGGTGAATAAAGGTATAAAACCTATATGTCATTATGCTTCTTTATATCCTGTCGGATGCAATTCTATCGAACCATATGGACAAATAAAAACCTCTGAAAGTCTTATTAATCAACAATCCTCCATGATTGTTTGAAACTTTCTTGATAGACAATAAAAATAAGTAGTCTACTTTTATTGCATTTTATAGAATATTACGTGGGCTCTAAAAAAAAAATATTAAACATGCCCAGTCAGGCCTTGCCCAAAAATATTTTTCTATTTTACATACCCGTTGCTTCGGCAACAATATTTTTATGGATGTAAGAATGCCCTGAAAACTTAATGTTTCATAAGGAAAAATGTGGACGTTGAACCCAAAATGATATTTTAATAAAGAAAAAACGACCAAAAAGTGGGTCCCATCTCCTGATGAGGGAAGAATGAATCACGAATGGGCAAAAGAGAAATAAATTATACATATATGTATTTTCTTGTAGGCTTCTTAAAATTCATTAGTCTTTTTCAACTGCACGAACAATTGTCACTGATTATTGAATTATTTTTTAGTAATATTCACAATTCGAAAAGCCATATATTGTTAATATTATATGCATATGCATTTAAGGTGAATACTTTTTAATAAAACACATATAGACATTTGTATTTAACAATTTTTCATCAAGAACGAACATTCTAATTTGTTTGTTTTCAGCGGTGTTTTTATAGTGGAGCTGCATAAACATGTTTAAAAATTCTTACTACCTTACGAATAAATATATGTTTTTAATTTGTCCAGATAGTTTTCATTATGCTGTAAGTCTTGTCGTCAGAGTGAGGTTCTATTGATTGCCTTGGTTATTAATAAAATAAAACATACACATTCCTCCATTCCATGAGTCTGGGGAAATGCTATATTTTCACTAATGTACATAAATAGGCGACGATATTGGAGTAGTCCTATCAAAGAAATCGTAAATGTCATGATGGTTCTAGACACTTTGTGCTTTTAAGGGTGATTTCTGAGTTTGTGTTCCTCTATCTACGGCCCTGAGTGAAACGATGCCTTACTTCTAGAGATAGGAATTCGGCTGCATTTACTCAGGGAATACTATAGCAACCTGGAATAGGAACTCCTTCCTTTGTATGTCAAAGTTAACTACCTTCGTAAAAAAGAAGAAGGAAAAGGAGCAGGCCCGGCGGGATGGGCGGGCCTAGGGGGGCGAGGCCCGCCACCGAGTGACGTAGGCCCGCCCACCCACTGAGTGACGTGGGCTCGATTTTTTATGAATGTGCCAACTTGTCCCCCCATAACAACTGTAGGGCCCCCAACAGCCTGACCCTGCTGCCGGTCCTGAAAAGGAGGGAGTTCTTCCTATTAGGAACTCCCTTCTTTTAGTACTTGTTGGTATCCTTGCAAGTCAATATTCACTCTATAATGATTGACTCAACAATTACCCATTGTTATTCATTAATATTAAGGCATGTCCAAATTTTACAATCCATATTGGCATTAATATTTAACCCAAAGATTGAGCTGAAAATTGCGGGCACGCTAAAATGCAACTAAATCTACATCCCTACTTATGACATACTGCCATTAGTGTATTATTACTTCTGCTCCCTTCCTTTAGACCAGTGGTGCCATGGTGGCGGCCCGCAGGCCGGAACCGGCCCGAATGGACATCTCATTTGGCCCGTTACGTTAGTGGTTGAGAAGTGTTTTTATAAATAAATAATATTATGATACAATATCAACAAATTTAAATCTACTTTTATTAAGTGTTTAGTGTGGCAAGGCCAAAAATGTACCGGTAATTTGGCCCCCGAGGTCCCACTTGAAAACAGTCCGGCCCCCTGACCGATTTCACCATGGCATCCCTGCTTTAGACCAATCATTTTCTAGACATCTAAAAATACTCGTCATGATCAACTCGGGTTTTTTAAATGATTTTCTTTCAAACCATGCTTGCGCTCTCATACATCTCTATTATTGATTAGGAATATCCCTTCTCTTAACGAGTATGCATTGTAGAGAGGAATACAAAGATTAGAAAAACATTTCTGGAATAGTTTTATAAGCACTAATGATTCATTAATGCATACTTTGTCCTCCATGAATGTATATGCTTGAGTTCTTATACATGAGAAGAAGAAAAAAAGAAAAAAACTATTTTGCATGATTTATTTTCAATTATCGAGTTTCTGAATGAAATGAAAAATAATGTACTTAACGCTTCATATTGTGAGCAAGAGTGCCAAAGTCACGGCTGGTAGCGCCATTGTTGGAGGAAAGACAGCCACATTAATATATTAAGTGGGAGTGTGTGTGTAATCGAGTATATTATGCCATTGGGCATATTAATTACCTCCGCCGAAGGAGGTATGTTTTCACTGGCGTTGGTTTGTTTGTTTGTTGGGTTGTCAGCAGGATAACTCAAAAAGTACGGAACGGATTCGGATGAAACTTTGTGGAGTTGTTAGAAGTGCCAAAAGAAACAAGTGATTAAATTTTGGCATCTCTGAGTGCAGAATTAAGATGCAAAATGAGCTAAATACTAATAAATATTTCAAGTTAGCCTACTCTGCCAATAGATGTCGCTGTGCTGATAAATCGTGTGCCGGGAGCGTCTTCCTCTCGAAATTTACGTCTAGGGGAACCTCCCCCGTCCCTCTACGCCGCCCCAGTCGTGAAAAATCCGCCTCGGAAGGCTCATAAGGACCCCGTGACGGCCGAGGTTTGCACTCTCTGAGTGTATATATGCCTCTAGTTAGATTTGTAACTAGTCTAAAGTAAATATATAAATAAAAACAGTAAAACAGAAAAACTATGAATAAATAAAATAAAATATAGCATGGATTATGTGGGCACACTGCGTCCAATGGCCCTAGCTGCGGTCCTGGCAGCGTGAAGGGTCGTGGCCGACCTCAAAGCCTTATACATGTTCCACACCGATATTGCTTGGCATGCAAAGGTAGCCGTCTCTCTTCCGAGTGGATACGCTACTGGAGTAGTGGACCTCATTGGTCTCCTCAGTATGGGGAAGACGAAGTCACCAACCGGGTTCCTGGCACCGCCGCCACCGTAGTTGGAGTAAAAGCATTTCCAGGTCTCCAGGGCCACTGCCTTGGCGGCCACCTCGTTGAGGTAGGAAGGCCTTCTCTCTCAAGGAGGTCGCCGACGTGGATGTGATCCCGTTTTTGCATCCAACGATGCTCCTGGCGGCGTTATTTATGGCGACTTGTATCGCCCTGTGTGCGGCATTTGGCCCCTTCCACTCATTATCGAGTCTAGGAATGGTCACAACCGCGGCGGCGTAAGAGATTTTGCAAATCATCAATCCCTTGGCCAGCTGCCCTAGGTATTTTCCTCTTGGTAAGTGCACGGCAAGCCTAGAGATGAGTGCAGCCTGCTTTGCTGCTGCCTTAGCGACGTTGATGTTGTGAGGTACTGTTGTGAATCCATTGTCAAATTTTACCCCAAAACTCAATTTCGTCGGATGAGTGCACCTCGACGCCCCCGACGTTGATGGTGAAGACCGCAACATCCTTTTTCTTGGCGTTGCCCCCGATCATGAGCTGGGACTTGGCGGTGTGAGACTTAATGTTTTTCTAATCATGAAATATGGAGATTGATGTCATCTCACTCTCAATATTTCATGATTAAAAGTATAAAATATCACTTTCTCTTCAGAGTTCTTTCTGCCGCTGTCTTCCCTCAATAGTGGAAGCGAAAAATGATATGTTCACAATGGGTAGGGCTTTAACGGTTCACTTATCATTGTACATAATTAGGAGTGTCAGGAAGAAATGGACCGGGAAAATACGGCCGAGGAAGAAAATAGCTTAATAAGAAATGGCCCAGGAAAATATGACCCCAGATAGAAAAGTTAAATGATAACTCTTGGAATAATGGTCTCAATACATGAGTAGAAAAGTATTTGAGTGGAATACAGCTATGTTAAATATTAATCAAATACTATTTCTCATGTAAATTGAGTTACTATTTCTTCTTTTTTTGCAATTATAGAAGAATTATTTCATTGTTTTGTTGGACTGGGCCAATATTTATTTGGTCCATTTTTTCATACATTATCCGTTTCTATCTTGGGTCATTTTTATTCGGCCATTTCCTTCTAGGTCGTATTTTCCTCCGTCATTTCTTCATAATGTAATTATTAAGTGCCTGTTAGTATACTAATATGGGGCCCACCTAAAGAAAGTATAAATCAATTGACAGTCAAACCTGTGTTAGCAGCCACCTCTCTATCGCGGTCACATGGCGTTAATCCAAATATAGCGGCCACTTTTGGTGCATTTGAATCGACACTATAGACAGGTTTGGGGATATTTTTTACATAAATAATTATATCCACGCTTTTAGACCCTAGCTTAATTATCCTTCAACTTTGTTGTTCTTCTAATGTCTCTTTGACATTATGGCTAGAGAGTGTCCATTTCAGTTATCTTTTATCCGTCTCAAAGGGAAGCCAGACAGCCAAGAAATCCCAGTCAGTCTGTTGAAGGGGGGAAGGGAACCACAAAGCCATTTGGCAGACATTCTTTTTACCGTTTCAATCTGCGTGTCTGCTGTTTGGGAAAAAGAAAAAAGAGAAGTGGTACACTTATTTCACCCCTCTCTTTCCTCGTCGACTTTTTACGATTCATAAAAAACTCCCTTCCAGGGAGTCTTAAATAATGGGTAGTAGACCAGAGTACGTTTCTCGACAGGCATAACGAACTCACAGTGAATAATACAGACGACGCCGGGGAGGTGAAATAAGGGATGACAGTCGAAAGACAATTTAATGTTTAAGGATAATAAAAGGTTGTTCTCCCAAACTTAACACAAGGATGTTTTTTTCTTCTTCAAAAAATCACTTTCAAACAAAACCATCTTTATTATTATCCTTATCATGTCGTTGTTCCATAAAGGACATTGTTTCTGTGTAATGTTTGAGCTATAATAAGTGTTCGAATCATAGACAAGGGCTTTTGTATCCTTTATATTCATTCTTTTTTTTTTTATAAACTTTCACTTTAATTCATAATGCATATAATAATCAAAGCTAATATGTTTAATTGATACATAAATAAACATTATAGTTTCAAAATTATATACTGCCCTTTGCATTTTAAGATAATTGCGTTGAGTATAACTTTTACAGCTTCTAAATATGAGTTAAATGCCAATATAAATATATATTATATATATATATATATATATATACTATATATATATATATATATATATATATATATATATATATATATATATATAATAGATATATAATACAAATGTAATAAAAAATACGAGAATAAAAAATGGTTTTTGGAAAAATATATTTTTGTGGTATTTCAGAAAAATTACTATTCAAAAAAATTGTCTTTTATTTTTGCTTGTATAAAAAAAACCAAAAGTAATTTTGAATCTTTACTATCATACCTACAATTTATACCAAATTATTTTAAAATAACATTGATATTGAGGACACGAGAAGTGACTTTTGGGTCTGTTGAGGAGACACTTAAAGTTATTCGATTTCGTGCACAGGACGATCTCTATGCAAAGTTAAAATCCGAGGGGGAGCCCGATAATTTGCAATTTAATATTTTTAAAAGCTTCAAAATTCAAATGCAATCCTCACAAAGTTTTACATTCTCTGAAGCATATTTCTACTCTATCCATAACTCACATGTTCTCGATAGATGTTTGTTTAAAGAGAATGAACACGAATAATAAATGATGTACGATATATATTTTTTAACATCACCATGAAAAATTAGGGTATCCATAAAATAAAACACTTTTAACTAGAATATATAATCCTTCGGGCTGCGATGACTTCATGACTATTCCAGAGCTTTTGAGTTAGTCGAATTGTTCGTCTCTGTTCACCCACTTCATCGCCCTCTGCAAGACAATAGCAGCTTTTCATGCCCTCCAACTCATTATTCTGGAGAAGATACTTCAACTTCCAAAACAAGATCCCATCACAGAGGGTCATATCGTTCAGGGCTCTCTTTAACCGGTTCCACGTCCATGGGGTCCATAAGCTTCTGTGTTTCAGCGGCAGCGCGAGGACGAACACGAGTCAAGAGGCAATCCTTCAAGTGAACCCTTTGAGTTCCAGATCTTCAAATATTAAATAAACAAATCAACTCCTCGCCCCCAGAGATATTGATTGTTGTTTTATAGTAATTGAACGATATATAGGTTCGTTCTAAAGCAATGAAACGTAAAAAGTAAATCTGGTTGCCAACTGAAAAAAAAATTGGTAGGTGAGTTTGCGAGAACTAATATGGGAACGTCTTTTTTATCAAAGATGACTTTATCATGGTGTCTTATTATTTATCAAAGATGACATGGTGACAACCGAGTTGACGCAATTGACTTATCTGAGACTCACTCAGCTGAATGTTATTTGAATGCAGGCATGCATGTGTTTGCCTGTCTCTCTGGCTATAGTTACTATGATTGGCCTTTTCTAGACAGACAATAGAGACTCCAACCTGTATAAGTTTAATCGTACCCGCCACATACATTGCCGTCTGCTGCAGGAATGCAAGACTTTTATTGTTTTTATTATTAATTGACAGAGAAGCAATAGTACTACATTGTAGTTGTTGTTGTAGTTGTTTCTATACCTTGCTTTTTTGCAATGCTGAAGAATATAGTATATGTATGTGACCTGTCAATTGGAAGCATGTGCACATATCCAGGTATTCGGCCTTTCATGCCACTATTCCAGATATAAACTTTTGTAAGCACTCCAGGGAAATAACATACCACGTATTAAGGCAATATTTTATCACGTTTATAATGACGTCAATAGAAGGGATGGAAGTCGGGTCTGTATAATTAAGGTCTGGGCAATAACAAAATAGTACGCAATGACGTCACTGGAGAACGATTATATCTATCTATCTATATATTTACCAATCTCTGTATCTATCTATATATATATATATATATAATTATAAAATTTTTTTTATTTTAGGTATTTATTATACACACACACATACACATATATATTATATATATTTATTTATTTGATTATAGATAGATAGATATTAATCGTTCTCCAGTGACGTCATTGAGTAGTCACACTGCTAGGATACATGTTTGTTTTTGTATTGCCCAGACCATATTATACAGACTTGGTGGAAGTCGTCTTTAAAAAGCGGAGTTTCTATTTACATCCCAAAACGAATAAAATGAATTATAAGGTCAAATATATCCATTACAAACTTAACACTAAAAAGAAAAATAAACTTATAGATATAATTATATATTTCAAAACGTATAAGTTTAAGATGTTTTATGCCCTCCTTTATATTGCATGTGTTAGATTTTTTCGACCTCTTATTTGCCCATATCCGAAAATAAATAAATATGATATAAAAAAAAATACTATAATTAAAATAAAATACTATAAAATATATACTATAATTGTATAATAATGTGAATATGAATAAACACTATTGGCCAATAGAAAAATATTCTAGATACGGACTATATCAGTCTTTCGTGCGCAAAAGAAATACCATTTGTACTTTCTTCGTAATCTCCATCGGATTTACAGAGTGTTGACGAAAAATTCTCCAATTCTATGTGAACTCCTGAAATTCATAGCTAATTCATTTTTATATTTAGTCTCATTGTTATATCTTGATATAGTGTTTTAAAAGATCCTATCTTATGCTCTTGGAATATGTCTCCCGTTGTTGTATAAGTAATAACAATTTTTTTAAATTATCGTTATCCGTTTGTGAATCCGGCTTTATGTGATTTATTTAAATTTTAAACTAGGATGCTTCTTTATATTCTTAAATTTTATATATTAATCTCTATAAACAAATAAGACCAAATAAAAAGTTTGGGTGCTCGTTTATATTGTCAATATATATATTTTTATATTATTGATTAGTAATTAAAAAATCATAAAAATTGATTTGGTTAGGAAAAGTTGGTTTTTCGTAAAAATTTATAAAACTGATAACAATGAACTAAAAAATAATTATTTTAATGAACAAGCTTTACAATGAATGACATCCATTTGAACTGGACTTGTGCCATGGTTGGTTTTAAACAGTATTTCGCCATTTCCTTAAAGGTTCCTCCTGAACTTTATTCTAGAGTATCCACACTGTAAAAAAATCAAAAGAATTTGTTGTCGCTGGTCGGCAGAGGAGTGAGACTTGGATTTAATTCAATATTTTCTAGATCAGCTTTAAAACAGATTTAACTACTAAGCGGCTTAGATTTTTTCCCGTTGAATACGGGTGATCCCGTGTAATAAGCCAGCATGTCTTGATGGAAAAATTGATCTCTTTTTTAAATCACAGATCCTTATATAAAAATAGATTTTAACTCATGTAAAAATATAGGACACAAAAAATTAAGACTATTCTGGTCACGTGTTTTTTGATATTATTTGATTTTTTTTTCTACTCAAGGCCTTTTTTTAGTTACATTAAAAAAATGAAACTTCATAATATGATAGAGATTTTATATTTCAATATTAATTTTAATTATAAAGGGCTAACATATCCAAACAAACAAAAAACTTAGCTCTAAATGGGCATAATAACGCTTTAAAATATCAATCATAATATTAAAAAACACAAAAAAAATAAATTGAGACCATGGGCATTTCCAAAAATGATATTATTAACGAAAAAAAAAGAACACCGAGATCAATATTGTCCGTGACGTAAATTCTTCTTGTAGAATGAAATATTTTTTTAGGGTTTTGGAGGTGTCGTGCAAATAGGGAAGGAAATATTTTTTCCTAGGAAAATTACAACGCTGCATTCAACAAGTATAATATTGGAAACATGGAGATCACCCAAAAGGGTTTGCATCTGTGGTCTATTAAACAAACCATCTCATTTCTCTATTGAGACAACCCTGGTTACTTATTAGTTTGTGAATGAAGCATTCGGCTTTGTATATAGATATTCGTAGCTAATAGTTTTATCAATCCTTACGTGATGGGTAGACATAAGAATCTTGCATCTTGTAATATCTATTATCTTGATTAAAAACCCTATGAGACCCCCAACTGAGCCCGCGAGATTAGGTCTACAAAGTAAGAAAATAAATCGGGCGGAAAACGCCAAACTACAAAAAAGCTACGTGACAAAAATACATACGAGAAAAAGATGAACGAGGAAAATGCTTCACTACAAAAAAGCTTCGCGACAAAAAATACCCACTACAAAAAGAAGAGTAACAAAATTAACTGACTATAAAAGAGCAAAAAACGGCTATAAAAAAGGTTTACGACGAATTTACGCGTGATGAAATTACAGTAAACCCAATTTCTTATGTGAGAGGGCTAGACTTCTAGTGCTAGATTGTTCCAAATACATAAGTACTTTGAATAAATATTTAAAAAAGTTATAGACAAAAAAGTCACACAATTATATTTCCCTTGTTTGTAGTATGACACACTCTTTCATAGGTATCAATAAGGTTATATTATCTTCAAATCTGGATGTACTATCTAAGCTACTTTTTTAATAAACATAAATCCATAATCCAGCCATCAATTGCTCTAAATGTAATGGAACTGAGAGAAATAATGAAAATACATAGAAGACTTTTCACATTTAGCTTTTGGTAGTTCTTTGTAGTCACTACATTTGATTCATTGTTTATCATTTTATTTATTATTACTTAACCTTTGAATGTTTAATAGCTCTTCTTTAATTTGCCAAAAGATAAAATAAGTTAGAAAAAAAGACAATATATTTTCGACTGGGTTTTTCTAGTTCACAACGATTATGTTTATCATAGAAAAATAATAGTTAGATACATGGTAGCTTCGTTCTCATGGGTATTTTAAAGTTTTGTTTTGCTCAGTCCCATCCATGTTTTGGTCAGCTATATGCATTTCAAAATAAGCCGAATACGGTGCTTTTTTATCGACCTAACTAATAACTGGATGCACAAGGGACCGAAAAAAAGGAAAGGTCATTGTTCGAATCAATAGCTGATGAAACAAAGAGGAGAAGGGGGAATTATTATTAGCCTTTGAGCAGTCAAGACCAATACCAAGTCTGAAGGAGTGAAGAAGGAGAGATGAGAATGACATACGCAATGATGTCATTGAAATTGACTATTTTTTGTGAAACATAACTCAGGATGACATCACTGGATATTTATTTTAATGTGTTTTTTTTTCTATTCCCCTTGTGAGTTGTTTTGTCACCAGGTGGGTCATTGAATAGCTCATGGAGTGAACTGAATTTTTCTCTTCTTTGTTGAGTATCCAGTTATTATAAATATGTCGGTGGTCCTTGTAATGATGCCTGCATCTCTAACGTTGAAATGTGTTGCAGCATACCTCTACAACAATGTTTCCTTGAGAAAATTAAGTTCAATTTGACGAATACAATTCGAAATATAATTCAATTAATATGTGTATTAGGATCATTTTAATTTCTTTCATAGTTTATTTGGATGATGGTTTAGATTGGTTGTCCTATCATCTTATTTTTCATCCTTCATTGATTGATTGAATGAAGAAGAATAAACTTTTTATATTAAAAAACTACCTCAACTACAATTAACCTACTCTTAAATGATCAAAATAAAGTATATTGCTATTTCTGGTATAAATGAAATAGTAATCTAAATTGTGTGTTCGATTCTCCAGGACGCAGGCTCGACTCTGGTGAGGGGAAGGTGACTATGGATAACTCTGATTGAAAATAATCTAGTTTTTTTATAGCCACTTAGCAATTCTATATTTCGATCTGGTATAACATTATGCACATTAAATTAACAAGGTTTAGTACAGTTGTTATGTAGACTTGGTTTCACGGGGGCTTATATGTACATTGGTATAAAAAATGTGAGTAAGGGAGGGGGAGGGTGATAAAAACATCAAATAGTGAACACTAAAATCGTAATTTGGAATCACAAGCTCCTTTTGTATGTCATAAAATAAAATATTAAAACTCTTTTATCTAAATTTCAAATGCGGAAAATTTAAAATCCGATAAAAACAGAAACAATAGCATTAATCATAAAATGTTATTCCAGATTTTAAAACTCTCCTAACGCAGGTAACGATGCCTGGAGGGATGTGGAAACCTTGCGATCTGCAAGCGTAGATCACTCTCTGCACTTTTGCAATGCAGGCCTCTATTTTGAATTTTGACGGATATTTTGAAGACGTCGCGATGAGCCAATCCTTTTTGGACGGATAACCCCCAGTTCTGACAATAGCACTTCATTTACTTGGCTCACTAAAGGGTGGACGAAGGAGCAGTTATAGAACAAATGTTCTGACGTTTCTACTTCAAGTTGGCAAAAGGAGCACTTAGTCGAGTCGAGGACTTGTTTGTGAATATGGAGGATGTGGCGACTCTGTATCTAAGCCATTTTTCAACCTGTGTTGTTAGGGGATTGGCCATAATGACCCTCGGATCCAAATCTCTGTTTTCAACACCGACCCTCTTACATCGTCTTGACACAAGTGTTCCAGCCGAACTGGTTCTCTTCTGAGAAATGATTCCCTCCCGTACTCCTCTCGAGGAAGTGCCTCCGATAGCATGATAGAAAGGTGAAGGGGGGCCTATCGCTCTCCTTGTAGATTATCCGTCAGTATTCTGATTCGGTGATGGGTGAGAAAATTCATTTTATATTCGCTGTGTTGCCAGAATTCTGCTACTGAAGTTATCAGTTTTGATGCACTAGAAGCCTGACCAGAACCAAACCGTGGGTTGTGGTTCAAAGGTTCGTTAGGACCAGGAGAGGCAGTACAGAGGCTAAGATTGACATCCACGACTCCGACATTTCCCCCAGTATAACCTAGTTTTGAAAGAATTAATACTCTGACGTTTATCCGCGCGGATGCAATTACATCGAATCAAAAAGTCAATAAGTTTAAATACTAGAATATATACAAAAATAGAATATATTTTCAAAATCATATACTTTCATGAAGCATGAAAACATCGAATAAAATAGTTATCAAATTTCTTCAAATATTCAGTTTAGTGACGTTTTTACGTATCTGTTCATATTTGTGTTATCTTTAATTTAGTATAATTTTACACTCCATTTACGACAACTGAATAAAATGGTTTTAACCTCAAGAATCGTATTAACAGAAATCATTTTTAGAGTTCCCCCTTTTCAATAGAATAGCAGCAAACAACCTCATCAAACATGCCATAAATGAACAGTACAAAAAACCCACTATTAAACAGTAAATTGGAGAAAAACATCGTTTTCTTGATAACGAGTCACATAGGGTTTGATGATGGTGTTAGTGGTATTAATAAAACAGCTTTGGCTTATCATGATTCATTAGTAAGCCATATTTTAATGCAGAAATGGACTCCCTCATAACTCCTGAACGGGAGTTGAGACTCCCCCCCCCCCCCTTTTCTCTCATTCTTTTCTTGTAAGGGAGTTATTATGTTCCATGTTAATTATACATTTTGCATAAGGCTATTTTAATAATGATTATAATTAGAACTCAAAAATTGTTGGCTGGGAAGTATGAATGGATTTTATGTCTTCGATGGTTATGTTTGTTGAATTAGACTGTTCTTTATTAAAATACGGATGTAAATACTCATGAATGCTGCTACAATATGGTCAAAGTTATTGTTTGTGCTGGGAGAGGGACTCCTTCAATCCGCCTTGGATAAATACCTCAATTCCTACTCTTTTGGATCCTACCCTTAAAAACAAAAATCATAAAGTATAAAAATAATCCAAACGATAAGTGCAAACGACCTATTATATTTGATTTTATGCCAAGAGGTTCTATAGAATTACATCTGACAGTATATAAATAAGCATTATAGCATTACAATTAGTCATTCAAGCCAAGGATCTTATCAATGAGGTAGCAGACCAAAAATGGCCATCCCCTCTCGGGAGTATTCGAACCTGCGCTCCCAAATTTGAGAGTTGAGCACGCCTTAACACACATGGCTATCGCACTCCCTTACACGACTTTTATTTCGTCATCTTCAAGTCTTTAGTGTCATATTTCTGGATGTGGATTATTTTTAAATATGCAGAAAGTATATCAAATATTAAAGACTATTTTTCAAATTCCGAAACGACGTATTTTAATTCACTCATGTTAAAACAATTAAAAAGACAAACATTGAATGATGTAATCATATAGACATTCATTTTAACAAAATATTAAAATTCTACAATTAATTTGTTGAGAGACATTTTTATCTTATTGTACTCGATCCGTACATAATTTATAAGTGTAAATTGGGTTTTGGTTGTAATAAAATTAATGGTGTTTTGATGGTATCCAACGTAGAAGTAAAAAAATCTTTCCGAAGAAGTTGTAGAATAGCATCCTTAACTCGAAAAAGTAGAAACAAGATTTTAAAAGCTTTAACAAACTTTTATAAATGATTTTATCACTATTACATCATTGAAATATATTTTTTTATATGGATACGATTATATTCTTTATCAGGGCATTTAAAACTTTAATGCTTATTAATGTATATACTTTTGTGCGTTTCTCCAATACATATAAGTTTCGAAGCATAACTTTCTGTGTTAGTAATATCAAAACATAAATGACTGAAATAATTAATAGTGTAATTGAAAGGCTCTATTTTATTTGCACTTTCAAGTCACAAAGCTTCCGCGAGGACAAAAGCGATCAACTACGCTCTACTTGCAGGAAACGTCATCAAATGTTATCCTTCTAGATCAAAAGAATATTTTAAAATATTGAAAATGCTTAAATATGTTAAATAGTAACCTTTATGATATATTTTATATACTTCTTGTTTAGATTTTTATTATAAACTATAATGTGTTTTTTTTTTACTTACATAATATTTTTAATAATTTTATATATCATCTAAACCAGTGGTGCGCAAACGGTGGTACGCGTACCACCAGTGGTACGCGAGCACCCTCTGGTGGTACGCGAGCACTCTCTGGTGGTATGCGGGGATGTTTTCATTTTCCACATTTTCACTTTAAAAAAACAGAAAAATACAATGCATTATAAATACAATGTTTCAAACGAAATATGTAGCTTGATATAATTAAAATTCTGTCTTTCAAAAAATATTTGTTGCAAACGTACTCTGCTTACGTAGGCACGTACAGGCTGCTGCACAGAATCATGGGATCACTAGCATAGGATCATCACTTCAACTGTTGGTGCGAGCAGGGACATACACGTGAATGCAAAGGCTAAATAAATGTAATGTTATAACCTGGAAATGAGTTTAAAAGCGTGGCTAAGTGGAGGGAAAAGGTCGGAGGAGAAAATAAAAGAGTCTGACGATAATGGTTCAAGCAATGTGGAGGAAGCAGAACCACCGAGCACTTCTAGTGCTAACAAAAGATGCAACGCTGACCCTGAAATGCCTGCGGCTTCTTCGAACAGAAAACGCCGCAAAGCTGCAAGAAGATATGACCCAAAATATCTAGAGTTCGGGTTCTTTTGGAGCGGGGAAGAGGGAGACCAGAAGCCGCAATGCGTTGTGTGTTGTGAAGTGCTGTGCAACGACAGTATGAAACCAGCCCATCTCAAACGGCACCTACATACAAAACACCCAAATTTAAAAGACAAGCCGGTGGACTATTTTCGAAGAAAACGTGACGAGCTGAAGCTGTCAAAGTCCGCAGTTCGTTGCTGTACTGCACCCTCAGCCGACGCACGGGAAGCGTCCTACGAAGCTAGCCTGCTCGTAGCTAGGTCAGGTGAGCCACACACCATCTGCTCGAAGTTATGTCTACCGCTTGCTAAAAAAATAACACGCATCATGTGTGGGGAGAAGGCAGCAAAAAAGTTGGACTTGGTGCCACATTCCAAAGACACTGTTTCCCGGAGAATACGGTCTATGTCAGACGACGTTCTGAAGACACTAATTCAACGAATTAAAAATAGTCGATTGTATTCCCTGCAACTGGACGAGACGACAGATGTCGCAGATTTGGCGAATTTGATGGTATATGTGAGGTATGAATACAAAGGTGCAGCTCATGAGGATTTCCTGTGCTGTCAGCCCCTTGAGACCAGGACTACAGCTGAGCACATATTTCAGCTACTGAACACGTTTATCCAAGAACATGGGATTGATTGGAAAAAGTGTATCGGTGTCTGCACAGACGGAGCCAGGGCAATGTGTGGACGCCACAGTGGAGTAGCAGCCCGGATTCGCGAGGTGGCACCTGGGATGACATGGACACACTGCAGCATCCATCGAGAGGCGCTTGCTGTAAAGAAGATGCCTGATGAGTTGAAGTCTGTTCTTGACTCTGCGGTAAAAACTGTGAACTTTATTAAGGCCCGACCGATGAACTCCCGTCTGTTTCATGTACTGTGTGATGAAATGGGCAGCAAGCACGTCCAGCTCCTTCTTCATACTGAAGTAAGGTGGTTATCGAGAGGCAAAGTGCTCTCAAGACTGTTCGAGTTGCACAGAGAGGTCCTGGTGTTTTTACAGGACAAGAACTTTCCTTTGTCACACCTTTTTGAAGACACTGTATGGCTCAGTGAGCTTGCGTATTTGTCCGATATATTCTCACGTTTGAACGACTTAAATTTGGGATTACAGGGACTCTCTGTCAACGTTTTTGACGTGCAGGATAAAATCAGCGCAGCGCTGAAAAAGATGGAACTGTTCGAAATCAAAGCAAAAGCAGGTGATGTGTCAGCTTTTCCTTCTTTGGACAGTTTTTTGTCTGACAACGAATTGCAACTTGATGACCGCGTCAGAGAGAACATCATTGCGCACCTCGTCTCCCTCAGGCAGCAACTCAGGGAATATTTCCCTGTGACACCCAAAGAAAAGAACTGGATGAGAAACCCTTTCAACATCGAAACCTCTGACATGCCCACGGACTTAACTGCTGCTGAGCAGGAGAGTTTAATTGAACTGTCTTGTGATGGAACTCTGAAATGTAATTTCAAAAAACAGTCGCTGCTGGACTTTTGGATACAGCAACACGGGGAATACCCCGTGCTGTCGGACAAGGCCGTGCGCGCTCTCCTGCCTTTCGCAACGACCTATCTATGTGAGAAAGGTTTTTCTTCACTGGCTGCCATAAAGACCAAATACAGGTCAAGGTTGGATGCTGAGCCAGACCTAAGACTGAAACTGTGCTCTATAGAGCCAGACATCAAAGGACTGTGCGCAGAGAGACAGGCGCACTCCTCTCATTAGGTAACTTGTGCAAGTTATTCATATTTAGCAACATGCTTAGTAGCATGATACAACTTTTAAGTGTGTATATTTCTATGTGAGAGTAAAAAAAAATATATATATATATTTCTATGTGAGAGTTGTTGTGAATGTCTGATTCAGTAAGGTAACAATTCGGGTATAATAAATTACCACAAAAAGGAATAAACGTGTCTCCTGTGTGTTAAAATCTAATTGAGAAGGCATATATGGCTATATTTTAAAATCGGTCATCATGGTGGTACTTGGACAGCTGAATAGTTTCTCAGGTGGTACTCAGTATTGAAAGTTTGAGAACCACTGATCTAAACAATACAGGAGGGAGGATTAACAAATTAGAAATAAACCCCATCTTCCGCCCTTTAATAACGGGGAACTCTGTAAAGAAAGAATTTATGATTTATAAAGATGCTTTTTTTTTTTAGTCTCTCTCAGAGTATGTCTCGTGACTTTTGAGAAGAAGGAAAAGAATCTTTAGAGGAAGTTGAGTGCGTGTGTACAGACGATAAGTCGAGGATGCAGGTGATTCAGACATACACTTACACTTTGCCTTGATAATAGAAGTATTTTTGAAGTGATGCTAGGATTATTATATATTAGTTTCTACTTCCATACGATGCATAATAAGAGCATGAACGTCGTCGTGAACAAATTAACCTTGAGGAGTTCAATTCATGATCTTTATGATTTCACCTTACTTATTTGCAAACCATATTCATACGGTGAGTATTTATAGTCATTTGTTATTTGGCATTCCTATGGAATAAAAAACTTTTTTTCTCATTTAATAGTAAGGATCTGGGATTAATTTTTAATACTGAATGTTGTAATATGGTTGAACTAAGAAATAAATAACCAAAACGATATAAAACATTTTTTTGATTATTATCCTTCATCCGTTTAAACGCATAGTTCATTATTGAACAGTCTTAGGAGCATCCTAAAACACAGACAACTCTTTTTATAAATTGAAACAAGATTTTGTCATCCCTGACTTTCTTGTGATATCAAGCAGTATGTTTTTTTAATAATTTTCAACTGTCGTGAGGAGGAATATGTCCATGTCTGTCTTTTTATGCTACTTATTAACCGCTGCGCACCATAAATATCCCAGAAGAAATTTCTGAACGATCTGGAACGAGGATTTTATAAAGTCAATGAGACCATTGGGTCCGACAGCTCAACTGCCTCAATGAGAAGGCCAATAAGGATCTCGTGGTGTCTTCCAGGAAGACTATTACCCTCGTCCATGCTTCCAAGATAACATGATTTCATAACAATAATGCCAACCATAGATCCCTCGACCTTTGACCTCCAACGTCCTGAGCCCTCTTTCTAACTTTGCTTAGGCCGTTTAGGAAATTAATATCAGGTCCTAATCAAATATGGATATAAACAGTTCGTCAATTAGGATTCAGCCATTGGGATAGGGATCAGATAATCAAAATACGCATGTTCTTCGCACAGGGTCGTAAAGGCTGCAAATGGCGGTTCAAATAAAGAATAAATATTATTGGATTTATAACAAATAATAAATGTATTTATTTTTTGTAAAAAGATGACGCTTTTTAAGATAAAAGTTAAATTAATATTATTGTAACGTTCCGCTGTATATTGTATATAGTTATAAGGATAAATATTCTGTGTTAGCGAGAAGAGAGAATAACAAATAACACCCCTGATGCCAGCCTCCCTTCCATTATTCTTTCATTTGGCTGTTATTAAGTAAACATATGTATGATATAATAAGAATATGTATATAATGGTAAAAATAATCTATGCATTTAAATTATAATATTCACCAGACTGTCAAGGGTTTTTTTTTTTTCATACATAATTATTAATAAAGGAAACGAGCAAAACCTGCATCACTTCCTCAGGCCAGTTACTCGCCGCGGAGATTGATGTGTTAAAAAAATAACAAGAAATAGATAACATAATAATAATAAACATAATACACTAACAAAGCAATTTAAAAAAAGACTTGAAATGAATCTGTTTGTATATGTTTTTGCCTGACCTAGTTCAAGATAGGGAGACATGACATTTAAACGTCGGTGTATCAAGCCTAAAAATATAGAATGCGACGAGGAAGAATATCAGACAACTGAAAGGGAAGCCTCTATAAGCAAATGTTTTTTTAAGATAGCTTTCAGTCATGTTTTCACAAACATAAAGGTATTTTGTTTTTATAAAAGAAATTAGGACTGGTTATTTTTTTAAAGTTATGTATAAAATACAATGACATCATTGGATGTCTTCAACTTTTGCTCCTCTTATATAATAATTATTTTGTTCGTGAAAATTGGCTCACATCGAAATGAACTTTAAAAAACTTAGCTTAATCCCTTTCGTGTTCCAGGTGTCTAGATTTCCTTGACGGCGGAATGAAAGAGCAAATTAACCATAGATATATGCGATATTAGTGCATCCCTTGAGTGCCAACGGTACCTTTAACGGTGACTGCTAAGCTGCTATAGAGTGTCTTCTACAATGATGAATGGCCCTTTTCTTCTAAATGGAAACCATCTTTATACATTCCATATCCTCTTTAATGACATACAACGTGTCACATGTAATTTTAACCAACTATGATCCATGAGTACAGGAAATAAGTCCAGATTATATTTTTCCCTAATTAATAATTAGAGTTGTGTTTGAGCCACTTATGTATTTATAATATATCATGCGTATGCACCTAGAAGTAAACATATATAGAAAAATAGTTCAATAAAAATGGAGATAATGTATCTATTTAACAAAATGAACAATTTTTTTGTAACGTATAGTTGTGTTTGTCCAACCCACCCATCAGAACCCCATTCGGTATCAGCCGGTAACACATATTTATTAGAAATAGAACTATTTATTAAAGATGATATACACATGAAAAACATTTAGAAAATAATTCCGTAATTATATGGTACTTGTTTGTTGGGATTATATAATAAAAATATTATCATAGATACTACAATAAATACCTAGCTAAAGAAAAGATACAAAATTCATTTGTTGAAAAAAGACCTTTTTTTCTCTTGGCACCTATTCAAACGTCATATTTAGTCCTGCTAAGTTGTTTATTTTAGTCTGTCGATACTTTTATTATATCTACGTAACATTTCACTTTTGAATAATGAAAATTC
>CP045896.1:7210691-7266692 GCA_013387185.1 Caligus rogercresseyi
TATCAAAACATAAATGACTGAAATAATTAATAGTGTAATTGAAAGGCTCTATTTTATTTGCACTTTCAAGTCACAAAGCTTCCGCGAGGACAAAAGCGATCAACTACGCTCTACTTGCAGAAACGTCATCAAATGTTATCCTTCTAGATCAAAAGAATATTTTAAAATATTGAAAATGCTGAAATATGTTAAATAGTAACCTTTTGATATATTTTTATATACTTCTCTGTTTAGATTTTTATTATAAACTATAATGTGTTTTTTTTTTACTTAACATAATATGTTTTATATATAATTTCTATATATCCTCTAAACCAGTGGTGCGCAAACGGTGTACGCGTACCACCAGTGGTACGCGAGCACCCTCTGGTGGTACGCGAGCACTCTCTGGTGGTATGCGGGGATGTTTCATTTTCCACATTTTCACTTTAAAAAACAGAAAAATACAATGCATTATAAATACAATGTTTCAAACGAAATATGTAGCTTGATATAATTAAAATTCTGTCTTTCAAAAAAATATTTGTTGCAAACGTACTCTGCTTACGTAGGCACGTACAGGCTGCTGCACAGAATCATGGGATCACTAGCATAGATCATCACTTCAACTGTTGGTGCGAGCAGGGACATACACGTGAATGCAAAGGCTAAATAAATGTAATGTTATAACCTGGAAATGAGTTTAAAAGCGTGGCTAAGTGGAGGGAAAAGGTCGGAGGAGAAAATAAAGAGTCTGACGATAATGGTTCAAGCAATGTGGAGGAAGCAGAACCACCGAGCACTTCTAGTGCTAACAAAAGATGCAACGCTGACCCTGAAATGCCTGCGGCTTCTTCGAACAGAAAACGCCGCAAAGCTGCAAGAAGATATGACCCAAATATCTAGAGTTCGGGTTCTTTTGGAGCGGGGAAGAGGGAGACCAGAAGCCGCAATGCGTTGTGTGTTGTGAAGTGCTGTGCAACGACAGTATGAAACCAGCCCATCTCAAACGGCACCTACATACAAAACACCCAAATTTAAAAGACAAGCGGTGGACTATTTTCGAAGAAAACGTGACGAGCTGAAGCTGTCAAAGTCCGCAGTTCGTTGCTGTACTGCACCCTCAGCCGACGCACGGGAAGCGTCCTACGAAGCTAGCCTGCTCGTAGCTAGGTCAGGTGAGCCACACACCATCTGCTCGAAGTTATGTCTACCGCTTGCTAAAAAATAACACGCATCATGTGTGGGGAGAAGGCAGCAAAAAGTTGGACTTGGTGCCACATTCCAAAGACACTGTTTCCCGGAGAATACGGTCTATGTCAGACGACGTTCTGAAGACACTAATTCAACGAATTAAAAATAGTCGATTGTATTCCCTGCAACTGGACGAGACGACAGATGTCGCAGATTTGGCGAATTTGATGGTATATGTGAGGTATGAATACAAAGGTGCAGCTCATGAGGATTTCCTGTGCTGTCAGCCCCTTGAGACCAGGACTACAGCTGAGCACATATTTCAGCTACTGAACACGTTTATCCAAGAACATGGGATTGATTGGAAAAAGTGTATCGGTGTCTGCACAGACGGAGCCAGGGCAATGTGTGGACGCCACAGTGGAGTAGCAGCCCGGATTCGCGAGGTGGCACCTGGGATGACATGGACACACTGCAGCATCCATCGAGAGGCGCTTGCTGTAAAGAAGATGCCTGATGAGTTGAAGTCTGTTCTTGACTCTGCGGTAAAAACTGTGAACTTTATTAAGGCCCGACCGATGAACTCCCGTCTGTTTCATGTACTGTGTGATGAAATGGGCAGCAAGCACGTCCAGCTCCTTCTTCATACTGAAGTAAGGTGGTTATCGAGAGGCAAAGTGCTCTCAAGACTGTTCGAGTTGCACAGAGAGGTCCTGGTGTTTTTACAGGACAAGAACTTTCCTTTGTCACACCTTTTTGAAGACACTGTATGGCTCAGTGAGCTTGCGTATTTGTCCGATATATTCTCACGTTTGAACGACTTAAATTTGGGATTACAGGGACTCTCTGTCAACGTTTTTGACGTGCAGGATAAAATCAGCGCAGCGCTGAAAAAGATGGAACTGTTCGAAATCAAAGCAAAAGCAGGTGATGTGTCAGCTTTTCCTTCTTTGGACAGTTTTTTGTCTGACAACGAATTGCAACTTGATGACCGCGTCAGAGAGAACATCATTGCGCACCTCGTCTCCCTCAGGCAGCAACTCAGGGAATATTTCCCTGTGACACCCAAAGAAAAGAACTGGATGAGAAACCCTTTCAACATCGAAACCTCTGACATGCCCACGGACTTAACTGCTGCTGCTGAGCAGGAGAGTTTAATTGAACTGTCTTGTGATGGAACTCTGAAATGTAATTTCAAAAAACAGTCGCTGCTGGACTTTTGGATACAGCAACACGGGAATACCCCGTGCTGTCGGACAAGGCCGTGCGCGCTCTCCTGCCTTTCGCAACGACCTATCTATGTGAGAAAGGTTTTTCTTCACTGGCTGCCATAAAGACCAAATACAGGTCAAGGTTGGATGCTGAGCCAGACCTAAGACTGAAACTGTGCTCTATAGAGCCAGACATCAAAGGACTGTGCGCAGAGAGACAGGCGCACTCCTCTCATTAGGTAACTTGTGCAAGTTATTCATATTTAGCAACATGCTTAGTAGCATGATACAACTTTTAAGTGTGTATATTTCTATGTGAGAGTAAATAAAATAATAATATATATATATATATTTCTATGTGAGAGTTGTTGTGAATGTCTGATTCAGTAAGGTAACAATTCGGGTATAATAAATTACCACAAAAGGAATAAACGTGTCTCCTGTGTGTTAAAAATCTAATTGAGAGGCATATATGGCTATATTTTAAAATCGGTCATCATGGTGGTACTTGGACAGCTGAATAGTTTCTCAGGTGGTACTCAGTATGAAAGTTTGAGAACCACTGATCTAAACAATACAGGAGGAGGAGTAACAATTTAAAATAAACCCCATCCTTCCTCGCCCTTTAATAACCGGGAACTCTGTAAAGAAAGAATTTATGATTTATAAAGATGCTTTTTTTTAGTCTCTCTCAGAGTATGTCTCGTGACTTTTGAGAAGAAGGAAAGAATCTTAGAGGAAGTTGAGTGCGTGTGTACAGACGATAAGTCGAGGAATGCAGGTGATTCAGACATACACTTACACTTTGCCCTTGATAGAAGTAGTAGTTTTGAAGTGATGCTAGGATTATTATATATTAGTTTCTACTTCCATACGATGCATAATTAAGAGCATGAACGTCGTCGTGAACAAATTAACTTGAAGTAGTTCAATTCATGACTCTTTGTTATTCACCTTACTTATTTGCAAACCATATTCATACGGTGATATTTATAGTCATTTGTTATTTGGCACTTCCTATGGAATAAAAAAACTTTTTTTCTCATTTAATAGTAAGGATCTGGGATTAATTTTTAATACTGAATGTGTAATATGGTTTGAACTAAGAAATAATAACAAACGATATAAAACATTTTTTTGATTATTATCCTTCATCCGTTTAAACGCATAGTTCATTATTGAACAGTCTTAGGATCATCCTAAAACACAGACAACTCTTTTTTATAATTGAAACAAGATTTTGTCATCCCTGACTTTCTTGTGATATCAAGCAGTATGTTTTTTTAATAATTTTCAACTGTCGTGAGGAAGGAATATGTCCATGTCTGTCTTTTTATGCTACTTATTAACCGCTGCGCACCATAAATATCCCAGAAGACATTTCTGAACGATCTGGAACGAGGATTTTATAAAGTCAATGAGACCATTGTGTCCGACAGCTCAACTGCCTCAATGAGAAGGCCAATAAGGATCTCGTGGTGTCTTCCAGGAAGACTATACCCTCGTCCATGCTTCCAAGATAACATGATTTCATAACAATAATGCCAACCATAGATCCCTCGACCTTTGACCTCCACGTCCTGAGCCCTCTTTCTAACTTTGCTTAGGCCGTTTAGGAAATTAATATCAGGTCCTAATCAAATATGGATATAAAACAGTTCGTCAATTAGGATTCAGCCATTTGGATAGGGATCAGATAATCAAAATACGCAATGTTCTTCGCACAAGGGTCGGTAAAGGCTGCAAATGGCGGTTCAAATAAAGAATAAATATTAATGGATTTAAAAAAATAAAATGTATTTATTTTTTTGTAAAAATGATGAAGGCTTTAAGATAAAAAGTTAAATTAATATTGATTGTAACGTTCCGCTGTATATTGTATATAGTTATAAGATATAAATATTCTGTTTTAGCAGAGAAGAAACAAATAACACCACCTGATGCCAGCCTCCCTTCCATTATTTCTTTCATTTGGCTGTTATTAAGTAAACATATGTATGATAATAATAATAATACGTATATAATGGTAAAAATAATCTATGCATTTAAATTATAATATTCACCAGACTGTCAAGGTTTTTTTTTGTTCATACATAATTATTAATAAAGGAAACGAGCAAAACCTGCATCACTTCCTCAGTCAGTTACTCGCCGCGGAGATTGATGTGTTAAAAAAATAACAAGAAATAGATAACATAATAATAATACACTAACAAAGCATTTAAAAAAGACTTGAAATGAATCTGTTTGTATATGTTTTTGCCTGACCTAGTTCAAGATAGGGAGACATGACAATTTAAACGTCGGTGTATCAAGCCTAAAAAATATAGAATGAGACGAGGAAGAATATCCGACAACTGAAAGGGAAGCCTCTATAACCAAATGTTTTTAAGATAGCTTCAGTCATGTTTTCAAACAAACATAAAGGTATTTTTTATAAAGAAATTAGGACTGTTTATTTTTCTTAAAGTTATGTATAAAATACAATGACATCATTGGATGTCTTCAACTTTTGCTCCTCTTAATATAATAATTATTTTTGTTCGTGAAAATTGGCTCACATCGAAATGAACTTTAAAAAACTTATTTAATCCCTTCCGTTCCAGGTGTCTAGATTTCCTTGACGGCGGAATGAAAGAGCAAAATTAACCATAGATATATGCGATATTAGTGCATCCCTTGAGTGCCACCGGTACCTTTAACGGTGACTGCTAAGCTGCTAATAGTGTCTTCTACAATGATGAATGGCCCTTTTCTTCTAAATGGAAACCATCTTTATACATTCATATCCTCTTTAATGACATACAACGTGTCACATGTAATTTTAAACCAACTATGATCCATGAGTACATGAAATAAGTCCAGATATATATTTTTCCCTAATTAATAATTATGAGTTGTGTTTGAGCCACTTATGTATTTATAATATATCATGCGTATGCACCTAGAATGTAAACATATATAGAAAAATAGTTCAATAATAATGGAGATAATGTATCTATTTAACAAAAATGAACAATTTTTTTGTAACGTATTTTTGTTGTTTGTCCAACCCAACCCATCGGAACCCCATTCGGTATCAGCCGGTAACACATATTTATTAAGAAATATAACTATTTTATTAAAGAAGATATACACATGAAAAACATTTAGAAAATAATTCCGTAATGTATAGGTACTTGTTTGTTGGGATTATATTAATAAAAATATATTATAGAAATACATATCAATAAATACCTAGCTCAAAGAAAAAGATACAAATTCATTTTTAAAAGACCTTTTTTTCTCTTGGCACCATATTCAAACGTCATATTGTAGTCATGCTAAGTTGTTTATTTTATGTCTGTCGATACTTTTTATTATATCTACGTAACATTTCACTTTTGAATAATGAAAATTCGTAAAATCCTTTTGAAGCTAAAAGATATTGATAAATACACAATAATTCGGCTTAAACTGTGGTTATTTGGCATATTTCGTTATGTCGAATACAAATTATAAAAAATATACGGTTGAGTTTACAATTTCGAATTTAGACATCTTCTTTACTTCCTCGCACTGAAGTATACAATATCTGAATGAGGGAGATGATTCGACTCGGTATCGGATATTTTATAGCTATCGTTTATGTATAGAGTATTTATGATTTGATATTATAATTTATATTTTTATATATCATAAAACTTACATAAAATAGATGAGGTTTTTTTTTCTATACCAGAACACTCTACCGCTATTCCTTGATGGATAATTAAATTGGAACTAACAGATTGACGCTTACAACTCACAAGTTGTACCTTTAGTACCATATAAGGCAGTTGCTTCTTCTGTATTTGTTGAAAAAGCCGTCACTGAGGAAGAAAAGTGTCTCAATCAACTCTTCCACAGATCCTATTTAGATAACATAAAAAGGCCCCACAATGCTCTTGGAGGTGGGATCGCCCATTTATATAAAAATGTCGAAAATATATTAAAGATTTTCATTGGTCTGTCTTCCAACTCTCATCAGGAGTGGAGAAGACTCCCTGCCTCTAACCCTCTTTATAATAGACTTATGATGAGAACAATCTTAACTAATGCCAAACCTCTTGATTGTTTTCAGAGTGGGGAGCAGCACAAAGGATAATCAGGAAAGTTTATCCAATCTTTAAAAAGACTCCGTGATTGATATTAGTTGCAAACGAAAAAAGCCTTTCTTTTTTCGCAACCTGTTCCCTCCGGCTTCTTTTTAGTTTTCACGATTTAGGGAGAGATTCAGTTTTTAGATATGGTAGATTTCATTTTCCTCTTAACAGATCCGCTAAGAATTTTATATCTCCGGTGCCTTGGCATCTGAAAGTGAATTTTACAATTTAAAAAAAAATGAAGAACAATGAATTTTATTGGAATATATTAAAGAGTTTAATCTCCCCAAAAAATTCCGTTTTAGAATTTTAGACTCATTAACAAATATAGTAGATGGTAGGAATACTACTGCACAGTTTCAGATTTCTGGAAGGTGTATAAAATTCTTTCGACCGTGCAAAGACTGTGGTAAGGTATACAACGATACAGTACATGCTTTTACTGGTTGTCACGCCATCTCTATCATTAGAACTTTTACAAAATCAACGTTCCTAGAATGGAAAATGGTCCCAGAATATAATTCAAGCAATTCTTCTGTTTGGTTTGACCGGCAGGAAAAACAATCATCGCTGGAATCGAAGGCGATTGAATTCGCCATCCTAAATTCAAAAGCTCTGATCGCCAAAAGACTATCCACTTACACATAATTGAAACCAATGAAAGTACAGCTATTATACTGGCCGCAGCTGCCAGGTATACAGCTTTAAATTGAAGATACCACGGAAGATAATACCAATTGGACTCTCGCCATCAACCAAATCAAATATCTCCCAACAATGGAGCTGCAACATAAAAAGTTTGTATACAAATGATCAATAACTTTAAAAAAGAGTATTAAAAATTTACATGACGATTAATTTTATTTCTTTATGTTACTTCTTAGTATAATGTATTCGTACTTTTGGATATTATTGTTTTTTCATAATTTAATTGTATAACCTTACTTGTTTATTGCTGTGTATAGTTTTATAAGGACCGCCATATGGTTGATTTTAAGCAAGCAATTAATTTAAACTATATGTTTATTTATGTATTTTTTACGCAATTGCTTGTCTGAAATAAATTTTAAAAGATAATCAAAACCAGAGACTCTATTAAACCTACATTTCAATACATCAAATTTATTATTGCTTTGAGTTATACATGACATCCAGATTTTTACCTCCGCCGAAGGAGGTATTGTTTTTCACTGGCGTTGGTTTGTTGGTTTGTCAGCAGGATAACTCAAAAAGTACGGAACGGATTCGGATGAAACTTTGTGGATTTGTTGGAATTTCAAAAGGAACAAGTGATTAAATTTGGCATCTCTGAGTGCTTCTTTAAGATGCCAAATGAGCTAAATACTAATAAATATTTCAAGTTAGCCTACTCTGCCAATAGATGTCGCTGTGCTGTAAAATTGGGTGCCGGGAGCGTCTTCCTCTCGAAATTTCCGTCGAGGGGAACCCTCCCCCGTCCCTCTACGCCGCCCCAGTCGTGAAAAATCCCCTCGGAAGGCTCATAAGGACCCTGTGACGGCGGAGGTTTACACTCTCTGAGTGTATACATGCCTCTAGTTCAATTTACTATCATGGCCCGATCATAAATGCATATCAATATTTTTATAAAGGATTATGCTCGATTGAAAGGACATATAATGTCCAATCATGTGTAGACTCATTGCTTAAAATAGGACTTCAACAAACATCAAAAGTGAGTTGATCAATGCAATGTCTACTTCCAAAATATTTGTTATTATCTTTATTATTACTTGTCTGGACAATGGGACAAAAAGCAAGATTGATTTCCTTAATGCACTGTTACTCTTAGGAAAGAAAGAGTTCATTCTTCAAGGAACATTTTTTTTTTTTCATTGTTTGAATTTTTTAAAGACACATTTAAACAAGAGTAATTTGAAATATTCATGGACACTGTTTAAATACATTCCAAAAACACCCTTCTAGAGATAAAAATGCACGTAAGTCAAGAGAAAGCGATTGATATTTCAACTTTATATTTAGAGTTTATCTAGATTTAGAGATTAAAGATTTTGAAATGTGTTTAATTACTAATTATATTTATTACAAACTAACTTACCAGCTAGGATTAATTAGTCTAAAAACATGTAAAATATAAAATATTGACAAAACTTAATTATTAAATATACAATAGTCATAAAACAATCAGAAAAAGCCCCACAAGATAGACAAAAGGGTAACTCTTTTAAAAGAATGATCCTGCAAAAAATCGCTTCAATATATGGTTTAGGACGCTCCTGCAGATCTTCACATGCATTTTGTACTGTGACAGCGTTCCACAGAGCCATGTTACCGTTGTTGAGCAGTTTCAGGAGACTGGGCTTAGCCGACCTGTTCCTGGCATCTATGGTGCCGTTCAAAAAATGTTGATGCTGCGAGTGACCGGGCCTAGCATTCTCCACGCCAGTAGATCATACTATTGAGCTACAGCATGGTCAGCTTAAGCAGACAGAGATGACCCATTTCTTAACTGCAGTTTTAATTTGAAACTACTCAAAGAACATAAAAATCAGTAAGTGACAAACTGAATACGAATACCGACTATGTTTAGAAGATTACTGGACACTATTATTTGCATTTAAATGTAATTCTACAACCTAATTCATTTGCACTTATTCAGATGGGGCTATGATTGTCATTTTTAGGACTGAATAATTTTAAAAATCAATTGATTCAGTATGATTTTTATCCAAAAAAATTGTAAAGATTGAGTAAAAGATATATCTTTATAATAACAAACATATATTGCAATATTTTAAACATATGGGAACACAATATTAAGGATGATAAAACTATTTTTAAATATACTTTCATATATAAAAATCAAATGCCTTTGTAACATTATCTATATAAAAAGTACCTATTTCAACCATTTTTCAACAACATTAATACGTATCCAATGGACCATGGCTTATTTTGAATGAAAAAACATAGGTAATATCTAATGGTTTCCTCAGCCCAACCGCAAAAAATATTTTAGCCATTTAATATTCAATAACATCTTTAATAGATTTGTTTATGTGAGAACCATTCAAATATCTTGGTATGTTTTTTTCACAAAATATATTTACATATTCTGCATTGCTTCGTGTGTATGCCTATATAGAGATGATGTGATATTGTTTAGGCATGTCAATCCTTTTGAAATACATATCAAATAATGAAACTCAAGAGCCTTATAAAAATAGCTGTTAAAAAATATTATGTGGAATGAATATAGACTACATGAATACTAATTTTCAAGACTAATATAAAAATATGGGTGAACATTATACTTTTCAACATACTTATCCGAAAGAAGAGGCAAAGAAATGATTGTTTAATAATGTCCTCGTGACAATTAGTTACATTATCCTCAATTACTCTGTCATCTCTCTCTCTCTCCCTCTCTCTCCCTCTCTCTCTCCCTCTCTCTCTCTCTCATTCAATAATAGTTTTAGATTTTATGCTGACTATTACTACGTCATGATAGGATATAATTGGGTAAGGGATTTATTTTGCCTTTTTAAGAAAGTTTATATTGTGACCAAAAAAACATATATATATATATATATGGGTCGAATTATCTTTCTTTGTTTAAATATGTCGAGTCACTCACTACAGACAGAGTAGGCATAAATAAAATATCTAAGGAAGTGGAATACTTGAGCATTTGGGCAGTAGAACATAAACTTAAGTCTACGATAGAGGGTTCACTCAATAAACTTTTTGTAGTAATCACAAAATATTCTTACATAGATCTTTCAGATACAAGGAATCGTTCTTGCAGTACTCAAAATATATAGAGCTCTCTTAGTGAATACTCTAATAATTTCAGATGCGGATTCAAGACCTTTATATTATTACCTATATGTATAATCTCATCTTATTTCAAGGAAATTAGATGAAAAATGACTTAGTTGATGTGATAGCATGAAGTGTGAATATATTTAAGTGCATAAAGTTGCGTAAGTATTTATAAAAATTAGTGGTGGAAAGCTACCAAAATATAACATACATACACTTAAGTGATTGTATGACTATCACAGAATTGTATGAATGTTATTTTATCCTTATCACCAACAACAATATATTTATTTTAAATTTAAAAACTATTAATTGCGCAAAACAATTTAGTCCATGAAAAACAATTGCTCTTTCCATGGCATTATGTTAGGCCAGTGCTTCCCAAATTTTTTGAAATCACGTACTCCTTGGAGCACTTGATTCCATCCGTCCACCACGCATGAAACAAAAAAATCAACAGTTAGGGATCAGAGTTTTATTAACTGCAGTTTGCAGATATTAAATAGCCAACATCAAAAGATGAAAGGGCATAACATAACAAACAAAACAAAAAAGGCTGCAGTCTGTTAAGATATAGCCAAAGCTATGGTGCTCTGCGTCGAGTTTAAGAGCGTGTGAGGGGAGTTTAAAGTTCGTGAGACTAAAATCCAGGTTAATGCGAGGGGTTGCTTGAGATATTTCGATATTTCAGATAACACCACTGGAACTGCGCGATGCGCTACCATGAAAGTGAAATAGGTTCCGACATAAAACGGTAATGCTTGGAACTTTGCTAAGCAAAATACCCGGAAGTAGTATTCTAAATAACTGTGATTTTTTTACTGTGTACTTTCTTCGGCAGTACATATACTAAATTGGAACGATATAGAGAAAATTAGCATGGCCCCTGCGCAAGGATGACACGCAAAAAAAAATCTGTGATTTTTTAACATAGGGGTCTATTCAGAGTGTCGCAACCCTGTTTCTCTATGGCTCTGGTTACATGTTTGCTTTAGCGCTGAGACTGATAGGCAGGGTTTTTTGTTTGAAGTTTACCATATACCTTGCCATTTTATTCTTTTAATCATCCCCGTACCCCCTATAATCACGTTGTGTACCCCTAGAGGTATGTTTGGGAAACGATATGTTAGAACAACTACAATTATCCATAACTTCCTCTCTGCCAAATTGATAATACTCCTTATAGTATATACGTTAATTGGACTCATGATAAATGCGATCAATATTTCAAGAATATGTGCATGCATTTAATATTTATCTTTTCCGAGCCATGATAAATTAACATACTGATTTTTTTTTCAAATTGTAAATTATTTTTTTTGCTTCAAATAATGAACCTGGAATATATATATATATATATATATATATATATATATATATATATATATATATATATATATATATATATATATATCGTGCTGAATACTACTTATTCAAAAAACTTTTTTAACAAGTGTGACAAGCTGTTAAGAATGTTCTTTTTCCCATCTCTTCCACGAATAGATAAAAACATGCTTATAAAAAATGAAAATCCCCTCTTCTTATTTTAATTGCAGATATATGAGATGCTTTTAATAGCCAGGGTATTCTAAATGGTATGCGAAATGTTAATGCTTTTCATAAATAATAATAATAAATGTGTACGTGTGTCTAGAAAGATAGTGGTATGAGAAAATGCAGAAGGGTAAGCTTTTAACGCTCTTTTGGTTAGGCCCTATTTTTCTTTGGTTGAAACTAAATATGCATGGTGTTTCTTCCAATGAGAGAATACTTTTCGTACTGTTTCTTTGTATTGCTTGAGAGTCGACACGTAAAGTCCCACTAGTGTATAATAATCATAGATATATAAAGATATAGAGAGCTGATTCCCTTCAATAGCAGAGGAACAACGTTCAGCTGAATTCTGTGTGTTCAAAACATAGAGATATAAAGATATAGAGAGCTGATTCCCTTCAATGGCAGAGAAAAAGCGTTCTAAGTTTCTGTGTGTGCAAAATAAACAAAGTAATTTATACGACGTCATCGTAAGCTGATCTTAGAGATAGAATCTATGAATGATGAAGAGAATAAACTCTCTACAGTAAACCCTCGATATAACGCCCCTCTGTATAACGAACTTCGGATACAACGAACCCCCTGGAGCTAGCCAAACAAGCCTCAGATATAACGAACTTAAGTTCGTTATATCTGTGGCTACCGAACCTTTTGTGTTCATGACCGAAAAAGCCTCAGTTATAACGAACCTAAGTTCGTTATATTTAAGGCTACCGAACCCGAATTATGAGCTGCTGCGGATCATGCGGTTGAACTCATGCGTGAGGTGCAGCAGAGGAAGACACAGACGAAGATCTCTGACTTCTTCAAGGCTGCCCCTCCCCAGCCGAGAAGAGTCTAGGACAGAGTCTGAGACCAGCAGTGTGTCTGTGACTTCGACCTCCTCCACTAATCTGCCAAATGTGTCGTCACTCCTGCAGGATATACCTTACACTCCAGAGCCCCCCTTTAACGAACTTTCGGATATAACGACCCTGCCCTCCCCCCCCCCATATAGTTCGTTATATCGAGGGTTTACTGAATATTTTTTTTAAGTTTTTACGGTCACAATGACGTATTTCTCTGAAGGATCCAATCAGCTCTCTATATCTTTATATTTCTATGGTTCAAAATAACAAAGTAATTGATACTACGTCATCGTAAGCTGATCATAGAGATAGATTCTATCTCTATGATCAGCTTACGATGACGTAGTATCAATTACTTTGTTTATATTGGACACACAGATACATCTGAAAGGATTAAGCTCTCTATATCTTTTATCTCTATGATAATAATATAGTAAAGTACTCCAGTAAAACAGATTCGCTAACTCAAAATTATCTGGCTTAGATATTAAAATATGAAAAACCTGATATCTTAATATAACACACTTAATTTGTATTTTACGTATTTTCTGAACGCAATATATGGGTGACGTCAACTAGTCTAACATTTAGGAAATTCCATGGCATAATTTGGATAATTATACATGGATTTTGTATTGTCTACCAGGCAGTGCTGAAACATTGTAGGGTTAAGAATGAATAATAACAACAACAACAATAATATAAGCTTCATTTTTACGTTAGAGAGCCTTTCCCTGTCTTAGTGAATACAAAGGGACGGCGAGTTTTTATAAAGATGAAATTGAAAATGAATAAAAATAAATATTTAACTGTATCTTATAAACGACATAATACTCTGGGATAATGATAGGTTATTCCTTGCTCCAAATTAAGAACAGATGTTCTGCCTTTTACTGAAAAGAAGGAAAAAACACTCTTTGTCACTTATGAACAAGGACGTTGAATATATTTGTATGAATAACAATGAGAGTACAAAAAGTCTTTTCACAATACATGCCCTTTTTCAAAAGAACATATATCATGAAAAAGTTATAAATATATATATATATATATAAATGTGTGTGTATGTGTGTGTGTGTGTGTGTGTGTGTGTGTGTGTGTGTGTGTGTGTGTGTGTGTGTGTGTGTGTTGTGTGTGTGTATCTCTCTTTCTTTCTTTCTCTCTCTCTATATATAATATATATATACATACAATTATATGTTTATTTAATATTAATATACATAATATATATTCTATTACAAACTCTAATACTTTATCTATCGATATTTAAAAAGTTAATACGTTCAAATATTAGCAATATAGAAAAATAATTGTAATATTGTAATTTATTCAATTTCCCCCTATTTGATTGCGTAAACAACATCTTTAAATGAATATCGTATATTAATGATAATGGGTTTTCATTGATGAATTGGACTCTGATAAACACTATATTAATTTATGCATAATCCAAGAAAAATCGTTTTATGGCCAAATAAACATTTGAAAGAAAGCGTTCCTAGCTCATTAGTGTTGGAATGTTTTTATGTATTGCAAGAAATAGGTACTTAGACGCAAGATAAGGGCATGCACAATAAAAATGAGAGTTGATCATAATTTAAATAGCTGGGTTCTTTATATTTCATTTTCGCTTCGTGTTATCTACAAGTACTTGTTTCCATTTTCGTATCGTTCTCACCTTTTTCAGGTTTTTCTACTTTGCTCTTCCTCTCTTTTCACGACTTTCAAACTCTATCTAACCACACAGGGGGGTATTTTCATGACTCTTTTAGTTACTGGTTATGATCTAATGAAAATACAAAGCCTCGGAAGAAGTTAATGACTCGGCCTTAGTTACATCCTATAAATCACGGGACGTATTCAGGTACAAGAGGCTCAGTTAGTGGAGGGGGGTAAAGGTACATATTATCATAATGTCGAAATTCTCTTAGGATTTTTTATCAACTAAATTCATTAAAGCCGTTTTATAAACATTTAACAACTTATAAGAATCATATAAAATGTTCACATTAGGAACATCTCGTCAAATTTTTAAATGATTTAATTATGTAATGCTTTATATGTCTGGGTCTGTATAAGACGTTCTGTGGATCCGGACTAGTATATCAGCCACTCAGTATGGGTTATAAATGATTGAATAAGTCCTTTTTATAATGGGTCATTTATTTAAAAATCATACATAACATAGTATATACAATAATAAATAAAAATAGCAAGAGGGTTGTGATAATAAAATCATATATAAGGATCACAATCTATTTTCCAGAGTAAACCCTGGGATTACCGCCATGTTAAAATATGTTTTTTTCATGATTAAATACAAATATAATTTATGGTTTATGGATTTAAACATTATCCTATGCTCAAAATATTAACAACCGCGTCCTAATGTCCGTCATACCCTGTCTTAGCAACGGGAGGAAGTAAATGTGGAAGCAGATTTCGTATTTGGCTCTTATGGAAAGACTATTCAACCGTCCAAAAAATCATTATGAAGCTCACCGTGTTTGATTATGAGCAACAATACATTCAGCATGCATACAGGGAGCTCTCCTCAACTAAAGATGCAATTAAGACACTTTAAATATTAATTTAATATGATTTTTTTGATTGCAGTTCGCCATGGACCTTAAGGGACTTTAAGAGTTTGAACTCGGACTCAGCTCATAATGATCACTCTCTTCCAAGATCCATCCATTTATATGACCCTCTTTGTGACATTCGATACATAAGTACTGACTATGAAATATGGTTATGTCAAACCATGGAGAAAGGGCATTCAAGCTTTTATCCCTGTTGTGGTCAAATGATCTGAGATGACTGTTTTTATTGTTGAAAATAATGTGTTTCGAGTTTTAATATTTATTTATGTATGTAGGGTGTTGGAAGTCTAACTGAATGGTTTTTATATATGGCTTTCATAATATTTGTCATTTTGATCTTCAGGGCATAATATATTATCGTTTTGGTGCTCTTTATGATATTGTGTATCTTTTGAAGTGAACTATATTCGACAATATTGTCGAGATAATTGGTGCATTTTACATACATATCAATATATTTTCTTAAAATTAATCCTTAATCCGTTCTCAAATAACACATTTTTGGTCTATATGGTTCGACAGAGTTCCATCTGACTGGATATAAATAAGCATTACAGCATTATATATATATATATATTATTTATTATATTTATTTATATTATATATATATTGCCTATATGGTTCGATAGAATTGCATCCGACAAATTTGCAAATTGAATCCATTCTCCAACGCATTGTGCAAAGAGGCTGAGAACATATGCGCATGGTTTTTTTTATTTTCAGAAGTTGCAAGCAACTCTATCCTTGAAACTGATTAATTTTCCCCTTAAGGTTAAGAGTAAGGCCTTATACCTTTTAAAGAGTTTGGAAAATCATTCTTCTCAAGTGGTCTCAATGTATTAACGTCGGTGTGTTTATTTAGTTGTTGTGTCCGAAATTGAAATAATTATTTTAATTTTAAACTCAAAGTTATTGTGAAATAAAGTAGTACATGCGTACAAAAAATTTTTTTTAATTTTAAACTCCGTACGACAATTTTTTACTGTTGTTGTATTCTCTTTTTTCCCCAATTTTTGTACCCGATTTCATATTTCTTGAATTCAATTCTTGTACTTATTGAACAACAATTTTTCATTAACGGATTCATGTTAAACAATTACATATTTTCTTATCATATGCTTAATACGATCGTCTTAGAACTAGAATTATAGCCTTAAAGGAAGGCGTAAGATTGCATGAAATATATAAAGAGATGGATATGAAATAAGAACAGATAAAAATTTAATAAAGGTCGTGCTCCCCATCGTGGAGAACGATAACGTATTTAATATGAATTTCAAGTATATATCTTGCTGGGTTTTACTGATTGAGCTAAAAATAGACGGAAAGGAACAGTTCACCCTTTATTAACTTTGCTGCAAATAACATGACTTTGTGATTTTTTGGGTCCCACAGCTCTGTAAAATACTATGTACAAAGAAAGAACATTCCTCACTATTAAAAATAATATATTTCTTACCTAATAAATATTGGAATTGCTTTTGTTTTGCTCAAATTAGGATCCATTTGTTTTGAAGTAATTTTATACATTTCCCGATTTTCTATATGATGTCCACAATCTGCACAAAAGTGTCTATGGACAATTTAAAAAAACAATGCTGGAATGGTAAAAAATATTCAGGAATGAAATCTTAAACAATTTTTTTTTTGTTACAAAGATAAACTAGAGGCATATATACACTCAGAGAGTGCAAACCTCCGCCGTCACGGGGTCCTTATGAGCCTTCTGAGGCGGATTTTTCACGACTGGGGCGGCGTAGAGGGACGGGGGAGGGTTCCCCTCAACGGAAATTCCGAGAGGAAGACGCTCCCGGCACCCGATTTCACAGCACAGCGACATCTATGGCAGAGTAGGCTAACTTGAAATATTTATTAGTATTTAGCTCATTTTGCATCTTAAAGAAGCACTCAGAGATGCCAAAATTAATCACTTGTTCCTTTTGGCATTTCCAACAACTCCACAAAGTTTCATCCGAATCCGTTCTGTACTTTTTGAGTTATCCTGCTGACAAACAAACCAACCAACCAACGCCAGTGAAAACTAAGGCATATATACACTCAGAGAGTGTGTACCTCCGCCTATCCCACAACATTCCCATTCAAACATTCTCCCTTCACACGCCCGATTTCTATCTCTAATCATTGTTTCCTCTTGTTAGCTCATTTTGCATATTAAAAAGGCACTCAGAGACGGGAGAGGAAGAAGTTTAAGCTACGTCACTGGGTTAACATAGTCTTGAGCTGATATATGAACAATAATACGTCAATGAGTATTTTTTAGCGTTTGTTCTTTCCTATTCCCTGAATGAGACCCCATTTCATTAGTATTTTGCTCATTTTGCATATTAAAAAAGCATTTAGAGATGCCAAAATTTAATCACTTGTTCCTTTGGCATTTCACCAACTCCACAAAGTTTCATTCGAATTGTTCAGTACTTTTTGAGTTATCCTGCGACAAACAATATACCAACCAACAAACGCCAGTGAAACAATACCTCCTTCGGCGGAGGTAAAAGTAACTTGTTCAAAATTTGTCTGTTCTTCGATAAATTAGGAACCGTCAGACTTTTTAATGATTTATTATAATATGATACGACACCAATGTTAACTGTCCATTTCAACAACTGCTTCCAAAGGAATATCATTAATTAATTCCTTAGAAAACACATAATATTGTGTTTATTCGGAAAAAGAAAGAGAATTTTTTTGTGTATAATTTAAAAAAAATAACTATTACCACAAAAACTATGAAATTATAATCTTTTTAATATTTTATATATATGATATGTTCCTATTCATTCATCATTAAAAGTATGTATATATGATGTAAGAGAGAAGAAAAACAGTTTCCTTGGATAGGTATCTATTAGGGGGTGTTTGACTTTGTTAACGGTATTATTCTTTTCATAGGCTGCCCTCAGGTAATTTTTAGGTGTAGTTATATCTATTATGTACCCATATAAGGAGTACGTGTGTGTGTGAGTAGGATTGTGCCCCTGCATACCAAATGGCCCGTCTTCACTTCCTTCTTCACCCCCCCCCCCCCCTCTCAATTGATGACTGACTCTAGCCATGAACAACATTTAAAGCAAGTAGTTGAAAGAAATAGTGCATCAGACAGTTTTGAAAGGAAAAGGGGGAGTGAGTAGATGAAAATAAGTTTGCAAGAATAATTTCACAAGGACTCAGCATGAAATCTACCTTTTCAATGCATTAAATATGGTCTATATATATATGACATTCGTAAAAATTATCGTTCGGCGTTCACCAAAAGTTATGGGTCGTCGTTCATCGTTATTTTAAAATGAATCTCTCGGGTTCATTGTTCGTTTGTCGTGCGTCATTCTGAAAAAAAAAAATTGAATACGTTTTTAGAAAGGAATTTTTCCCATGAAAATGATAAATCTTTTTTTTTTGCCGCCGAACGACGAACGATAAGGAATTTTCCTTGTCGTTCATCATTTGCGAACGACAACAACTGATGATAATCAACAAATCTAATATAATATGTTACCTGATGTCACTGGACCATAGCTTCATCTTTATTATTACTAGCATGTGCCGGCGTTTGCTCGGGCAAGGTCGGCACATCAATTTGATAATCTCATAAGATTTGATCTGTTTGCTGCATAGGAAGAGAGCGAAGAACCTGTTGTTGAGCGCTCTCTGTGAACTCTGCCTTGCTCGAGTTAATGTCTACCTGATTCATTCTTTCTCCCTTTTTATTTTCGACAATTCATCAATTTTGAAGATACATACCAACATGCAGCGAGAATTCTTAGAAAAAAAAGTTCTTCAAACATATTTATGAAAAAAATCGCTTTATTATCAAAAAATGAAAAATTTTGCCCATTAAAGGCCTTTTATTTTTTTCTCATGTCTTCCCCAGATGATAAGCCGTGCATGAAATTTGGGCTGAATTAGGCAGTGGCCGCCTACTTGTACCAGACAGATAGACAGACAGACAGACAGACAACTTCACTTTATTATATATTATTATAAAATAAACGATTGTTGAATGAAAGCATTAAAGTCGAAATTGCAGTGATTAAAATCACTTCGAAAGCACATAACTTTAATGGTTAAAACACTGTTAGTATTTTACGTCGATGTAAATATTGGTCATGATATAAAATATAATCATTTTATTGCCTACAAATTTTGAATCTGCGTTATTTGATAACATATATTTAGCATCATAAAAAATGATTGAATGGCACACCTTGTTTGTTACTGTTTGCGAAGTGAACTTTTCACTTTGTAGTGAATTATGTACTATGCAGTTGTCTCTACTTTATCTTGGGTTTAAATAGCCTCAGCAGCTTCATTATCTACCGTAGACAGGATTTTTTTTTCTTGACATACATAAAGACAAACATCGACATAAAGAATATTACTTTTATCTTCATTATATGTTTGTTGAATGTAACTCTATTTTACTGCTGCCACGAAATGAGTTTGCTCGTATATTACATATATCTATATTTGATGAACTAAGTCTACAATTTTTTTGTAAAATAATATATATTATCTAATTGCAGAATGTTGTTCTGGAACAAAATCATGAACTTATTCAAGAAATGTACTCATAAACTAGAGGCATGTATACACTCAGAGAGTGTAAACCTCCGCCGTCACGGGGTCCTTATGAGCCTTCCGAGGCGGATTTTCCACGACTGGGGCGGCGTAGAGGGACGGGGGGGGTTCCCTCGACGGAAATTTCGAGAGGAAGACGCTCTCGGCACCCAATTTCACAGCACAGCGACATCTATTGGCAGAGTAGGCTAACTTGAAATATTTATTAGTATTTAGCTCACTTGGCATTTTAAAGAAGCACTCAGAGATGCCAAATTTAATCACTTGTTTCTTTTGGCATTTCCAACAGCTCCACAAAGTTTCATCCAAATCCGTTCCGTACTTTTTGAGTTATCCATAATATAACATAATTTTTGTGAGCTTACTTTAAAGTTTCCATTCAACAGTCATTTAGTCAAAAATAATATTTATTTTATATAGCATGATTTCATTTATTCATTTGCTATAATGTGCTATTAAAATATTTAAAGAAATAAAGAATTGCAGCTAAGAACACATAAAAAAATCCTTGATTTGAGAAACTCTTCTGCTTCTTCTCTTAGTTTTCAAAATCTACTGCTTTGCCCGCTCTTTCTAACTCATTTAGTATACTTACTTAAGTCATAGAGATATAAAAACATAAAGAGCCTATTCCCTTCAATGACATAGTAATATTTTGAGACTTAATATCAGCGTTGGATGAAGGTCCATAGCAAACAAATTCATAATGCTACATAAATGATAGGTTTTGTGATTTAAGCTTCAATGTTTATTTACCTACCCCATGATAGTAAATATAATTATATGTTTGTTTTAGGCCTTCTCACGTATTTTTTTAAAATTAAGTTCTATATATTTTATCACAAGGATACAAACTTGAATATCAATATATAAAGTATATAAAGTGCAGTTAGGGAAATAACCAAAAGCCGTGTATTCGTCTAACAAACTTAATGCATTCAAGTTTGTTTAACTCATCCTGGATCGCGCAGACATTATGTTGAACAAGATATTACATCTTCACTCTTGTATAACTATAAGGCATGATAGCAAAATGATTCTTGATTGACACACATCATATTTTACATATATAATTTACTTTTTAAATACAATGAAACTCTGTGATCGGTTACTATTACGAAGGTTGAAGCATCTGCTCCAGATCGATGAGTTTGAGGGGCATAAGAAAGCCATCACTGCGAAGTTGATAAAGAGAGTGAGCAGAGACGAGTTGTTGATCAACTTAAGAAGCTCTGGGAAAGCTGTCACAACCTATAAGATATAAAGAAATAGAGGGCTTATTGGCTTCTTCAGAGGAATAGGGGTTTGTGCCCAAGTTAAACAAATATTTAATCCCTATTATCTGCTTACGATGACGTAGTTCAAATTACTTTGTTTAGTTGGGCACAGGCGACAGCTGAACGATGTTTCTCTACTATTGAAGGTTAATAAGCTCTCTATATCTTTATATCCCTATGGTCACAACATTAACTTAAATGGAGGGGATCTTAAACAAAATTAAAAAAGTGTTTTTAGTTTATTTAAATAATTATTTACATCCTTTCAGAATCATTCTTCTCGATACGCCCTGATGTATCATACAAAAGTGCTTTAACCATAAAGCTATATGATCCTTTAAAGTTAGGCTCTCCAAGGGTTCTCTAAATACATGATTTTAGTCAACAATTTATTCTATAGCAACCGAAATATTTCAAGTTAGAAACACTTTGAATTTTTCATTTGTAAAAGGTAGGAATATTTTTTAATATTTATTTTTTATTGTTTAAAAAAATCATATATTTGACATGTTACCTAGTATATTTGTTTGTTGTATATTAATTTCGTGCTGTATTTGATTTTACTTCAAGTAGGGATGCCATGAACGGAGCTTTCCCAAGCACACAAATTAACAACACCTTTTATGTGGGTAATTCCAATTTCTTTATTTTTTCCATGTCTTCGATTGAGGGATTCACTTATTGCCAGATATATAAAATAAACATTCATTATATGCATAATATGAGAAATCTATACAATTAATAGTCATGAATAAACTACGGATTCGTAAATGGTATGGATTGAGGTCAATGAGATGAGATGCTTTTTGTTTTTAAGAAGGTTTTTCTTTTCTCTATATTGATGTTGATCCTTACCAACGTGATATCATGATTCCTTTCATAATGCCAACTGTTTTTTTTTTAATTCCTATTTTCTTTAAAACATTCACCTAAAAAACACACATTTTTCCTATCAAGATACCTCAAAACACAGTTTTTTAATTGTAATATCCAAAATATTTTTCTTTGTTGAGTCTTAAAACATAAAACTAATTTACTTTGAGTAATGTTTTTTAATGTATGCTATTTGTATTCTTACGTATTTTTAAATTGTATTAGAGTGAACAAAAAATAAATATATTTTGTCAATGCTTAAATGATAACTCATATTAATAATATTCTATGTTTTTATTCCTATAGAACTTATCATTTTGATCTCACAGCTAACGTGAACCAGCTTCATTCATACCTGAATACTAAATAAGTACCACTTTATAGAAATGCTAGAGTAAGAGAATATATTAGTTTTATATTCCTCTCTGTTTTATCATTATTTATTTTTTCCCTTTTTTATTTAGAGATTGAGCAAGAGATGTGGGAAAAGTAAGAAAAGAAATCATGAACTGGGTCTCATGAATACAACTCCATCTGCCTGGGAACATCTGTACTTATTATAATTTGAAGTCATTTGCATGTGTCTTCTTCCGCATAACGGATTTTTTGTTTTCGTGGATAATTCGCGTTTTTAGGCAACTTTTTTCACAATAAAAGAAATAATTCAAAAATAACACAGATTGCATGAATAAAGCATATAATTTATACTTTTTTGGGGAATTCTTTTCTAAAAAAAAAACGTAATCACTACGCAGTACTTTTTTTGGGAAATTCTTTTCTAAAAAAAAAAAGTCATCACTACGCAGTACTTTGGAATTCGTTTCTAAAAAAAAAAACGTCATATACGCAGTACTTTTTGGAATTCGTTTTTAAATATTTGAACGCTGAACGCAAAAAATTGACGGAACGCTAATTTTTTGAACGCTGACGGAACGCTACGCAAAAAGCTGAACGCTCACAGCCGATATATATATATATACAGGAGTACACGTATAATCCGGACTATCTTTGATCGTTTATGTCGTCTTTGTTTTTGAGATATTGCAACGCACATATGTACGTTACTGCGCTTGCATCTTATCTATCTGCCAAAAAAACAGATTGAAAATCAGTCAACATTTAGCCATGGAAAAAGCGAAAGGCATGCGATGTTAGCTTCCTTCCGTGCCGGGAGGAGTCCAAAGGAGGTGATAAAGTTCTTCAACTACACCAAGTCGACCGTCTACGACCAGTGGAAGGCTTGGAACTCTTTCAAAAAGAATGATGCTCATCGCCAAAAGCGTTCTCAGTCCCTGGGGGCCACCAGGACCGACGAGTTTGTCACCGAGGTAAAGAGGAAGGTCAACGAGGACGGCAACTAGTCCTACGTCAAGTTGGCCGCCGAGATGGGCTGCTCCAAGCAGACCATCGCCACACCATCAACAAGGACCTGGGCTACAGTCCGTACAAGAAGAGGCACAGATGGTCTTGACGGAGGGGACCAGAGAGTCCAGGAGGGTCAAGGCGGCTCCTACCACTGGAGCCCGGACTTGTGGCCCCCCAGCTCCTCTGACTGCAACCCCCTCGACTATTTCTTCTGGGGTATGGTCGAGAACAAGAACAACAAGCACGCTCACAACACTCTCGACTCCCTCAGAGCCGCCATCGTGGAGGAGTTCGCCAATATGAAGAAGGACGTCGTCGCCAAGGCCTGTGGCCGCTTCAGGCACCGCCTCGAGATGGTCGTCGCCGCTGATGGGGGCTATATGAAAAATAAAGATCTATATGTGTGCCTTTTCTTTAACAAAAAATTGTTGAAAAATATTGATAAATAAATAATTATCAACATTTCAAATTTGTTTTAATTAGTCCGGATTATACGTGTACTCCCTGTATATATATTTATATATATATATATATATAAAATATATTATATATATAGACTCTTTAAAAACTTTAAATTAAACCACCGTTTCATTTATTTTTGAGACATTTAGTAGATTATACCAATGTTTATTGAAAACAAGATATGTTTATTTCGTGTTGATAGATAAACATCATAAATCCTATTTGTATTTTTCAGGTTATATCAAAAGATTTTTCAATAGACGGCAAGCGAAAAATCAGTTCACTTGCAAATATGGGCATACCTTGTATTTCAATACACCGTGAATTATATCTATTTAAGTCTTCAATATTTTTATATAATAAAATATAATCAAATTGATTTGAGTGATCCAGAAATTTGGGTTCACATACAATAAATTATTATATTGTAATATCATTTTAATGATTTATTTTTTGCATTCTTTCTTTTCACAAACTTAATTCCTTTTTTTATAATACGTAGGTAGGGAATTTGGATTCAAGAGAATGCAGACAGTATGCCTTAAACATTCCTTATATTTTATAAAGTCACTTTGAGACACAACCCCCAAGAAGATGGAAAAGAGTGTCATATTTTTGTTTCAAAAGTGTATGTTATAATTACTGACAGGAAAATCAACCGCCAGGAAGGCAATGCAGAGCCTTTGATAGATGGAAACATGCGTTGTGGATGTCGTGACCTGAAGATAGCTTGATCTAAGATAGGAGTACAACCGACCTGATCGTGGCGGTTCTACCTAATAGACAAGGCAAGGAAATTACCTTGGGCCCCTTCAATCAGGGAACTCGGTACTCATTGTTATTTTTTATAAATGTAGGCTTGAGTTAAGAGAACCCCACAAATGTCCCTTTGCCTAGCGCCTCAAATTTTCTAGGACCCTCCCCCCTGTTCTTCTCAAATTAAGCTAAATTCGGTATGGAGCCCTTATGAAGAAGATACATTTTGTATGAATTGATGTTCAAGAGCCGCGATTGAAATGATGATTTCACAATACAACTGCTTTTTTACTAATATATATCTTTTTCTGTCAACCAATCACATTCGAAAAAAAGCTGTTAATCTTAGACATAGCATTGGCTCTGTGACAACTCCTTATTTGATGGAGCTGAAATGGGAAAATATGATGATCAAGTCCCCTGTTCATTTCCACACAATTGGCAATGAACAGATTTCGATATAGCCAGAGTAACCATAGCCAGAGTTTATCATAAAAAATGTTATAAAGTATTCTACGTCGAAGTCCCAGAGTGGCTTTTGATGAGGAGGAATTTTATACACTCATCCATAGCCAAATGCTTTCTGGGATGCTGTTTCTTAGAAGTATAATAACATAGTGGATCTCATTTTTACATATTTATATATATAGGCCATGATGACTCTTATAATTTTTGTTTCATGGTATGATAGTATTGTGTGTGTGTGTTTCAAGGGCCCTCTAAGAAAAAATCTTTTGCATTTTTAAATATCATAGTGAGAAGGGGGAGGTAAAGAAAAGAGGAGGAATATTTTAGTGGACGACCTCCTTGTTTTTTTTTCGTTTGATTATTAATTCTGAAAAACTTCCATCATCTGCACACGACGGGGGGAGAACATATATCACAAGGGACAATGCGTTGGATTTCTTTCGTATTTTTTGCATTGCTCTGAACCACCAGGTTTTTCTGAGAAAGAATGGTGTGTAAATGACCCTTCCTATTTACGGCTCTGAGTGAGGACATTGCTCAAATTATTCACTAATCATGGGTTCCAAACTTTTAAATCTGCGACTAAATTGATTCCTGAGACTGGTGACCCACTATCTTTTGAGGTGCGGAAACCTAACAAACTTGTACTAGGTCCAAGCATGTGGCGTCTCGCGACCTCCCTTGACGTCTCGCGACCCCCACTTTGAACCCTGCACTAGATACGTAGGCAATAATCAAGGAAAAATACAAATGGAAGCTCTATAATCAATCATATGTCTATGTAATTTATCAAATTTATCTTATCTTTATTTTTATTAATTTTACTTTATACATGAAGGAAAACGAACCGTTGAATAAATTAAACTTACCAAATCACATATTTCAATTTTATTTATTTTTGGACGTCCTATCGTCAGATGGAGAATGTTTTCATTTGTATATATTATGTATCAGTGATATGGAAAAAAATACGTATTAATATATAGTTTTGGGAGTTTTTTTATTTGATTTACATACATTAATAGAATATATCACAAGAGTCTATTCAAAGGATTCGTAAATGACACGGATTGGGGCATATTGAAATACAAGGTAGTTCATATGGCCAAGACAGCTGACTTTTCGAGCTTTTAATGACGTCACACCGACAAGCGGGAAGAAGTACAATTCAAAATGATATTTTCAATACGTTAAGGCCGATAAGAAAGGACAATTAATTTGATGGAGGATAATATTCTTATGTTTACACCTCAAGAACCACGAAAGAAGGCTTGCCGTATATCATAATACTACTCCATTATACTATTATTCTCGTTCCTATCATTTCAACTATCACGTTCAGTATAGATATGATGTCATTGCTTTATTTTGTAGTTCTTGTTGTGTTTAATAATTATCCGTTATAAAGATATTATCTGATTATAAAGAATGGCTAAAATTTGTTCCTTGTTAGAATATTTTTTAGAGCTATTTATTTATTATTACTGTTATTCATTAAAGGAATGTAACTCCATTATTTAGAAGACTGGATTAGTCATAAATGTGACATGCTTTTGTTTGTATAAAATACAATGATATATCTTGATGTTATCAAGTTCACTGACGTGCAAAGAATGCAAATTTTGAGAATTGCAAATGTGGATCCTTATTTGCATATCTTGATTATTAATAGGGTTAATTATGAGATTAATATATCATTTTGATTAAGGCACCCTTGCTAAGCTTTTATGCTTATAGACTTTCTTATTTGGATTTAAATATAAGAGCAAAGAACTACGTGATATGTGTAACAGTTCAATGTATTTACCTAAGTCCTTGATGCAGTTACTGAAATGCAGTCAAATTTCATATGTATAATTTTATTTCTATTTATAATTTTAAGCATCGATTTTTTTTTGGGGGGGATGGACATTTAAAAAAAATATGTGGTGGTGATGGGTAACGAATCGCAACAAATACGTTGCCAAGGTTAACGCTTAATTCAGCATTTGAAAATGAACTTATATTACAATTCAAATTTCAAGTTTAATGTATGAGCAAATAAATCTATTGACTAATGTTGAACGTTCCTCTAAGTTAAATATTTAGATAAGAGTTAATTATTAATAATTATTCAAACCGTCTTCATCATGAATCGGTAAAAACCATAGCCTTTTTCATCTCTGACGTCAAGAAAAATGGAGCCATGTACAGTTAATCTAACTTTTTATTCAGCATTTCAAAATGATCTTGTTAGAACTCAAACATTCATGTTTACTATACTTGTGTATAATTCGATGTACCGTGACATCAGCAACGATATCAATTACTGTTAATCGTTTCTCTAAGGTGATTGTTTATTTCGAAACTAGTTATTAACTATATTTATGACGTTTCTGTATAAATTATGTCTCTACTTCGTCACTTCTCATAAACACTATCCTTTCTTCGCAATCTTAATTCCCATCCGCCCCCTTCCTAAAGTACACCTGGGGATGCACCGCTTTGAGGTTCGGACCGAACTATTCGTGATACAGTTTCCTATAATCCTAAAACAATAACCTATTTATTAAATGACATGGCGGTAAAACTATAGAGGCTAAGAGCATGTGCTCTTTAGCAGAATCGTCATGTCACTTATTGGTGCACAAACATTTTACCCTCTATATCAAATAACAAGCACAACTAGGAAGGGCATAGAGGGACGTGTACCTCATGAACATGACTGAGATGCATCATGAGAATAACAGCCCTTTCATCAAAAATTCTCCATAGAGTCTTTTGCACTCCCTCTCTTTTGAACTGCTGCAAAATCAATACTGTGATTTCATTGGTTGCTCTCTCTCTCTCTCTGTGCGTATGTCTTTCACAATATGCACACATCATCAAACTGAGGGGGTTGTATTATTATTACATACTTGTTTCTTCCTCTTCTTCTCCAACTGCCTTTATCACAGCCCAATGCAGCTATTAAAAATGCAGACAGCAATAACTAATAATAAATTTCCAGACGTCTTCGACGACAGTCATGTAAGTTGCTATCAATACACTCTACTACTATCTTAGAAGTAAGAGGAAGAAAGTCTATATAGTCGGGCGGTCGTCTGGCAAGCGTAACAAAAAGGGAGAGAAAAAATGACGTACGGACAAAAATAAAAACTAGAGCAGCCATGTGACCATTCGCCTCAAAACTAATAAAATGAATTGTTTCGGGATACAATGTGGCATGAATCTAAGCACGTGACTTTAGAATGTGTTAAATGTTATTGACAGCGTTGCTCGTAGTGAGTGTAGAAAGAGTCAGTTGGTAGATTCAGTTCATATTCAGAATTGGGACTATCAGATAAAAACCGGTGTATATATTTTTGATGACGTCAATATAATATAATTTTATTGACGTTTTACTACAATCCATGAAAGAATGAAATAAATATATCTTTTCCTCCTATTTATTTCGATAGAGCTGCATCCGAATGGATATGAATAAGCATTATAGCTTTAAAATTAATCTATCGAACCTAGGACCTTGTCAATGAGGTGGACGAAATTGACTTTTCTCTCTCGGGATTCGAACCTGCGCCCCCAAAATAAAGTGTTGAGTACACCTCGGTTTTTATATATCTTGGGACGGTAGTACCAGCGGTATATTTTTTCTACCGCTAACAATCATTTAAAACTTTAAAAAATATTGTATACAACTACCAATTAAATATTTTTGTCAATCAGTATTGGTAGACTTTTCCACAAAAAAAGATTGCACTCCTTCTTCCTCCTCGTAGAAGATTTCTCTTGCAATCCCCCCATCAAAATGGATGGTTTTTTCAGAATCTATCGAATACTGATATTGCCAATGACAATATATTTTTTACCCTTACCGAGAAAACATAGCTTTCTACAGACTACTGATACTGTAGTAGATTCTTACGTCACGTTAAATAGATCAATACTTTGTTCCCATTTAGCATTATCATTGTTTTTGTATGTCATTTTGGAATCATAAATCAATGAAAATATAAGAGCATTACTCAGATTTGTCAAAAGGAATTTATATTTTGTTTGACATCTGTCAAAAATATGTACATTCTATTTATGTAGATACAAGAATCGTCTTTTCGTTCACATCAAAATCATTAATATATCCTTAGGAAACCTAGATATGTCTATTTCATATTTGAATCCTATGTTTTATTTAAATTGTCTAACGCCATATGAATTTACCATATTAAAACCTACTTTATCTATGATTTAGGTAATTAACATTGACATTCCATATTAGAAGTATCTAACAAAACATATGATCCCGTAGTTATAATTAATGTACATAAATCCCTACAGTTTATAGATGTCAGGCATACACATGACTATCAAAAAAGTACCCAGATATCAATACAGAAAAGTTCGTACTAAATGCCATAATTTATAGTTAAATAAAAGGATACTTCTATTAATTAACCCATCAAATAATTCATTAAAGTGATAACATGATGTGACGTATTAAAGATAAAATACGCATGCTGCTACCACGTATTTTTGATCGCATAACAGTTTCTTTAAGTGTATTGGAATATTGAAAAGGTTTAAAGAGAATGGAAGAAAACCATATGTTAAAAATAATGATACTCTTTTAAGCAGTATTCATAAGAAATGAATTTGTAAATTTCTAAAATATATTAATAAAAAATAATTGTTGATTCACTTTAAACAAATCTAATAAAAGTAGCTTTTTCATTGTAGAAATATTGTTCTAATTCAACTGTTGAGTGAGTGGGCATTGTATATAAAATACAAACTCCGATCACGTTTGATTGTTTGTCATTAATAATAAAGGTATATATATATATATATACTATTGATAAATTAAGACCTAAATATACATCAAGTGGCTGTGGATGATTTTAATACCGACTTGACATAGAAAGAGAAAAAAACTGAAAACATAGATACATCTCTCTAGCCTCTCTTTTATTATAGTATTAAACCTCACAAACCTCTCCCTTTTTCATAACAGATTTTTTACTAATGATTTTATTATTTTTTACATTTATTACAAAAAAATTCAATACATTTTGATGCGTTATTTCTTTTATCTTCTAGATGAATTATGAGGGGCGGTCTTACTGTCTTCCTCCTTCACTTTCGTCGTCAAATCGGCAAGAAAAATGATAAAATAATTAATAAGCTTTGAGAGGAAGCCTAGAGAGCCTTCCGTGACGAGGGAGGCATTGAACTACTTACCATAAGAACAAGTCAGTCCCGACAAGAGACGATGGAGTTCCTCTCGTCCAGGAATCCTGTCGAATAAGTGACTCCGGACAAAGGGGGGAACTCCGTATCAAGGTTCCTCCTCTAGAGTTAAATAACTCAAGCTGTTTAATGTAACGCAATAATAATAATAACAGCTTTGTTATGAAAAAGGGAGAGGTTTGTGAGGTTTAATACTATAATAAAAGAGAGGCCAGAGAGATGTCTCTATGTTTTCAGTTTTTTTCTCTTTCTATGTCAAGTCGGTATTAAAATCATCCACAGCCCATCAAGTTAATATCTACCATGTCTGATATTGAACATCCAATTTTCCTTTTAGCTGACAAGTCACGCTGATCGTAGCTCCTTCTCATATATATCCGACGCCGGTGCAATGTCTTTAAAGGACTTATAGTGATGAACACTTTTGTGCACTCCCTCCTATACTAGATACAAATGTACATAAGAGCGGCTGAATGCATTCTTGGGTGTGTGTGTGTGTGCATTTAAAAGGCGTGCGTTCGGACAGAAATAATAATAATAATACATTCTCAGACTTCTTTTTTTATCCATAGACTTTTTGGTGTAGTTGCTCAGTCATCCGAAGGGGTCTTTCCCTGTCTTACTCACAGTCGTAGTCCTTCTAGCATGCTCCCTCTTGTGATTCAGGAGAAAGAAGATGACGTTTTCCTGGAGAAGGACATTTCCGTGGACTCCAGGGCCTCACAGGAGGAAGAGGATTTGTCTGGAGGAGGAGGAACTGTTTGGATTATTCTCTTTGGCCTTATCATGGGCATATCCCTCCTCAGCAACCTCCTCTTTCTCACAAGCCTTCTCTTCCGTCAGAACCCTCTCCTCGACGGCTCTACAGCCTCAACGTCCTTCTCTTTCTACTCAATCTTCTCAGTGATGGACTTATACTCTTTGAGTTCATCGTCCTGGGCTCCGAGATGACTTTCCCCTGACTCAAAGCCCTTTGCCCTGTCTCATCTATCAGAATGCACTTCGACTCACTCCGGTTGTCACGGGGGGGCTTTTGGTTCTATGCGCCTATCATCATTTCCTGAGTGACTATGTCTATGACCTGGGCCTCAAGACACTTCTTCCCCTTGGAGTGCTCTGCCTCTCCCTTCCCACCACACTTTTCACATCACTGCGGCCTAGGTGGGACTTGGAGTGGAGTATCTGCGATATCGAGGTGGGGAGCCCCTTGGCCACATCCATCTATCATCTACTCTTATCCGCGGTTCTTACATACTGGGGACCCCTATTGGTAAGGCCCCATGATCTGCTCAGAAAGACTAGCCAACTTATTTCATAAAAAGAAAGATTTTTATCTTGATTATTATTGATCTCTTTGAGGGTTTTTAGCTTTATTAATTAGAAATCGATATATATATATATACAATAAGTATCAATGAATTAACATTCTAGCTTAAAATTAAAACAGAAAACATTAAGCCAACATTCACAATAATTGGTCCATCAAAATTACCAATAATATTTTTCTAAGATCACATTCTTCATGCAAATAAAAAATGGATATTGAAAGTCAAATAGAGCTGCCCTGTGTATGAGGATTTTCTTTGGACGGGCTTATTTTGACCCGGTGGAGTAAATATGTGTAAAGAAAATAGAGTTGACAGATGGGCAAGCTTTTGGTTTGGGCATGAAGCAAATAATAAATATTTACTTATGGACCGTGTAAAGGCCTTTGAAGTTTAAATTCCATGTATCTATGAACCTTTTATTTATAGGATAATTAAAGTGCTTTCAAAAGAGATAATGTATATTTAAAAATTATCAAATAAGAGTTGCTTTTATTAAATAACTTTCTGAAAATGAATTATTCTGATTTTGAGGATATAAATTGTATGAAGAAAATTGTTTTTACTAAATACTGTCATACTTACATGAATAGGAAAGTAACTGTATATTAACAACAATTACAATGACTAAAAGTATTTATATACATATGTAGTGGAACTATTTGAGAATAGCAAACATACATTATAACTAATATGAAACCCCTCATTTTAAGTATTCTTAAGATAATGTACATATTAGAGTATTTGTTGGTGCAGATATAAGATTGATCATATTTATTCCTAAGTCCACGAAATAAACCTTAGAGTATCAAGCTAAATTAAAATTCTTAGAAATTGTAATTGTGGTGAACTTTCCGTGGTTGAATGAAGAAACAACATGTGATTAAATTTGTTTATTCGATTCCGCATGGTTTCAAAGTCGTACTCTCGGAGTCTACCCTCAAATAAACTAACAAAAAATCATGTTAAACTATTGATCTTATGAAAAAACTAGCTTTTTATACAGTTCATTTTTTTTTGAGACGATCTATTTATGCTACTTTCAGTTATTTTTAAATTGTGACATGCCTAGTAAGTTTCCTTGATAGGTTTGACAAACTTAAAAAAGGATTGAGGTGTTTATCAACAAACTTTTCCCGTGCAATTGTTAACTGATTCATTTAAGTGTTTTTTGCGGAAAAAACTTTTTAGATTTTTAAATTGTGAACTTTACGATAGATATTTTTTATTAATATATATATATTAGAAAAGTATTGGCCGTGAAGTTCACAATTGAAGAGTCTAAAAAGTTGTTTTTTTGAATATATATAGATACGAGGGCTGGTCAATAAGTCCGTGACTTTTTAAATGAAACCAAGTTTTTTTGACAAAAGCTAATTTTATTTTTCAACATAGTCTCCTTTGAGCTCTATACACTTCGTCCAGCGTTTCTCCAATTTTTTTATCCCTTCCAAAAAAATAAGATTTCTCGAGGTCCTCAAAATATGTATTTGTTTGTGAGATAATTTCATTGTTGGAATAAAATCTCTTCCCGGCAAGCCATTTTTTAAGGTTCGGAAACAAGAATAGTCACTCGGGACTAAATCTGGAGAATACGGCGGATGAGGGAGCAATTATAGCGTAATTCGTAAAATTTCGCCATGGAAACAACACATGTATGGACTCTTGCATTGTCTTGATTGTGAGCAAACGCAGCACCCATCTTGTGGATAGCTTTTTCATAGCCAAGTGATCTTTCAAAATCGAAACCACTGACCCATGTGATATGCCTATGGCTTCCACAATCTCCCGCACTTTCAATCTCCGATCGGCCAACACCATATCATGAATTTTTTGAATTGTTTCTGGTGTAGCGACTTCAACTGGGCGTCCAGAGCGTTCGGCATCTATGGTGCTTGTACGACCACAACGAAATTCTGTAAACTACTTTTTTACCATTGATATCGATGGTGCAAGGTCTCCAAAGTATTTATCGAGCTTAGCCTTTGTTTCAGCGATGGTTTTTTCCCGCAAAAAATAATGCTTGATGAGCACACGAAATTCACTTTTCTCCATTTTCTACACAATTCACGAAGTTGTTTGTCTGTAAAGACTGTCAAACACAAACTAAAAGACCCAGCGTGTTCAAATTTTAACAGAAGTCAGCTGATAGATGCTTGTTGACAGGAGCAGTGTTGAAAACCAAATTATATGGACGGAAATACAAAAAGTCACGGACTTATTGACCAACCCTCGTATTTATCTTGGGTTGTTATTTATAAAAAATGTACATCTATAATTGTTACAGAGCAGATGCATTATAACATAAATAAACATGGTAGTCATGTTTTTAATATACAAGGAGCTGAAGTTAAGCTCAATAATTGATGCATTTATTTATTTTAACTTACACATCGTTCATTATCTCACACGAAATGTGTATCTGAAATATTTCGTCCACCTAATTGGTTTCATATAGTTGCATAATTTCGGCTTGAAGCAAACATTTTTTTTGCGCTGCGTCAGTTCATCGAACCTTGCCTCGCCTGATAATAATTTTCATTTTCCCTATTGTTAATGAAGAGAGTCTTGAAAAGTGTAACTACATACTTTTGAAACTTAAATTTAGAATGAACGTTTTTGGCCTTAGTTATAGTCAATTCTTCAGGCCTATAATAATATTGCCTTGGAATCAACAATTCAGCCGTCATAGGATAATATTAAAAAAAATATATACAAAAATACCAATTCAGTTTGAGGTTTTTTTTTTTGTAATGGAACATTTGGTAACCAACTATTAACAAAATAGATGCAAGATATTGTTTATTTCTATTTCGTTGTTCCTTTTTTTTTTTTATAGTGTTGTGGATCTTTATATTATATATATATTATATATATATATATATATATATATATATATATATATATATAGGTAGGTCGTGATTAAGGAATTATATGTATAACACTAAATACTAATTTTTGATTATATATTTATTTATCTGTTCTCCTTTCAGCTTTCGATATATCCCATTGTCAGATTAACAAAACGCATGGAAAAGTCTCCGGAGATATCCGTCACCCTCTCAACGATATCTTCCTACTTTGTACTATACTTTCCCTATGCCGTCATTCTCACGACGCGTTATATTCTCATCATCCTGGAAACGCCGCTCTCAAGGCATCAAATCTGGGTTATCAATGTGAGTGGCCATTTTTTATCAACAAAAATTAACATAGAAGCAATTATTTTGGTTTCAAACATAAAACCTCCTTAACTTACATCGTGTTGTATAATCTCAACTTTATTTTATTTTGCGCCTCAAAACCTCCAATTATTCATGTTGGTGACTCTGAATTGGGGAGTTTATATTTTGATACATAGTTCAGCTGTACAACTCACATTTGTAAAACCAAAAGTCTATTACAAAATGAGTCCCAGATTCGGGCAATATATATGCCAACTATGAACCGTCATTACGATGCGCTGTTTCGATGATGTTTCAGAACCATTTTTTCTTCCAAATACCAAATCTCCGAATTGTTTATTGGCAAAAATATTATGTGCATGTTTTTTGTTATTTTTTATAAATCTATCTCGATCTAAGATATGTGTATGTATTATGGGATGTAATTCAATTTGGTAAATAACCGAGAACAAACTAAAAAAACGTAATACTTTTATATAGATTTATACAAATATAAAATTGGATTGTTAGCAGTTCAAACAAAATACATGTTTCTTATAAACTGGTATTTTGAGTAATCAAATCGGTTGGGAAGTTCGCTTTTGGATCTTTGTTCCCAATTTTTTCTTCTGTGTTGACTTTTTTAAAAGTTTTAAACCCTCCTACAAATATTTTTTTGTTTTATATATTGTTATTCAATTTGGAAAATATCAAAATCTGGAAGTAAAGCTGATAGCGGTTGAAACCAAAATTCGAATTATAATTATGAAGAAAAACTAGCATAAAAAAGTGGTGCAGTAAGTAACAAACCAAATGTTAATGATGTCAAAACAGTTTTATGGATAGAAGGTTCGCATTTGATTTCATAACCCATCTCTGTTATCTACACCAATGCGAATCCTGAACCATCTATTGATTATTTTCCTCTTTCCAGGTTTCGCAGTCACTTTCTTGGCTCATAGCCTATTTTTGGCATTTCATTCATCCGCCCAGCCTGATCCTCGTTTTGGATTTGGATCTCAAAGGATGGCTCTGCGGTCTGGCTAGGCCCTATGGCCCCTACGAACCTCGGAGAACTCTCTCCCTCCGCAACCCAAAAAGATTCATACAGTACAAGATAACTCTTTTCTCGTTATCTAAGGCCTTTCAAACGACAAAAAAGCATTGTTCAAATCAGATTAGAACATGTAGTTAATCAACAGTTTCTCTTTCTCTATGTCTACTACTATATCATTTTTATTAGGATCAATTTCGTTTGAGAGCTGAAATATTGCTGCATCTAATGACAATTTTGTTGTTATAATAATTATTATTATTCAAGAGGAGACGTCAGAAATCTCGCTTATTTTTTCTTGCGTCTGTCATTTTTGTATTATTAAATGTTTATATAAATCACAATATACTCTCTTTTTATTCATGTTACAAACCCTGTTGTAAAGATCTTTTCCTCATCGGAGATGGTGTGTAGACTTACCGCACTAAAGGAATGATAAAGCCTGCCGGGTATATTTAGATGGCGAGTAGGGGTTTCTTCCTATGTGAACTGTGACCTTGGACAAGGGTGGTTTAAAGAAAAATCCTCGACCTCTCTATAAATAACTAGATTATGAGCGTTAAAAGTTTTTATGTGTTCTTCACTACCGAATGTAAATCGGTATTTAAAACTGGAAGCCTTACCTGGTGTGAAGAAGTTGCAAACTTTGCAAAATAAATAAACAGCTCCGGAGCTGAAAGCTCATTGAATATCGGACAACGTATAACAGAAGAGAGTTAAGGAAATAATTTGTTTGCTATTGCCTTTCATTTCCTTCGAAATCCGAGTTCATATATGATTTATATAAAAATAACATGTATTAATTTCAAATAATCTCTAAAAATGATAACAAATAAGGTACTTAATTGTCTTTTGTTAGAAATTGTCCGATATTAAATGCATATGAAGAAGTCACAGAGGAGATACTTAAATAATTATTTCTTATATACCGCACCGATAGATATTCGGTAGATATATATAAAATCTACCAAATCCCAGCTCTAGTGTTCTTGTATAATAATAGGATACAAAAATAGAGAAGAAAATTCAGTTCACTGCAAGTGCTTTTCAATGACTAAGACGTTTGTCTCACTTAGTGATCAAACTATTTATTGTCTTGGGAATAGAAAAAAACGAATCCTCTAGAAATTTCCTGTGATGTCATTGGGTATTACTTTTATCATTTATACCTTTCTGTATTCCTTAAGACTTGATATTAAGACTATGACTGCTCAAGGAAAAAAATATAATTATTTCCTTCTCTTTGACATAAAGAATATATATTTCTTAATAAAAGAGGACTAATGATGGATCCCATCAGCTGCACACCCTGACATTGCTCTTCCCTCCTTTTATTCAGTCTAATGTTCATTCAGTTATTATATAGATGTTCCGATTAATTTATTTAGCACCGGATAACATTTCATGAATTGAACTCACGCTCTATGGATCCTTGTTTAATTTTTTCGTTAAGCTTCCAAACTCTGATCTTCACAATTTTGTCCCATTAAGGCTCGTTATCATTGGATCTCAACAATATATTTGGACCCTAATTGGATGGCATGGATAGGTGTCAGAGTTTAAATACAAAGTTATAAGCTTAATCATTGAATTCCCAAATGATTATTAATAATAATAACTTCCAATGAATATTTACAGTTCGGTGGGGGTCAAAATCCAAGGTGTTACTATTGTAATTGGCTGCATCCCAATAGAGTAAGTATTCTGGCGGACACAGTTACCAGAGCATCAAACATCGCTTTGCATTCATTTTCTTTCACATTACCAGAGCCTTAAAAGTGTATGGCTCTGACCTTGATGGTCTAAGTGCTATACATACTTGATAACAGTAACTTACTTTTCTCGGAGTATATATATATTGATATTTTTCAGCTGCTGTCTATCTTCTTAGTAACATCATACTCATCCCATGATTCATTCATCCTTTTTCACTTAGAAAAGGCTTGTTACTACATAAAGGAAACTGCGTTTTAAATTACATGATGCATTATCAGCAATTTCTCTGAGAAAAAAAGAAAGAAGTTTTTTTGCCTTAAAATGTGCAATATGGAGTCGTAGGAAATATTGCATGTCATTAAAGGATATTGCTTTTTCAGCAAGTTAATAGTCTAGAAAAGTATAGCTGCAATAGCAATTTTTGCGTATTCACAAAGAATAAATACTAATTAGCTATCAATTTATAGAATGACTTTGTCAATGTCAAGTCTATATTTGGATACTTGATGGGGTTTGCTTTATGGGGAGTACAAGGTCCAGGTTTGTGTTTGGAAATGCAATATTAAACGGAATGGGGGTTTAAAAAATAATGATGAACATAAAGCAACACTCTTAACCCTTTCTTTCCATTGAAGTAATGGATCCCTAGGCAAAGTATGTGTTCATAGCAAGGAATAGTCTATGGGGAAGGAAGATAAATTTTGAAATGTTTTGTGATTATACAATCATAATTACGAGTAATGTGGAAATTTCTTTGTGTACTCTCAATTTTGATCCGTTAAAAAAAATCAATAAAAGGAAAAAATATGTTGGTACACATGCAGATATTAGACAACTCCTACACAGTATTATAATAAACGTCGACAACTCGCTTCTTCGCTTCTTCATATTTTCACCTCATCATGCCCAAGAAAAAGTGTATTTTCTTGATCTCTACTAATGAGACACTGCTGTGTAGAGTAGTGGCATTCCTGAGCTAAGATATGATTACACAGGCCAACAAAAATCAACAAAAAAAAAGGTCGGACTAATTTTCCATAATTCTTATAGAGTTTTATCCACTGATTCCGAATATGGTATTCATTTTTCAAAGTTAGTGATAAATTCAGAGCTAAATGGATTTCAATTTTTTTAGCACTTTTTAGATTCAGAGCCATTATTGGCATACAAGGACTGAAGTATAGAAAAATAAAAAGCAATGATTTGATAGAGCTTAGATCAAAGTACTCATTTCAATTTTTACTTCGTCTCTGGCACATTTAAACTTTAAAATATATGTCATTTTGTACGAAAAATGAAGGGTTTTTCTTAGAGACTCACTGTTCCTCACTGCTCCTCACTCAAAGGTCTTACATGATTAAAAATTGATATGAATATGAAGAAAAAATATCAAGCTTTAATTTGATATGCTTAATATTCCATAAAATGCCTTATTTTAATCAAAATTAGCAAATGAATATTTTTTAAATCCTCTCCATTTTGCCCTTTTTTAGAGAAATTCATAAGTCACCCAGTGAGATAGAAACAGAGAGAGAGAAACTGACGTCACAACGTATGTAAACAATAAAGAGTAATTTTCCTTCTTTCATTGGAATTTGAGTGTTTTTTCCCGGAAATCTTCCGAGGATCCAGGATTCCTAATGAGTGGCCTGCCGGCTGTGCCGTCGTACACAACATTTGTGAGAAGAATTCATCGTGACACAGCCTCGGATCAAGCATGGAGCAAGGAGTGGAAGCTTAGGAGGACATGACTCCCCAGAGGGTGCTTAGCCTATTCTCTTTGCATCAAAGAGGATGATGAGTCGGAGACAGACAGACCCTCAAGGACATTACCCCCCTCCTCCTCTCTCTTCCTTAAGGCTGGTTGGCTGGCTCATTCCGTCTGCTCAAAGAAGATGACGTGTCGGGCACCCCGGAGGGAGGGAGGAATGGACTCCCGTGAGAGAGAGAGAGAGTCATTGCCTTTGTCCTGTCTACCTACTAGCCTATTCTATCGGGGAGTCTCCTTTTCAAGTGAATCCATCGTTTTTTGCAGCAGAAAAATGAATTACTTACGTTTTCGTTTGCAAAATTCACCTTTTATTAACTATGCAAAAGATACAGCGGGCATGCACCGAAACTCTACGTCGATGGACAAATGGCGAGTAAAGTCTGAACTTTGGAATTCCCATGGTTTGTAAGGAGCCAACAAACCATATCACAGACTGCTACTTTTGCGCTATTGATTTGAGTGGGATGAACAGAAAGAAGCGGGACAGCCTCAAATATCCTGATGTTCTATCAGCACGCCGTCCTGTAGCCCACAGTGAAGAAATTCCAGTGCCTATCTTCGAAGAACTTCCTAACATTAGTGACGAAGATGCCTCAAGTTTTGAAGAACCTGAAGAAGAAGAAATGGTTTTTGAAGATGATACTCCACATCCATTTTCCCAAAAGGAATAAATGATCTAGTTCGATTCAAAAATATTATCTATTCTTATATTTTATAGGAACACTTAAATTATTTAACTCAACTAAATTATTATCATACTTATTTTATCCCGGTGCTAAAAAATGGCAACATGCAATTTACACGTATTTATAATTTTTAATGGACATAATTCAGTTTAAAATATACAATCAGATAATTAATATATGTTGTTGAAATATCATTTTTTTTTATTTTAAAAATATAGGACGATACACATGAAAAGTCAGCTGATAATAAACAAAAATGTTATGAATTTTTGTCACAAAATGGCTCTTTAAAATCAATTTAGCATTAAAACCTGACCTGATGAAGATAAACGGATACATTTCCTCATTAAGCAGTGCAAAACTTCTAAATAAGTTGTTGAAATCTAAGTCACTATCAAGAATTAAAAATAATAGTTTACTGAGTAATTTATTGGTTTTTTTATTCAGCCTCAAAAAATTTACATCACATAATATATGTACATATAAAACGTAGAAGAGGAATTACGTACTTTGACATCATTGAGCATTTTAGTTTAAAAAAATTCCCGCCTGATAAGCCTTTCAGCACATATTAAAAATTAATAACAACCGATTAGAACATCTAAAAGGAAAGCAATGAGGGCTATCATGACAAACAAAGTATACAAATGTAAAAGTTCTATCAAAAAATCCTTTTTATGCTTCATACGATTTAATAATTATTTTTAACATTGATATTATTTAGTAGAAACTTTGGGGTATAATTTGATCAAATCTTCACCATACTGCCATCCAGATCCGAAGGCATTTGGGATTCAGCAGTGCAAAACCACTAAATAAGCTGTTGAAATCTAGGCAACAATCTATAAGTTAAAAGAATGTTTACAATGTAATTAATTCCTTTTTATTTTCATGCACCTTACATATCAAACTAAGTTCAATGAGCGACAATCAGGTTTTAAATTTGCTGTCCCAATGATTTGAAGATAATTGTAACAGTTCTTGTACGATTGCTATTTCTTTAAAGACTAGCTCATTTCAGCTCCGTGGCTAAGGCTAGGTCCTGCGGGCGGCTGGGTGGACAACACGTAGTGTAAAGAACTTTCCAAAATCCTGTCACAATTACAGCGTAGGAATGCATCTTCTAGTTCTCCAGCTTCTGTTCTTAAAGTTTGCTTGATGTCTGTCTCTAGCAGATGGCCCGTCGGGTGCCCAGGCGTTGTTCCCGGAGGGCATAATGTAAATGGAATGCTATTGGGAAGGGTTATATTGACGATTTGTGACTCGGCCTTTGCGATGTCCCTGTCCACTTTAAATCATCTGGAGGAGGTCGTCCTTGGTGGAGCGGATGCCATAGCGCTCCGTAGGGGACTCAGGCCCCATGGGGGAGATGGCTTCCACCTGAGGGTGTTGGAAAGTCTTTGCTTATTTTCCAAGTATGGATTTCGAGGACGTGAAGAGTGAGGCCAATGCAGACGAGGGCGTGATGGTGTTTGGGCCGCCTTCTAGAGTGTGTGGGGGATGGGAGTCTCTCCCCAGTCCATGCAGGGTTGCTTGTGTGGTATCTTCATGGCATGCCCGGCGGCTTCTGTTGAAATGGTGCTCTGTTTCAGTATGGGAGGATGTAGGGCAGGTGGACCGACCCCCCTCCCCCCCGGAATAAAGGACGGCGACGGTCGGTGGGCAGACAACTGCGCGTTTTCATAAATGAATTATGTATATCATTGTAATAATTATTTAATAAGACTTAATATACTGTATAATATATATATATTATATATAATATATATATATATATATATATATATGTATACCTATATATATCCTATATATATATATATACTATATACTAGGGCTGTTCTTATTTTTCAAATGTTTGAAATGTTAGCAACATTGTGGATTTTCTGTTTCTTGGTGATAAAAGAAGACGATATACAAGTTTGAACAAATCGGTCAACATTACGAGGTCGCGCAACGAGGTCAAAGTTTTAAAAAATTAGTAAAAATATAGTTTTTCCGCAAATTTCTTGAAAATGTGGACGTTACAGACTTCAATAATAATTATTAATTTAAAGGAAATTTGTCACTGGGAGCCCTATATGGAAGGACTTTGGAGGAAAGGACTTGTTTTTCTTGGCAAGGAAGCAAGGAAACGCAAAGACACTTCTTGATCGAGTGCTCATATGTTGCTCGTATTTTAGGGCACTTGGTGACTATTTTTTTACGAGTATTTTAATTTATTATTGAAACGAGAGAGTTTGTTTTCTTTTATGTGGGCCCCATCAAAACAAATAAATTTTATAACTTCAAAAATACAATTTTTACATATATAAATTTCGATCTGCCAAAGTTGCCCCCCCGGATGATTTTATGAGTGTATTTGATGATTTTATAGCATATGTGATGCGTTTGTGAGGAATGTAAATTTATTTGTTATCGATGTAATTATGTTTACATGAAATATAGTTGTACTCGGTACAAAAAAAAAAAAATTACTTCACTCGCCTATAGAAGATTACTGGTACGCTTCAGAGTAAAATAGTATTTTTAAGTTTAGTAAGCCTTTGAATGATAAATCCAAAAATGACCTTGGTTGCATTCTATCAATTCAGAACTCAGTACAATCTGAGTTTATATCATTTGACTCAGAGCCTGTATTGACCTATAAGAAATTGATTATGAAACAAATAATAATAATGTGTGTTTAGATTTGCGTCAAGGTATCCTCTCAAAATTTACTTTGTCTCTGACGCATTTATAATCCTTACATGCGTCATTTTGTACACGAGATATGTTTTTTTAATATAAATATAACTCTCTACTTATTAATTGACATGATTTAGTATACCAAATATTAAGCTGGTTTACCAAACTTTAATTTGATATGTTTGGTGTTCTAATAATCGCTATACTCTAAGAGAAATAAGCAAATAAATTTTTGCACTTACTCTCCCAAAAAAAATTGATCTGAACATCGTCGAGAAGATCAGCAGAGATGGATCCGGGATGATCTGCTGATCTTCTCGTATATGAGAATATATAATAACACTTGGTAACTATTGGTAACTACCTGGATAGAAAGAGAAAGAGAAGGGAGAGAGTATTTTGCCTCACTTCTCTTTTTTCTTTCTCTTTCTATCTGGGTAACAGTTACCAAGTATTAATTGTATATTCTAATATTAAAAGATCAATTTTTGGGGGAGAGTACATGCAAAAATGTATTTGCTTATTCTCTTAAAGTATAGCGATTTTTAGAACACCAAACATATCAAATGAAAGCTTGGTAAACCAGCTTTAATATTTTGCTTTAATATTGCAAGTGATGGGACCAGAAATGAAAAAAAATCAGACCTTGTCTGATTTGAACTACCTACTTTTCAAGGTAAAGAGAGGAAAAAAGAAACAGAGGAGGAGGAGTTAGAGAAAAGAAAAAAAAACATCTCATGTGACTTAAAATATATTCTTTGTACAAAGTCAAACTTTTTATGAGGAATGTTTGTGCAAAACAGAAAATTATTTTCCCTCTCCTCTCTTATATTCTTTAAGGTCTGTTTCACTCACAAATTAGCTCCCAAACCTACCCATACCCGAAGGGCGAACATATGGGCCGTAGGCGGCCAAATATGCGAGTTGTATTAATATATATTTTTTATTACTGACGTCTAGTTAATCACCGTCGGTGTATACTCTAGACTGAATCTGCAAGAAGCAAGAACTTTTAAAGGCCATGTAACATCCAAACAGAAAGCTATTGAGGGTTTTGGTAACAGTGACATCGCTTTTTGAAATTACTTATTGTAATATCCCTTATGATATACCTTTAAATGATTTATGTATTAGTTATAATCCCATCCTCGATCACGCAGTCATCATAATGAACCAACCCAGGAGATACATATAAAGTTCTTTATTAAAGCACATGCACACCGCACTGTGCCTCCAATAATACTGCATAACAAAAGGACACGGAATGATATAGATAATAAATAATGAGGAATGGTGACGTCACAAGGGTCGCACCAATACATAACATTACCCCCCATCAACCCGGCGAGGCCGGAGTTGATTTACATGTCTTGTGCAACCTTTTCCATCAATGCGCACTGTCCACAAACATTTCCCAATTTCCTCGATGAGCTCCCCAGGTACCCATTTGAGCTTCCGAGCGTCGTAGGACCTCGCCCACACTGGCATATTCTTCTTTAATGTCCCCTTTGAGGGACGTGGAGAGGAGTTGAGGAACCCATCCAGACGGGTCCTGATGGGCCGAGAGAGCAATAGCTCCGCCGGAGTCATCCCACAGGCCAAGGGCGTAGCCCTATAGCAGAAGAGAAGCTCATCTACTGAGATTCCAGGGTTTTTTCTCAGGAGGTTTTTTACTATTCTCACTCCTCTTTCGGCCTGGCCGTTAGACTGGGGGTGATACGGTGGGGAAAATGATAGTTCCACCCCCCATTCAGCCAACTTCGATTTGAACTCCGGATTTGCAAACTGAGGTCCATTGTCCGCATGAACCCATTTAGGGAAGCCAAATCTTGAGAACCAGTATAGGAGCTTCTGAATTGTCTGAACCGTGTTGGTACTCGCCATAGGAGCAGCTTCGATCCATTTTGATCCCGCGTCCACCAAGATCAAGTAATCTTTTCTCTTAAATTGAAGAAAATCAATATGGACTCGGTCCCAAGCAGAAGAAGGGCGGAAGGGGACAAAAGATGCAGGTGGGGACGGGGCTTCGCTCTGACAAGTCCCACATGCCCCGACTAGCGCCTCGATATCCTGGTCGATCCGAGGCCACCAAACTTTAGATCGAGCTAACGATTTCATCTTTACAATGCCCCTGTGCGTAAGGTGCAGCTCGTCCAGAAATTTCCTCCTTAGTTGAGACGGAACCACTAACCGTACCCCCCAAAACAAGAGGTCATTATTCACGGAGAATGAGAAGCGCTTCCCGAGGAATGCCTTATCTGACACCAAAGACCAATCCCCGGTCTTGGCTGCATCCCGGGCCAGGCGTAGGGGCTCATCCGCCATCAGAGCCTCTCGAAGCTCTTCTCCATTTGAAGGGGATGAAGAGATTGCCCCACACATCATCACCTCAACGGGGTCTTCCATCGCAGGGGGATCATCGATTGGGCCTCGTGAGAGGGCGTCGGCATTGGAGTTGTTCGCTCCTTTAACATGAATGATCTCAAAATCAAATGAGGAGAGTCGGAGGGCGAACCGAGATAGGCGAGCCGTAACAACGGCCGGAAGTCCTTTATTCGGATGGAGGATGAACTCCAAGGGCTTGTGGTCCGTCTTTATGCAAAACCGACGACCAAGGAGATATCGTTCAAATCTATTGAGCCCGAAAACGATTGCCGTCGCCTCCCTATCGATTTGAGAGTAGTTTCTCTCTGCCTTGCTCAATTTCCGGGACGCAAATGCAATTGGACGATCCATCCCGTCAATTTGATGGGAGAGCACTGCTCCAATCCCAATCGGTGAGGCATCTGTGGCGAGAAACAAGGGGATGGACGGGTCGTAGTGGACAAGGAGAGGAGCATTGGAAACCGTTTCCTTAATCTCTACAAAACTTTTAGAGGCTTCCTCACTCCAGTTGAATGGAATAGGCCTCGTAAGCTCATGTAGAGGAGATGCTGTTTTCGAGAGATCTTTTAGGAAGTGCCCATAAAACTGAACCAGGCCCAGAAACGATTTAACTTCCGATGAAGAGGAAGGCGTAGGGAACTCCATTATTGGGCGAATGAGCTCCGGGTCTAACGATCTCCCCGCTTCCGAAACTTTGAATCCTAGGTACGTCAACTCTTTTTGGGCAATGAGGCATTTCTTCTTGTTTAGGCGAGCGCCTGCATTCGCCAACCTCTCATACACCCGACGCAAGGTCGTGATATGATCCGGAAGAGATTTAGAAAATATCAACAAGTCGTCGATGTACACCTTTACATCAGTTATACCCTCCAGAAGCTTCTCTTGTGCAGCTTGCACGATTGCTGGGGCTGAGGCTAGCCCATACGGGAGGACATTGTATCTAAGGAGGCCTATGGGCGTATTAATGGTCAGGAGTTCCTTAGATCGCTCTTCCACCTCATATTGTTCATAGCAATGGCTGAAGTCTAGCTTCGAAAAATACGACGCCCCCGCTAGGCCTGAAAAAAGCTCTTCCGGATGTGGCAAGGGGTATAGAAGTTTGTTTATAACCGGTGAGATCGTCTGTGTATAATCTGCACAGATTCTCACACTTCCATCAGGCTTCGGTACGACCACGATAGGTGAAGCCCACTCTGAGGTTTGTACTTCCTCCAGAGTACCGCGCTCAACCATGGCTTTGAGCTCCGTAATGACCTTGTCCTTGAGAGCCAACGGGACTGAACGAGCCCGTAAGTATCGAGGAGACGCATTCTTGTCAATATGGACGACGGCTTTCGCATGATTCACGACTTGGCGACCGACGTCATCGAAGATATGATGAAACTCGGAGTTCAGGGCTTCCAAATCCTCACCACGGTGCTCACTTCGTTACAAAGGAATGAGGGCTTATGGATTGATACCAGGCCAAAGTTTAGACAAGCTTCCGATCCTAGGATGGGCATATCCACCTCCGTGATTAAGAATTCCACTGTGCCCTTTTTACCCCTGTTGATGGCCAGAGGAAGCGACACTTTACCCGTGATTGGGACGCTTCCGCCTCCGAAACAGGTGATGGAGCCATCCTGGCGCGGATAGGCCTTCCCGGGAACCAGACGGCGTGGAATGAGGTTCACATTTGCCCCCAAATCTAGGAGAAACTTTACATTTTTCCCAGAGATTCGGGCCTCCACGAATGCCCGTTTTGCTGTCTTCAAAGTTGGAGTATTAGAGACACTCCCTACGATATAGCTGACCACCCTATTTGTGCAGCACGAAGCGAAGTGACCTGCTTGTCCGCACTTACGACAATCTTTGTCATTTGCAGGACACGATAAACGGGAAGGACGGTGCTTACCCCCGCAGAACTTGCATTGAATAATATCCTTTTGCTGGACCTCTTCTTTGGGGAGCGGTTTCTTGTTAGAATTCTGCCACTTCCGAGGCCCCTTCGGACCCTTATATTCAGAAGACATCACCGATTTTTCATTTGACATCTCCCGCAGTTTGTTTTCTGCCGACTCGAGAGCTCGTCCCATCTGGACGACTTCATCCAGGCTAATGATCTTCTTTTGAAAAGCTATTTGACGAAGTTTTACAGAGCAGGTGTTGGTGACGACCGTTTCCACCAGGGCATCCTCTTCGTATGACTCCTTGCACGATGAGCAGACGTATTTGCAGAAACGTGCCTGCGCCCTGAGTCTGGTTAAAAAGTCATCCATCGGTTCACCAACGACCTTTTCATTTCATGCAGCTGATGCCTCTCAAAGATGATGGACTCCACTGGAGAGAAGACCTCGTCCATGGCGCGACGGAGAGCGGTATAGGCGTCCTCATTCTCCTTGGGTTCCCACCTTCATGGACTCTCTCCACTCCGGATCCTGCACAGTGGAGGAGAAGAGCCGCTTTACGCTCAGGAGGAAGCTCACCCACGAGTGACGCATATGTCTCAAATTCGCAGGCCCAAGACACCCAACGATGGCCCCTACGTGGGCCGGAGAGCACAAAGGCTGTGGCTGGGACACACCCAGCGCACTGAGTTGAGGGGGATTTTTTTGGGTTCCGGGGAAGAGTCCTCGGAGGCATTGAAATTGTGCTTAGCCGGGTCTAACCACACGCTAGAAGATAGTCACGCACTAGGCCTGCGAGCTCGGCTTTCTTCATTCCTAGAAGGGCCTCCTCGGTATCCACCAACTCCATCTTCCGGGCCTCCTCCCGGAGTTCGTCCCGAGACAATCTGAAGAGTAGGCGGGCCATTCTCGTCGCCAATGTAATACCCCTTATGATATACCTTTAAATGATTATGTATTAGTTATAATCCCATCCTCGTCGCCAATGTAATATCCCTTGTGATATACCTTTAAATGATTTATGTATTAGTTATAATCCCATCCTCGATCACGCAGTCATCATAATGAACCAGCCCAGGAGATACATATAAAGTCTTTATTAAAGCACATGCACATGCACACCGCACTGTGCCTCCAATAATACTGCTAACAAAAGGACACGGAAATGATATAGATAATAAATCATGAGGGAATGGTGACGTCACAAGGTCGCACCAATACATAACACTTATCTTTATCTCCAGAATAATTGTTAATCTACATATGGAAAACCTTGGGAAAACACATGTAATCAGATATAAATTAATGAATGCATGTTTTAAGCATCTGAAGGAGTTTCTCTACCTATTTATTCATTAGTAAGCACAATAACTATTACATCACCACCTATGTGCATTTACTGATGAATCTACAATAACATAAGAAACATAAATCAGTTGGTATTAATGTAAAAGAAACGGTCAAAAGAACCAATATTTAAGACCTATTGCGGTAGAGGTTTGATGTTTTCTAATGAAGGCATCCGTTTTTCTTGCACTAATTCTCCTTTGTTTTGATGTCTATATATTTGATAATTTAAGGTCAAGGCTATTTCAATGTATTTTGACATCCCAGCCATGGACTCATGAATAACATAGAACACTCACGCTTAAAAAAGGAATAGAAACTTTGCCGGGAAAGGCGATGATTCTCAACTCATCATGTTATTCTACTCAACAGAGTATTTCAGATGTTATCTGAGTTAATTGATATATTCCAATTAATTTTCAAATAACATGCCATTGTGGGGTTATATGTGGGGTTCCGTCTCCTCTACGATCTAATTTTGAGCAAAGTAAGTACAACATTCCTTTTATATTTCGAATGTAGTATAATATTTTTTAAGTATTAGACTATGCCTAATAAATACTATGTTCCTAATTGTACCTCGGTAGATTTTATTATATATCGACAGTATCGATCGATATTCGTACGGTAGATTAGAAAGAGAGAGAAATTATTTATGTATCTGCTTTACTTCTTCATATGCGTTTCATATCGGACAGTTTATAACAAAGGACAATTAAATACATCATCTGTTATATTTATTAGAGATTATTTTAAATTCAATACATATTAATCTTACACAAATTATATATGTACTTGGATTTTCTAGGCAATGGAAGGCTATAGATTTTTTTTACTTACTCTTATTGTCCGATATTAAATGCACTTTCAGGTACTCTAGTATTCAATGCATAGCATAAGTTTATATTGAATGTCTATTTATGTATCTGCTTTAATAATACTATAAGTTATAGTGATTTATTTATTTTCGAAGTTCAAGTTCTTCACACAAGGGAGCGCTTGGGCAAAGCGATAGTTGAACGATATTTCTCTGCTATTGAAAGGAATAAGCTCTCTATATCTTTAATGTCTCTATGTGAATGCTACAAAAGTCATAATTTCAAATATACCGTACAATTGACAATCGGTACGGTATTCGTAGTTTCTACTGAATATCGTATAATCGGTTCGCTACTTGAAATCTACCGTCGGTAGTATCGAAAACCGATTTACATTGGTGTAGTCGCAGCTCATATATATATATATAATATATATATTTTAGGGTGTGTGGTCCTTTTTCAAACTTGTCTGATCCCAAATTATCATGGATGAAAAGTTGTATTTTGTATTTGGTATAACTCCAAAAAAAATAATTTTCCACTTCGGTCAAAAACCCAACTCCCTCCTTCCGGTCAAAGTTCCGGTATTTACCGGAAGTACGTTTCAAAAAGCAGTCAAATTTGAAAAAGAAAAAAAATCTTTTTATAATTATGGCCAATGAAATGAAAAACTTATTTTATATTTTTTTCGATTTGTTAGTTAATTTTTTCGACTTTTCGATTACAGTTATTTTTATTGTTGAAAATCAGTTGTTCTGTCTTAATTACAATATAGTTTTTTAAATTTACTTATAACTTACGGAATTTTAATCGCCATATTTTTCAATAAATACAACTAATTGCAGCTAAACAATATAAACAAAAAATTTTATTGTCTAGACATCCAAATCAAAACATAAATATATTTTTCTACACAAAAGCTGAATAAAATTTGAAAAAATATGAATCCATTTTCTAACATTTTATTACAATATAGCTAAATACAACTAAACATACAACAAAAAATTTTATTCTATAGACTTCTAAAATGTTTAACATAATACATAAGACATATGGTGGGAGAAATTTGAATAATGTATTAATTTAAAAAGTCGATTTCGAAAATGTTTTATTTAACTTTGATCTTGAATTGTGTGTTACAATTAATTTTATGCCTCGTATTTTGATCTTCTATTTCTGGGATTTTCTAGTTGTCGATGCTACAAATCTTTCTACGTTTTGTGATGACATGTGTGATGTTATGTGACCGATCCTATTGTGATATCCTCGGATCGGATGAATAAAGTTGGACAAGGAGGAATATTGAAACCAAATGATCTTTATTACTTCAATGTAGATCAAAGAGTGAAGACCCCAAATATAAGGAGTCAGTCCCTTTTATAGTAAAATTAGGGAGGGGGAAATATACACAAAAGAGTCTTGCATGAGCAAGAGTAAAGAGATGTACACAAGCAAAGAGTCTTGCTTGAGCAAGATAAAGAGATGTACATAAGCAAAGAGTCTTGCCTGAGCAAGAGTAGAGAGGTGTATGCATATGAGTTATACATACTATTACATGCCCCCCAATGGATAGTAGACAAGTTTGACGATATCCATTTAATATCCAATTCTATGAGGCGGCTTCGCGTATCTTCGTGCACGAGACAAAGCAATACATTGATAAGTGTCGCTTTGTTCATTTTCAGTAAGAAGTTCATTGTTCTCATGCTTGGTCGAAGTGAACGCCGGTTTCGTAGAAGCGAGGAACCATCAGATTCGATCTTGTAGCTGTAACCATTCTTCCTGACAGCTTTGATGATTCCAAGTCTGTTCCATTCTCCAGAGACATGATGACGGAGGCGAACTTCTTGACCGACTTGAAACTCTTTCAAGTTCTTGGACTTCTTCTTGTCATCATTCTTTCTTCTCTCCCCCTCAGCTGACGTCATCCTTCTCTTTGAGGTTCTGTCGTAAACGCTGGCATGGGCGGGAAGATATGTACGTTGGAGGCGACCCAGGAGCCTATGAGTGAGTGTTGCGGGGGCTGTAGTTGTAGCCCTGCAGCCACAGCGGCGTTGGAGCCCTGTGTGGACCCTTGTACGACGACGTGCTTGGCTGGAGAGGGCAGGGGCTCTCCGGACTGATAGTTGGCCGCTTGCACGGGTACAAGGGTGGAAGGAACGAGCTTTCGTGTTCCTTGGGGATGGAGGTGTGAGTCGTAATTGGTCCGCTCTGGTCCTCGAAGTGTGGGGTGCAGCTGGTTGTTGATAGCCACCGTGACGTTTCCGTTGGATCGCGGCACGAGGTTGGCCATGAGTGCTGGGACGTGAGACTAAGCACGGCTTTGGCTTTTTCTCTTCTTCCACATCTATCATGTGGATGTGCATGGGCTTGCCTCGCATGGGCTTCCATGTCTGGTGGTTGAAGACGGTGGGGTTGGACTTCAGTAGGTCTTCCTTAGCTTCAAGGACTTCATCTGGTGTGTCCGGTTTCAGCGTAGTCATGAAGGCAGTGGGGTTGGACTTCAGTAGGTCTTCCTTGGCTTCAAGGACTTCTACTGGAGTTGAATCTCCAACCTTGTGGGAGTGAACAGGCTTTGACAGTCTCTCGAGGTCATGAGCTGGCAAGATTTGAGCCAATGTGGCTTTGTGAAGCTCTTCGCGTCTTCGCTCTTCTTCAGCTGCCTCCAGTTCTTCACGTCGACGTTTTTCTTTTCACGTGGACGTTGCTGCTCCTCATCTCGATAGAGTTTTGCTTGCATGAAGCGGTGGGGTTGGACTTCAGTAGGTCTTCCTTGGCTTCAAGGACTTCTACTGGAGTTGGATCTCCAACCTTGTGGGAGTGAACAGGCTTTGACAGTCTCTCGAGGGCATGAGCTGGCAAGATTTGAGCCAATTTGGCTTTGTGAAGCTCTTCGCGTCTTCGCTCTTCTGCAGCTTCTTCACGTCGACGTTTTTCTTCTTCACGTTGACGTTGTTCTTCTTCACTTCGACGTTTGCGGTTCCTCTTCTCGATAGCGTTTTGCTTGAAATACTAGACGAACCAAACCATGGGTCTTCAACTCCAAAGAGTTGTACGACAAAAAGTACTCTTCATTTTGGTTTTCGTCCTCTGAGAGATCGTTGACAGCATGGACAAATTCAATAGCCACTCTGAATTTCTCTAGGGATTTCTCAACCACTCCAACCTCATATTCAGCAGCGAAAATCCGATCTTCAGCAATGGGTTGCTTCTCAAAACCATTGACAGCTGATTCAAGACGGGAGACATGTTTCTTTGCTATACTCTCCAAACTACCTGCACTTCTGTTGGCAGTAGAGATGGCTTCATCTTGTTTGGAGACATCGTGTAAGATCGATGATAAGGTTTGGCTGGGAGAAAGGGTCAACGCTACGTCCAACTTCCTGTAATCGTCGTGGCTTCAAAGGTCCTCTTCTTGGTAGCAGGGTCTTTGGTGCCGACTGTTTTCACGGATGGTTCTTCTTGGAGAGTGACGACGGGACTCTCGTCCAAGGTCTTAAGACTGCGTCGTGAGGGGCAGGGTCTTAAGGATTACCGACTGCGCCATGTGATGTTATGTGACCGATCCTATTGTGATATCCTCGGATCGGATGAATAAAGTTGGACAAGGAGGAATATTGAAACCAAATGATCTTTATTACTTCAATGTAGATCAAAGAGTGAAGACCCCAAATATAAGGAGTCAGTCCCTTTTATAGTAAAATTAGGGAGGGGGAAATATACACAAAAGAGTCTTGCATGAGCAAGAGTAAAGAGATGTACACAAGCAAAAGGTCTTGCTTGAGCAAGAGTAAAGAGATGTACATAAGCAAAGAGTCTTGCCTGAGCAAGAGTAGAGAGTGTATGCATATGAGTTATAAATACTATTACATGCCCCCCATGGATAGTAGACAAGTTGACGATATCCATTTAATATCCAATTCTATGAGGCGGCTTCGCGTATCTTCGTGCACGAACAAAGCAATCCATTGATATTGTCTCTTTGTTCATTTTCAGTAAGTAGTTCATTGTTCTCCATGCTTGGTCGAAGTACAGAGTAAAGAGATTTCACAAGCAGAGTCTTGCTTGAGCAAGAAAAAGATGTACATAAGCAAGAGTCTTGCCGAGCAAGAGTAGAGAGGTGTATGCATATGAGTTATACATACTATTACAACATGGATATCTGGTATTTGTAAATCTTCACCTTCGTTACACTTTAATAATTCTTCTTCAGTAAAGTCAAACGTTAGAGGCGGTTCTGTTTATAAGTTTTTGTATTGTATTTAAATTAACTAAATCAAAAAAACTTTTGGCAGCTAAGTTTTAAAAAATATTTTGGAGGAACAATTTGCCTAACAAAATCCTGTACTTTGGTTTTTCTATCTTCTAAAATTAATTTTAACAGCTTCTTGTTCGTTTTTCCCATGTCCGAATCAAATAGCACATAAGAGTACATTTTCTGGATGTGCAAAGAATGAATTTGTTCTAATGTTGCTGTTATAGCGTTTTTTTCTTGTGAGTTTAAATGTTTGTTTGCTTGGTTAATTAAAAAGAAAAAATGTTTTGATCCATGTTTTACATGAGGATTTTTTTTTATTTGAAGAAATGTAGGGGCATATACATTTAAAATTATGATTACTAGTCTTTTTAATTCCTTTGATGGTTTCTTTGATTGTATATATAGTCTTAAAAGAGTTGAAGCGGTTGTAATCCATCTAGCATTGTGAATTTTACCGGGATGTTTCTCAAGAAATGTTTTCGGTACATGGTTTGGTCCGTTATGTATCATATTGCAAATTTGAACAAAATATTGTTGATCGTTACTTAAGCATTTAAATAAGCCTTGATTAATGTCTAAATTACTTCCTCGACAGGTTCAAAAGAAACTGGTACAATTTTACAAGAAAAATTTGTTATTTGAGAACCAATTTCGCCCTTTAAAGAATTTGGACCGGTCGTTTTAGCATCATAAAATTGAAATAGTTTTTTGAAAGGCAATTCTTCATATGAAGTAAACAAATGATCCATTGTAACGGCGATTCTAATGTTTGCTCCAAATGTCTTATGACGCCAGCTTGGTATCCTGTGTTCACTGGAGCACCATCACTCCAATAGCTCGGAGAATCGGCACTATCAGATTCTACAATTATAGAATGCAATTCATTGGCAATGTGGATTGCTTTTCCAGATATTGGTGTGAAATGGTTTACATAAGTTGCTTGCGGTTCCGAATCACAGTAATGTGTTCTTCATGTTTTTCTTTCTTGGAAAATTCAGTTGAACATCTTGTTAAGTCTTTGCGTCCATCAAATTTGATACAGATGAAGCCTTTGTTTTCTTTATGTAGTCTCAATGATTGATCACAGTACTTTTTTGCTTGATAATAAACTTTCGATGGAGATAATAATTTTCCTGAGTAGAGAGATGTAGGTCATTCAATAATGCGTTTCCATAGGCAGTAGCCGCTCTAACAGATAGACCATATCTCACAAGCACTTGACTTGATTCTGGGAGAAAATTTAAGTTTTTTTTCACTACATTTTTTTTCTGCAATACCAAATTCCTCTTCGTCATTAGGAATTATATTTTGTTCTTCCAAATCTTCAATATTTAAGTCTTCTGTGCTTTTCTTTAAACATTCTTCATTATCAAGTCTTTCTTTTTCCTTTTTAGCTTGCTGTAGAATTGATTCCTTTCTTTTTTCTTTTGCTGAGATCTTAAAGTTTGTATTTCATTATTTAAAGATGTTTTTTGATCAATTCCATGTCCTATGACGAGTCTTCTTCTAAACGTTTGATCCACATAAAATTGAAATTCTTCCTTTGGTATTTTCTTTGCCGTTTCACAATCACAGTTCTCCAATTTATATTCCTTCAAAGTTTTATTTTTGAAGCAACAACAGGCAGCAATGTCAAAAAGTTTTGAAAAATTATCCACAAAATTGCAGTCCAAATGAGTTCTCTTGACGTCCTTCCATTTTTCCACTTCATGAAGATTACTCGTCACGAATCTATCCAATTTTACTTTGAGGTACTTCATGTCGGAAGATGGAATACTTGCTCTATCCCATAAAATCTTCACATCCGTTGAAATTACATTGATAATATCAAGATGGAATTTTCTATTTAGTTTGCTTCCTTTGATACGGTTATTTCTTTTATATAGATAATATTTCAAAATATCCAATTTTGAAGGTAAAGTATTTAAAGGCAATTCAGATGGCTTACCAAAAAGAAAATGGCCACATGAACTCCTAGTGCTTGTAGCCATATTCCTTTTTTCACAGGGACACAACACAGTTACAACTTATGATCAAACACTTTTAATGAACAAAGAAAATAAACGCACGTAATGTTACTATTATACTTTCATTGTTTGATTTCATTTAATTGCGACATATTTTTAACAAACAAGTAAATAAGGTTTAAATATTGAATATTTGTTATATTTCTACATTTTAGAACATAGTGATGTGAATGTGAATCCAAGATATAAAACTATAAAAACATATAATTCCGACTATTAATTTTTTTTAGAAAAAACGACTGATTTTAAGCATTTCAAAACTTTAATCAAAAGTCGAAAAAATTACTAACAAATCGAAAAAAAATATAAAATAAGTTTTTCATTTCATAGGCCATAATTATAAAAAGATTTTTTTCTTTTTCGAATTTGATCGCTTTTTGACGTACTTCCGGTAAATACCGGAACTTTGACCGGAAGGAGGGAGTTGGGTTTTGACCGGAGAGGAAAATTATTTTTTGGGGTTATTACCAATACCAAAATACAACTTTTGATCCATGATAATTTGGGATCAGACAAGTTTGAAAAAGGACCACACACCCTAC
>CP045896.1:7266792-7386907 GCA_013387185.1 Caligus rogercresseyi
ATCCTATGAGCGTCCTCACGTATTGATTGAAGTGGCTTAGTTAGACTAAGAAATTTATAAAACTTTTAGGCAATTAGCTAACGATGCATTCCACAATGAAAACAATGCAAAGGGTTCATAGAAACTATACAATTCATTTTTTTAATTTTTTATTATATGATTTAATCTAATGAAGATTTTCTTTGGATATAATTTATTCAAGTGAAATAATGAAGATCTCAATTTTGTGAACAAAGTGGTTATTCAGCTGAACTATTTAAAAACTAGATACTCACCTAAGGAGATTTTTGATGACGTATAGCGGCCTAAAAAAGCCACCCATATTGGTGAAACAATGGGGAATAAAACAAGAAAATCTTACCATCCAATAGATGTCATATTAGATTTTTTCTCTCCTCCTTTTAAAACAATGCCACTCGTTCTTATGGTCTTTTTTCTTCTTCTTCTATTCCTTAAGACTTTGTATTTCAACATTGATAAATAATATTAAAAAGGAATAAAAAATTATTTCCTTCTCTCCTTTGTCCTATCGATTTAGGGATATATATATATATATCGTCACAAAAGCGAGGAAGATGAGGCCCGTCAATTCTGAGTCGAGAGTTTTTTCTTCCCTTCTTTATCCATGTACTTATTTTTTAGGCTTATTTATTAAAGATAATCATATAAGAAACTCAATCACTAATTAATATTTATTTTTTGCTTTTAAATAAAAATCACCCTTCAGTTACGTTTTTGTTCAAAGTTTCATTCAATCCCATTTAAGCGTCGTTCTTTTTTTGACGTCCACATATTTATCTATGCATTTGTCTATAAGGAATTAGACGATCAAAACTTACTCTTATATGCTTTCTTATATCATAATATTAATAATGAAGAAGGTTATATTTTTACAAATTTTTAATTTAATTGCTACACGAGGGAGTTACTAAGACGCTCTGATCTCTTTGATTACATGCATTGCTCTACTTAATACATATAATAATCAAACATTTGATGTCCACTATTGTTGTCTCGAACCCATTCTCATTTTTTGCCTATATGGTTATATAGAATTGCATCCGACTGAATATAAATAACATTATGCATTAAAATGAATCTATCGAACCTCATTTTTGACTGTTATAGCAAGAATAACGTTAAACCAGGAATATTCTTTATATATCTCTCACAATATGTTTACATATAGTCAAGGTATAAGTTAAGCTTTCTTATCTTAATTAATTTATATTTTAATTGCAAGTATATGCCTTCATTAATTATATTACATCGTTCTCGGCACATGTAGTTTCTTAATTTAATCATCCTTAGGCTAGAGAAAATCTTTACTTTTTTGCATAGTACAAAGCTCCTGCATTAATAAATTGGCTTCAGGATATTCGTTTTATTAGAGCAAATATACGATCATAATTGTTTTTCCACATATTACCTGAATGATCCTATATACAGCTGAATTAAGTGTGAATATTGAGTTTTATTGTAAAATAGAGTTTTCCTTATTTTTATACAAAAAGAAGAAAACTTAACCCTTCTTCTATTTAATATTGGTGACCTCTTAACTATATATAGGTAAGGTTTAAGTAACATGTCATCATCTTCTTATGATATATTTTTATGCCCTTATGTAGTTGCATCAGTTAATATATAAATAAGCCTATACCATGAAAATGAATCGATTGAAAGATCTTTTCAATGGAGGTCGTTTCTATTTTGGTGTTAGTCTGAACTGAAGCGCAACTCATATGATATATTCCAATAAATGTTATTTGCAATTTCCTTTTATTTATGTTTATTACCTCCGCCGAAGGAGGTATTGTTTTCACTGGCGTTGGTTTGTTGGTTGGTTGGTTGTCAGCAGGATAACTCAAAAAGTACGGAACGGATTCGGATTAAACTTTGTGGTTGTTTGAAATGCCAAAGGCAAGTGATTAAATTTTGGCATCTCTGGTGCTTCCTTAAGATGCAAAATGAGCTAAATACAAATAAATATTTCAAGTTAGCCTACTTTGCCAATAGATGTCGCTGTGCTGTGAATCGGGTGCCGGGAGCGTCTTCCTCTCGGAATTTCCGTCGAGGGGAACCCTCCCCCGTCCCTCTACGCTGCCCCAGCTCATAAGGACCCCGTGACGGCGGAGGTTTGCCCTCTCTGAGTGTATATATGCCTCTAGTTAGTTTTATGGTTCAGATAAAAAATTAGGTCAATTCTTTGATGAAGGCGGATGGGATTAATTTTTTTAAAATCAATTATCTCTTATCCAACCCTGTTGCAACCATTCGGATTTTTGTTCGTCTTCAAAATAAAAATCAAATTTATTTTTGATGTTCTTTGTTAGTATATAATAGACTTCAATAAATGCAAGTTAATTCACAAGGATGCCACATCAAGATTGTCTTCTAGAATATGGTTATTGTTAAATAAAGTTGTGGGAATAAATAAAAGACGGTTTGTATGATGAAATAAGGCATCATTTTTAGAAGAAAAAAACATTGATCTTAAAATATCATCCTTTAGTACCAGACTCCAGTCATTTGATACCTATTTTATAAGGATACTGAGACTCTTTTATACAGGGTGATTTTTGTTATTTCGTTTGATGAAATAAGGCATTCCTTGTGTTTGAGGGCAGGCCCAGCGGGATGGGCGGGCCTGAGGGGGCCAGGCCCGCCCACCGAGTGACGTGGGCCCGATTTTTATGATGACGTGCCCCCATATAATAACTGTAGGCCCACCCAAAAGCCTGGGCCTGCTGCCGGGCCTGGTTTGAGGTACAAGCATCAATTCAATACTTCAAATTGGTTTACTCTAATATATTCCTAGGTATTATTCTCGCGCACGCCTTACTCGCACGCTTTAACGTTGTATGTTCCTTTGGTGTACGCCTTTAACATCGCACTCTTTTTAAAGCGAGTATTATTTATGCCCAAAACGTCGTCTTTTCTCATAGGCTTTGATCAAAGGCATGAACAAAGTCTATGAATAAAAAAATATTTATAACGTGATAAAGCAGCTCTTTCTACAGAGTAACAAATAAATGGCGACAGATGGATCCTTCCTCTAAGAGACAATACATAGAAAAATGGATTTATAAAATTAACAAAAATTATTTTTTCGAGTGAATATTAATGTCCTTAGTTAGTTATATGATAAGAAAGCTTTAATGTAAAATAAAGTCTTTTAGCGATAAGTGTTGGTTGCCATTGGAAGTACAAGCACTGCGGAATCATTTGTTTGTTTTATTTGTTGTACACCTAGATAGGCCCCACCACACCAGAACTGGTATATGCCGGTAAGGGGAATTATCTGTTTACAATAATAATTCTTCTATTTAAAAAAGGTTAAACTCTTACCCATAGGCGTAGGGGAGATGTTTGGTTGGGGGGGAGCAGCATTCAATTTGCTCAAATTTTAACAAGAATTGTTAAATCGGTGAAAAAATTAACTATGTAGATTAATATTTGTTTTAATAGTATTTACATACTACTATTTACATTATATTTATTTGGTTATAATTCAAAATCCGGTTGCTTTCCTCATTTCATTTTTTTTTCTTCAATTAAAATACCCGAATACCTCAACCAATTTGCCCGAATTTGAGAACTCACCCAAATTTTGGGGGCAGTTGCCCCCCTTGCCTCCTTGTCTCCTACGCCTATGATCGTACCCTCCCTACAGATGAGTTATTTTATTCATAAAATATAGCACTTAGATAACTTTTCTTAATAAATGATGAAGAAACCCAAATTGTACCCTTTATTTTTCTCACTTTCATTGCTTGAAAATATTTTTTTTGTGCAATGTATATTATTAATACATTAAGATAAACTTAATTAGCTTAAAATGTAAAATTTGTCATACTACTAATATTTTATACCATTTTATATAAACTTTTTAATCTCATCATTAGTTCAAGCAAAAATGTTTTTAAGCTATCCACCTATATATTTTGTATTCCTAAGTACATATTTATTCACTCCTTATACTTTTGTATTCCATATAATAAGCCCCTTAATATCCCAAGAAAAAAAGTTCCATTATTTATTATATTGTCTTTAGTCGATAACCTACTTAGGCTGAAGTGCCTAAACATTTAAGTTTATCTTTGCCTATTTCCTATTTTTCCTAATATGTTACCTTTCTTTACATATATAGAGTGTTTTTGTTATAGTAGGCTTTATTAAGCCTTTTTGTTATTAAATATAAAATGTTGTATGTTCCTAAAAATTAAGTTTTTAATAGTGACAATAATCTTGTCTTTAATAACATTTTTTGTTTAGATGATAATTCATTCTGTTGATAAAATGAGAAGGAAAAAACCAGCAAAAATTATTAAGCTTTTGTGTACCTTTCATGACATGAACTGGCATAAATGGCTCTATTACTTCTACGATGCAGGTCTCTAGTTTATTTTTACTGGATATTACTATGACGTTAGGATAAGCCAATCCTTTGTTATCGGATTAACTTATATTTCTGAGAATAAAACTTCGTTTAATAATAAAACTTAAGATTAACTACTTCTTTGACTAATAAAATATATCGACTTCCATTTTTAATGGAGGTATTTAATCGATTTTTGACTATTATTGTCTTGATGACATAATATTTCATGTGTATTAAAGTTCCATCACAAAAATATATAGGACCTCTTCAGATATTTGGACTTTTGAGCTATTGAAGTTATTGCTCTTATGACACTATCATAATTAATAAGGCTTGCTTTTGCAGATGACTCATTTACTTTTTGCAACAAATTGCATTCAAAGTGGATACCTTAATCTAGCAGGGTGCTAAAATCCTTGGTCACGCATATTGGCGGAAATATTAAAAAAATATGTGTCTGCAGCCTGAATCAACTATTTACGTTTTCATCATACTTTTATCAAAAGTTAGACATTCAGCTGATTATAAGGGTTGCATTTACAACGTCCAGTTTTAAACTTGCCTCTGCAATCACTTTTTGGTTTCAATCAAACAAATAGTTGTTAATATTTATACTTTTTCATCTATATAAAATGGAGCTTGAATATTGTATGCTTTTTATTTTTTAAAAATATGTCAAACTGCCTCAATAGATACATCACGGTCCATTGGTTCAAAGTACATAAAAATAGTATGCAGGCTGTTACTTCATTCATAATATTTTAAAGTAAAACCATGCAAGCATTTTTTTTTGCAAGGATGAGAATGCATTTGCCATTAATGAGTATTTCAAATAAACTTTGTGAAAGCATTTGTTGTTAGAGAATATTGAATGTATTTTCTCTTCAATACACTTTGGTGTGTACATATGGATTATATTTCTATGAAATAAGTTTTATTTTCGTCATGATATTGATTTTACAGTGTCGTATTTTTGATATCAGTTAATTTATATTTTTATTTCAAATAAGCAATTGTGTGAAAACATGAATAAATACACAATAAAGTATTATTATACATTATTTGCTTGCTCATATCCTAATTCTGAGGGCTCACATTCGACTCCTCCCAAGAGAGGAATATCAATTTTGGTCAACTTCATACAAAAGAGAGTCCTGGTTTGATAGACCTATTTTAAAGCTAAAATTCTTGATTTATATCCCACGGAAGCAATTTTATCGATCCAATGGTCTAAAAATAAATATTTTTCTTTGTATTCAGATATCAAATTTTGTTATTTTACATATCTCGCATGCATAATTTCAAATTTCCATTGAATAGGTTTATAATTTAAGTGAATAAAGATGTAATATATATATGTTTGAACCAATTTTTGTTTGCAATAACGAATAACGGGAAAAAATCAGATATACATTAGAAGTTAATTTAACGCACTCAAATAATATATATATATAAGATTATATGGTGATTATATGCTCTAGGTAAATTTTTTAATAAAATATTTATATCTTTTATCGCACTGTTACCAATACAAACTTAAAATTTCAGTTTCTATGTGGTGCATGACTTTTTATCAACTTAGGGCTAAAGTATCTAACAATCAGAGTCAACCAAATCATTGTGACGGCATCTTCTAAGTCCCCTGTGCATAAATGTATAATGCTTAATAAAGGCTCCATTAACCCTCAAAACAATACTTTTATTTTGTTAAAGTATATTATGCAAGAACTAAACTCTTCATTGCATGCTAAAAAAGTACAGTCCAATGTTTTTAGGTGGTACCATCCTTTAGTGCCATACTCATCTATGACTCTAGTTCTATATTTTTATCCCTTTCTTGAATATGTACTAAAAATCCAATATCTATTTTATATTTTTGCTATGAGTATTGCTTTTTAATAATTATCAATATTATTTTCCTTTTTGCATTGAACAAACTTTTATTAGTGTCTTGCACTCTATCAAGGCTTAAGTAATCTGGGTCAGCCATTTGCAGCTACATCACCCCTCTCCCCCCTTCTTTGTCTAAATATATGATGGTTATAATAAAACTTCATAATTTATTAAAAAAGTTTTTCTTTTGCTCTGCAAAAAAGTATTGTATTTATTATAAAAATTATTTCCTTTCTTATTTATTATCCTATAATTTTCCTCCCCTTTTCTTCGTTTTTTTAGCAATCCCTATCTTCAGAGAAGGAATCGTCTTGGACGACGTTGACTTTGGATGCATCGGGGGAGTATCGCTGTGAGGTATCTGCAGATGCTCCCTGTTCCAGACCGCCTCTACGACGGGGATTCTATACGTTGTCGGTAAGTATAAATATCATCTACTTGACAACTACAAATATCCTACATCAAAAATGACACAAGGGGCCGTTTTTGAAAGACCTTACGGGATTTGTCTTTGAGCGAGTGTTGATCACGATTGAATCCATGAAATAGTAGTTTTTAACAGTGCTATAAGAATGAGGCTTCATCGACATACACAAATTTATGTCAACAATGCACTCTTGAAATGTAATTGATTCACGCCGAAGTGTTTTAATGATCGCACAAAAATGTTCTTGAGATAATTAATTTTTTAGAAGTTAATTTTGTAAGAAGACAAATTTCCAAGCTATAAAATATCAATGAAAAGATCAAATGTGCTGGCAACAGTATGTTGACAAGCTTTAACCTACGTAAAGGCATCATTGTGAAAGCAGTCAACGCATGTATTAACAGATGTGAACGGAAATAAGAGAATTGTAATAATAGTTCATAAAATGTATCAACTTTTTTCAAAGGCAAAAAAAGTAATGTTTTGAGTAGTCGTAGCTTTTATTCTTAACTTACAACTATTAAGTATTAATGGAAATAACTAAATTTTGAACGGCTTATTTTTATTGAAACGAAGAGAACGAGACGATATGGTTTATAAACATTGGATATATTTCGCTTTTGTTCTTTCCTTTCGAAAAATCATGTTCAATTAGTATTAAAACTTCTGATTACTGTCAGGACAACGGAATCGAAAACAATAAATATGTATATTTATAATTGATTTTTTAAAAACATATAATTGGAAATTTCATATTTAAAATACGAAACTGACAACCACAATATTTATTTAAAAGAAAAAATAAACTCATCTGTCCTTCGCCAAGATTAAGGACGAGAAAAGATTACTGCTCAAACTCCAGATTTCGGTGAGATACTTGTTTTTTACCACACCTTGTAAAGACTTTGGACAAGTGCTTAATACAGTTGTTCATGCTTTTGCCAATTGTCCGATTCTCACTTCGTAAGAGAGTTGTAAGAATAAACGTGAAAGGAGTTAAAGTAAGACTTTTTTAAGGTCGTTCGCTGTTTTCTCCGAGAATGAGGGGAAGTAGCGTACCAAGTCTCCCGCGAACCTCCACTGGGAATCAGTGCGTCCTGGAATCTTGATATCCAGTGCAGATATCGTGCAGCAGCGGAAATTTGAATAGATCTCAATTCCTCTGTTTCGATGTTTTCCCCGACGCAAGGTGCTCCGCTACGTAGCTTCTAGAGCTTGATAGAGCAAACTCTATTGCTTTGTTTTCTCCCACGCAGATCGCAGGTTAGATGTGAGACCGAAAAGAAGAATGGGGGAAATATTTTTGTCGTCGATTCGATGAATGTTGAGGCTGATCAAGTCCCTCACGATTTTAAGAACAGGACATTGCGAAAAGGCATGAATATTTGAGTTATAAATTTTGCCACAGTCTTTACATGGAGCGTTGAAATAAATACAAACCGTGGATATTTGAAACTGGGCAGAGAAGCGTTTTTCATGGCTAAATCTGGAAATCGAACTTAAAATTTTACTCCTCCACGATATCTTCAAATACGAGTCTTTTAAGTATTTGTCGACAATTTTTTCCGCCTCCGCTTTCGTATAAGAGAAGAAACACATTCTTAGATGCCACGGAACGGGGCTATGTGCTCTTTTGCACCCTTTGAAGTTTAAATACAAATTTTCCGGACTTGAAGATAGAGTCATTCGTGAGATCATGTATTGTGAGGATATTGGAGGATAAGGCTATTCTTTCCAAATTTTTCGGGTCGTCTAGATTCTTAAAAAAGAACTTATTTTCTCAATTTTGACGAATAATGTCAATAGTTGAGGAATTATAAAAACTTGGTATTCCTCTCCATATTATTCTCTGAATCACAGCTAATGAGGTGGAAAAATCTTGTAGGAGTTCATTTGTTGCGTCTGTCCCTAACATAATCCAATTATAGGCCGGCTAGAAGCGATATGTTTCCTCCATTCCAAATTTGGGGTTTTAGAGAGGTCAATTAAAACATTCCTATAAGTTTTGGGAATAATCCTAGATAACAGGGATAGTCCTCCCCCCAAATCTGATTTCGGACGTTTAAGAGCCGGTAAATAGATTCGATGAAATAGATTATTTAGCCAGATGCTTTCCTCCTGTAGCGCCTTCTCCGCGATCCAAGGAACGGCTGTAGATCTATACAAAATAGCAGGAACCACCCGGTAATTGTACAGGTCAATCCTTTTTTGCAGATTGAATTTCCTCCAATGAGGAATTTTCCCGTCCACAAAGGTTTTAAGAGTAGACCAGTTATTACTTGTAGGACCATAACGTCCCAAGTAATTCCTAATATGTCCAGTTTCTTTATTATTAAACTAGGGAGCTTACAATCTTGTCAGGAAACCACTTTCCAATCGGCAAAGCAACAGTTTTTTAACGTTTATTTTTAAACCGGATCTTTGGCCAATTTTTTTGAAGAAATTCAGTACAACTTGAATGCGCTTTAACAGTTGTTTTTCAGAATAAGCTTCTAAGAAAAGCGTTATGTCATCCGCATATATGTCCATAATATGCTTTGAATTGCCAAAACTCACACCAAAGCCTCCATATTTTTTAATGATGTTATCACTGAGTTCTTTTAGACCCGCAGCGAATAATAGAGGTGCTGTGGGGTACCCTGACGACAACTCCTCTTCAAAAAATTGCATCACTCTCCACATCCCCACCGATATGGAGGAGGTACCATTTAACAATAAAGCTCTGATAGGATTAAAGAACTCCTTAGGAAGTAACTTTTTTATTGCTTTAAGATGTGAGTATGCAGAATCGTATCGAATGCCTTGGAAAAGTCTATTGTAATTAGGACACCATAGGAACACTTGGCATTGACTATTTTGCATACGCTCTGTATATTCCGGGCGATGTCTGAAATTTTCCTTCCCTTTAGGAACCCCTTTTACACTAAACCAAGTTTAGAATTCAAAATGGGTTCGATTTTTTGAGTGATTATCCCCGAAAGAATTCTATAAATTTCGTTTAAGACTGTTATAGGTCTCCAACTGTTCGGATCCAAGAGATTGCCTTTTTTAAGAATTAAAGTTATTCGGCCTTTCGTTAGAGCTTGGGGTAACCTCCCGTGAATTTCCATACACTGACCAAATTTGAGGAGGTACCTCAACCTCTGTTACACAGTCGAAAAACAATTTGCCGCTAATACCATCCGGGCCCGATACTTTATTATCTCGAAAAAACTTCTTTATATGGTTGGAGATGACAACTTCGGAAAATATAGATGGAATATTTTTAATGGTCGAGGAAAATTCTTGCGTTTGACTCCGAATCCGTTGAAAGCGTCTGTGAAAGCTAGCCAAAATACATTTTTGTCCTTAATTTCCTTTCCATTTTCAAAAATTCTTCGAATTTCCACAATGGGTGGATGATCCATTTGGGAAAGAGCTTTTAGTCTTGTTGTATGACTGATCTCTAAGACTTTTTTCCTTTCCATTTAAACTCCTTAATCTCAGCAAATCTAAAGAGATTGGTGGTGTCCGACGTAATCGAACGAGCAAAAATTGGTGCATTGTTGAGGACATCTTCCAGGTCTTTCTGAAGCATAGATGCGTTTTGCCTCTTTTTCCTGATGAATTTAACGATGAAGTTTTAATAACATGGTTAAAATCTTGAGAAGGTTGTTATAACTGGCGAAAGGATTAAATATTTAAAAGGCCTGTTTTGTAGTTGATTTAAAAATGCGGAGTTATCAAATAACCATGATGGAGTTTTAAAAGGACCTTGGGGTTTAAAATATTGTAAATTTAAATCTATTAATTTATGATCTGACACCGGATGGGGGCGATAGCAAACATTTTTGATAGAAGAAAGAAGTACCGAGGATGCGAGGACCAATCAATTCGAGAAAATTCCTTCCAGCTCTCCAAGATACGACGTCATCAGGGTTAATTTTTTGATAACATCCTCCAACTGATCTCTGCCATAAGTTTAATAAAATTGTTTGATTGGGGTAACGATGCCTTGTTTATCCAAATCGACGTTAAGATCCCCAATTACTATATGTGGATAGATATTACCTTACACGAGTTAATCATGGCTGGTAAAAAAGCAAGTTTCTCTTATTAGGGCCGTATGTTTATGATGTAAAACTTTGGTAGGAATAAAGATTTATGCCATTCACCATCGCTATTAAAATCTTTCACAAGATCGGCTCACTCCATCCTTTTACAGACGAACGAAATTATTGCGATTTGTTCCGTCACCAGTGAAGAAATGTTCATAGTTTTTTGGAATGCAGAAAGGACAGGAAAAGAAACACGATGAAGCAACGGGAGTCCTTACATCTTGGAGACATATTACATCTGGTTTTTTCTTTAAAAGACTCTTCATCAAGGCGTGTCGACCAATTCGATCCTTGCCACCTCTCGTGTTTAGGGAGAGTATTTTTCCTATTTCCATGCCCAGTTTCTGACACCTATTCATTTGAGAAGTATAAAAAACATCAATTTTTGTTTTGTGTTTTCCAAGGCATAGGTGAAAAAAGTAAAGAAAAAAGACCACCATTTTTTCTGAACTTTGCTGGGGGTTGTTCTTTCTGTGGGGATAACCCTGTAGAAGGAGAGGTTCTTTTGGATAAAGAACCGTATCTGGTTCTTGACACCAAAATTAAATTCCTCACTAGTAGGAGGGAACTATCGAGGTCGGGGTTTACGATTTTTGAGATTGAATAATAGGAAGACCTTCACTTTCTACGGACTCTTCTTCCCTTGAAACTTGAGGGGGACATCTCCCCCAGAAACAACTCCATCAGGGTTTGTGTGAACCTCCACTGATCCCAGAGAGGCTCGCTTTCTCCAGCTTCATCTAAATCCTCAGAATGAACTACCTCTATATCCTCATTCGAAGGTTCTGTCCTTTCAACTTCATCTTGGCCCAAATTTTCCTCCCTACCAACATTGTCCCCTAAAATGTTGGGGACGACGACGTTCGTAGAAGTTTCCTTTTGTTGCTCAGGAGGTAGGTCTTGAGAATCTTCTGAATCCTTTCGGCCACAAGAAGAAGAATTTTCTTCAAGGACCTTTTTTAACGCTCTGGCATAATCAGTTACTTTCAATCTTGGGTTGTTACATCCATGCTTAAGGTGGCCATACCGAAGCAGTTTTAACATTGGAGTTTTGCACCTTTAATTTTAATTAATGAGACATCCCTGTATCGGACAACTTGGGGTATATTTGATGGGTTTGCAATAATTTCTTCTAAATAGTCTCCATCTCTCCATACGTCTCTATAGTTCTTATATTTCTTTTCGGCAGCCTCATTAGAGGGATTTTTCTTTGGGTAGTGACAGGCCCGGCAGCAGGCTCAGGCTTTTGGGGGGGCCTACAGTTGTTATGGGGGGGCACAATTGGCCAGGCTTGTGAGCGTTGAGCTTTTTTTGCGTTCAGCGCAAAAAAAATAGCGTTCCGTTCAATGTTTTTGCGTTCAGCGTTGAAATATTTTAAAAAATAACATTGTGTAATTTTGAAAACTTATGAAATTGTCAAAAAAAGGGATGACGCCTTTTTTAGAAAAGATTTCCAAAAAGGTGATGACGTAGAGATGACGTTTTTTAGAAAATATTTCCAAAAAAGTAATGACGTAGAGATGACGTTTTTTTAGAAAATAATTTCCAAAAAAGTGATGACGTAGAGATGACGTTTTTTTAAAAAGAATTTCCCAAAAAAGTGATGTTTTTTTTTTTAGAAAAGAATCTCTAAAAAAAGTGATGACGTTTTTTTTAGAAAAGAATCTCCAAAAGAGTGATGACGTTTTTTCAGAAAAGAATCTCCAAAAGAGTGATTATGTTTTTTTTAAGAAAAGAATTTCCAAAAAAAGTCCTCAAAATTTTGCGTGGGCGTGCCTACGACACTCGGTGGGCGGGTCTGGTAGTGAGCAGTAACTTGGCCAAACTGTTTTAACCACTCCACTGCATATACTTCATCAATCCTTTTGAAGGTGTTTTCTATAGTTATGGTAATCTTCTTTTTTAGGTTTACATCAATCTTGTCCATTCCCTTTATTCTAATCGAAGCATTGACACGTTTCCCTCCAACTGACTTTACACTGAAGGGTGATAGGTTTTCTTAAAGATATGTTCTGTTATATAATAGTTGGTGTGACTTTAGATTAGAGATCTAATTTTAAACTAAAATGTTTATTTATATATTGTTATATGTTATATCTCTCAATAAAGTCTTTTAAAAATTTTAAGGATTTTTCAGTTGAATTAAATGGAACGGCAGCCTACACAATTAATAACTATCAATCTCTATTTTTAAGTGATTTCACTTTTAAAAAATATAAACTCTTGTGCTATTGCATAACTTATAAAATTTAAATTTAAACATAAGTAATAGAGAGTCATTGGAGCCCCTTTCAGGCAACCAATGACAATGATGATATAAACTTCTAAATACATTTTTATAATTTAATCAACGATTTACTAGTCATCGACGATAAGTTTAATAAATACGAATTCAAAGGACCAACATTTTGCAATAATGAAAAGTCTTATCCTATGGTTACGTAATAGCAGATATGGTTGTAACAAGACGTTTCTTAGGCAATTCTAAGGTAAAAACAGAATATATTAATAACTTTTTCCCTGAAGAATTACTCTATCGTTCAGTATATTTATATGATGTAATCAATAAACATTGGTATCATTTGTGCAAAATAAAAGTTCATTACCATTATATAATTAAAATTAGCCTCGGTGATTTTTTTATAATTTTCTCAATTTAATATACAACACTAATCCTCATTTAAGATCTGCATTGCCGTGATGAGGTCCTAGAAATACATGTATTTTTTCAAATCCAATAGAAGGCTCATTAATTATTTGAGGCTTTATTATATATATGTCAAATATTAGCCAGTACAAAAATGATGAAAATTGATGTATATATTTACTTTAATTAAATATGAAATTACATATCAAATATAGGAGGTTTAATTTTAGTCATCCAAAGAACTCATTAATATATATTTTTATTTGTAATAGCTCCCTAAAAAGTGGAGGAACATGGCTTGAAGAAAATACTCTTTTGCTCTGAAGAGGCACTTTTAAATATCATTTATATACCTTAGGCTTAAGAAACTTTGTTCCTCAGCATTACAGATTAAATATAGTACTTTATAGACCTTTCGTGTTACAAAATGTGCACTTTGGAGTTAAAGTCTACAATAAATGGAACGTGAAAGGTATCATTAATGGCATATAGTAATGGGCCTTAAAGTATCAATTTAACCCTATTAGGATTCCTTATGTCGAAATTGGTGACTTTTGAGTTGAAACTCAATCGATAACGGAGCCTAACACATATAATGTGTTCATGTTAATCATTATATACTTTTATACATGGAGGATGATGTTTTTACACGAGAAGGACCTATGGGTCCTTTTTATATATTACTCAACTAAATGATGATTTCTCAATTGTCAGACATCGTAAAAATCTTTATTTTATAAAGCTGCATAATCATTTAATATATTAAACATACTAAAATGTCATTGTTTATGTAAATAAAAAATGAGGATTTAGTACGTCCCCCCTAACTATCAACTCCTACGGGTGACCTTACTATAAAATGTACCTGAGGGTCTAGGTACAATTCCGGTACGTAGTTTTTTCAGATGAGTCTTTTTCCCTTGATAATTTTGAATGCAAAAATACAATTACTTAGAAATATTTGTATGAATCATCACCTCGAGTTCCAAAGCTAAACAATTTCAAACCCGAAGGTCAGGAATCAAAATAAACTCGGATTATAATTCTTTTAGTCGTATGATTTACGTCAAAATAAATGAGCAAATGAAAGAATTACATACTTTTGGTGAAGGAATTAGTTTGCTTATAAAACTTGAACAATTCATTTGATCGTTATATGATAAAGGACTACATCCTAATTGGTTTATCAAATAAAATAAAGGGATTGTTGTGGTCTAAATCTTTTCAATAACAACTAGAGCAGTAATCGTTTCATTCTAAAATTGATTAAATTTTAATTACGATGAGACCGATCAAGCAGACTAAACTAACTCTACTATTATCACTTTCGAGATCTCTTCCGAGCATAGAAGTAACAGTTAAAGAAAAACTCGTTACACAAATACTCGATATTCTTTTACGCAATATACTTGTCGCTAAAAGCAAAACTGTGATGTTCAGTTTTGGCTATAGTCGTATGTAAATACCAATGCTACTGATTATCCAAAGCTTACATTGGAAAGGAAACTAAATGATTGAGTGTTTCTTTATGAAGATCGTTGGTTGTAACTTTAGTCCACAATAAAGCCAGAATATTGCATCAAGGATACAACGTAATCTCCAATAATTTATTCACTTGTACATCCCAGATTAGTTCACTACAAGACATTGGCCCGAGGCTGTACTTTGCAATTTCTCTGGTCATCCATCAGTAACGAAATTATGATTATCAGACTGTTTTATAACAACCAAAAAAAACAAGTAATTTGAGTTAGAAAAAATCCAAATTCAGAAAGCTAAAACGATAAATATCACGAAATTATAAAAAGAAAATTAATATAAACAAAATAATATTTCAATAATAATATTTAATATCTAAAATTCTGCGTCAGATTTATTATTATTGAAAAAAATCATAGTCTAAATTTATTATACATATATGTCACAAATGACCCTTTTGGTAGTTGAAGGGGGAGGGGGTTCGTTTGAATGGTAGTTCTAGTTTAAAGCTTATAAATATCTATGTACTTTTCAACAAAAAAAACATAATAAAGATCGTAGATTTAGAAAGGTTCACTGCATACTGATATCAGATTAAGTTCCGGGTAAAGTGAGTTCAAACCCAAGAGCAATCCAAATAATAATATAACAAATTAAATTTTTAATCTCTAAATTATGAGGGCATCCATTTATAATTTGCTTGCCTCTGCATTGTCTGGTAAGAGAGCAACAGAAAGAATTAAAGAGAGAGTGAGATTTCATATTGTATACATACAAAAGCAACTTCCCATTCAGTTATTAATTATTTTTAGTTATTTTTGATACTGTTTTCTTTTTGGAGAGCTCCCAAATAACCTAATTTTCAGCGCCATCATATGTTGTTTAAGCACTGTATATTCTCTATGGTCTTAACATTGCAAAAATACAATCTTAAACAAAATGATTCCAGAAAAGTAAATGATGAGTCGATTCATTTTACATTATTATTTGGGTAATTACTCAACGTTTTTGCTCGCCTATACATTATTTTAGCACATACTTGAGGTAGGAGTTACTTCAATGCTAGGAAATTGAACGTCAATACAGAGAGCTATCTTAGGCTGCTTCAGCACTTTATATTCTCTATGGTACAGAAATAATGATAGATCAGCCTCATAGTTTTTATTTTATATTTTGGTACCAGTTACTTTATATATGTATATTTAAATTTGCTTTATATTTTTACCGAATAGATCTTCCGGAGAGCGGTCCAGACATCATTGGTGGTCAGCCTCGGTATCGTGTGGGTGATTGGGTTAACGTGAGCTGCACCTCTCGAAACTCTCTTCCAGCAGCTCAACTCGCATGGTATATCAACGGCGAAAAGGCCGATAAACAATATCTCATCTTTTATCCGGAGGAGGAACATCACAACGGCCTTCGGAGCTCAAAGCTGGGCCTAACGTCAAGGTATTATTTGAGATGTAGTATTATTTATTTAGACTTCAAGTTATTGCATCTGTTATCATAAAAGTATTGTATTTTATTTAAATCCCCAATCAAAACACAGATAATATGAAATGAAATAAGTTAAATACATCTATATAAAAACCATAATTGACTATCTACCTCTAAAGTATTTTATAGTCGTAATTTTATTAAAGAAAAATAAATAATTACACTTAATTTGAAAGCGAAAAAGTGTTTATATTTTTTATTGGCTATGTAATAATACTTTGAATCATAGGGATAAACTATTTTAAAACTTCCAGCACATTTAAATGAAAATGATTCTAAGTACTAAAACAAGCATGATTTTGGATTTTAAAGGTCATAAAGATCTGAAATGATCCAAAGTATTTTAAATTTAATTCAAACTTATGACTTTTTAATATGACGCATAACCAATTCATTCATAGATCATATTAAAAAAATATATCTTTATAATACCAAAGGCATGAAAATAATTTTAAATTAATTGTTACAATCTTTATGTTTCAAAGCATTTACATTGATTTTTTTCATCACTTTTATTTTAGATCTGTAAGATAATATAAAGATATTATAAAATATAAAAAGATGTTTAAGTTTCGAGAATGTCTTATATAATGTGTATGAATATCATGTTTAGCAAGACTTCAATCATAATTTTATGCCCACTAATTATCTCTTCATCTGCAGGTTCACCAAAAGCATTTCAAACACAATGACTTAAAGCTAAAGTGCACGGCCACAATATCCACAGTCTACTGGAAGTCCAATGAGGAGTCCGTTCAAGGATCTGGGCTTACAGCACACTCTTCTCCTGTATCAGAGAGCAGAGGTCGAACATCGGGTAAGACAAATTCTAGTAGCGGGATAATAGCTTTAAGCGTTTTTGAAGGGTTTTTTTACATAAAACCAAAGTACTATAAATATTTGACAGTATTTAAAATGATTAAAATCCCTTTATTTTTAGCATAATTGAAATTAATTTATCTCTAGAAAATGTACTGGTATAACTGTAGTCTGGATAAAAGTACTCAAGCACAGCCTATCTAAATCCATGCAGAAAAAAACTTTAATGTCATCTGTGATGACTAAAATATTTTTCATAAGTGACCTTCAATATTTGACGAAAACAAATGCTAAACACTTGCTAAGAACATTATTAGTGAAGTGAATATTATATAGGTTTTAGAAAAAAAGCACATAGAGAAATCCTGACAGAGAGCTCATGACGTCATTCAAGTTTCCAAAATGGTGGCAAATTGACCCAAATATGTCATCCATTTCCAGCAAATAATCCATTGTACAGAGATATTAGTTTTATGATATAGAAAAAGGTTTTTTTATTTAATTACATTATATCACATATAAAATCCCATGTTTTTGACTGAAAGCCATTTGTTTGTTTGCATTATTTTTATTATTTGCTCTACATCCTTCTATAAACAAAACATAGTGGCAGAAAAACATATGTACACACACATTTATAGAATGGCTCTACGGGTGAAATTTCCTAACACATTTGCTCCATATAGATATATATGCATACACACTCACACGCACAAATATAAATATATCCTTAGTGAGGCCTCCATTCATAATATCTGTTATTTTTGTATCTTCGGAAGAGTCTTCCTTCTTCTAATCCCCTCAACTACCATCTAAGTATCAAGAGGAAGATCTTTCTAATACGTCCTAATCCCGGGTTACTTCTCTGAAGGAAAGAATAGTAATAACGCAGGAAATAATAATAGTTAAAATAATATTAGTACTTCTTTCATCCGTGAATTGTTGTCCGATATTTATTATGTTGTAAAAAGAGGAAACCTCATAAAATGGCCGCTAGGCGACAGGACCTTAGTTCTAAGTAAGATAGGGGAAGAACAAAAAGAAGTACTCGCAAGCTCACAAATTTATAATGTACTTTCATTTGATAACAAGTTTCCTTTATTTTCTGTTCTATGAACCATTGATTGACTGACAGGATGCTTCATTCAATTAATATGAGCAGATGTAATAGGATGAATCCATTCAAAGTATTCGACAATGACGTCATGGATATAGGTCAATGACGAAGAGACAATTAGTATTTTGAAGTATGAATGTATTATCTCTGAATTGTTGCTCAACCGCAGCCGCGACTGAAGTTATATCTTGTAGCATAACACCAACTGTTTCTTTAATTCCTTCTCCCTTTCTTTCAGTTGTGGAGAATATAGAGTGCTCAAGTAACGAATAGTAACGCTGAATATTGAGGTATTTGTTAGCCGCCCTCCATTGTTGGAAGAAAGACAGGGGCATAAAGAACTTCGGAAAGAGTGAAACTTTAAATACCTAATTACTTTTTTGAAAAAAATATCAATGACGTCACATAAAAATATGAAGTCCCTCTTTCTCTTTATTATTTGCTTGGCTGTCTTTCCTCGACCTTGGAGAGTAAATGAATATCTCGATATTCATCTCTACCATCCGTTGCTTCAGCCCTCAATATTCATTGCAGCTGAACGAAAAGAAAAGATAACGATAAAAAACAGTTTTAGTTATTTATCATATCATTCGCAGCTGTTGATTACATATCCCAAGCAACAATTAATATATTATGGAAATATACATTTTGGCATACTCTCTATATTATGCCAAATGTATTTGCCTTAACTTGTAATACTCTCCATTAAATATGTTTCTATACTTTTGAAGGACACACTAATACTAAACGAAAAAAATATATATTTCGATATATTAAGGTTTCTTAACTACGTCAAACTTTGTAATTTGTATGTATAAATATACTCTTTAAATCAGTAATGGTATGTATTTAATTCTTAATCAAGTACTCCATGAAATGAAAAGTTTTAATTTATTTATTTTGTTGAGAAGAGACCCGTTCTTTAAGCTAAGTAATTATGTTTCTTTTTTATATGGAGAATAATTTGTTTATTATAACGTATTCTACCTCGAAGCATAGGATTTAGTAACAATGAAAGGAAGGCTTTGAATCAGTTTAGTAGATTTTGGGCGATTATATATCATTATATATTTGACAAGAATGTCAATTTACTCTCAATCTTAAAAAGTTCATATCAAAAATTAAAAATCCTCTTTGAAGTAATACCTTGGATTGTTTAAAAAATGGTTGTGTTTTATTTTTTAAATCCATATATTTAATTTAAATGTTTTAAAACTTATGTATGCTCCAATCAAATATCTTTGTTTCATTTATGGATGTAGGAATGGTATATTACATAATTTAAGTATCGTTTTATAAGAAGTTTTTGAAATATGCCGAAAATGAATATCAGCTGTTATTAAACCAAAAACTACTCAACTGTAGTTGCTTTGATGGAAATATTTATAGAGATTGGAATGATGAATTACATTCTTTAATTAATTTCTATGATATCTAATAAAATGTTTTCTATTCGGTTTCGATTTTTAAATTCTACTCAATAACAATCATTTTAAGGAAGAATGACTTATCAGTTTCTAAAACTAAATAAAAGACCCGGCACATATTGTAAATCTCCCCACAATTGCTTAAATAGTTTAATTAAAACAAAGCTAATAACAAATTAATATGTTTTTTTTCATACAACTGTACAATAACATATCCAATTACAAGCACTCATTCATTCACTATTTGCGTGTTTTATTAGACAGACTCACACTAATTAAGTTAGTTCATATTCAACAAATTGCATTTCTCTGTATTTTTAATCAGGAGGGTCACCTGAGCAGTGGTATATATATATATATATATATATTTTTTTTTTTTGGGGGGGGGGGGCGGGGGACTAAGCCTTAATGAATACAAATTAGATATAGCATTTATGTGGAAAATACAAACTGTATAATTATTGTGGGAGGTTGAATATAGGAAAAACTCATTTATATGCATTTATCATAGGCATGGTCCTATGGTTCTATACCTTTCCTGAATGGAAGAGCGATAATTCCAAGGCTACAATTTCGGTTCATTTAAGTAATATCCCCCTCCCTTGTGTTAATAAAAATATTTTTTTAAATCGTTTTGTTATCCAAAAATCAGTGTCAAAAAATAAATAGATTATATAAAGATACAAAATTATCACATTACGTTCATATACACTTTATCTTTTACCATATTTGTTTCCAAAACTGAAAAAAATATATAATAGAGAGTTTGGATTCTTTAAATATCATTGAACCCCATAGAACAAAATTATTTTTCTGAAATTTTAACCAGATATAAAATGTAAAAATATATATATATATATATATATATATATATATATATATATTTATATGTATATATACACTACACGACCACCTTGTTATATATGAGGGTAGCGATGTTTATATATAATTCTGCCATTGAGTTTATATGGGGAAGTTTTGCCGTGAAAAAACGGGAGCCAATCCGTCGTTGCGTAGTAAACGCACTGCGAGATGTCGAGGGGCGAAGTAGCGAGGGCCGATATATATATATATATATATATATATATATATATATATATATATATATATATATATATCAGCACCAACGTGTCAACCAAGGCGTGTCTCTTTGCTTTCATACTATTTTCCCATTCACTTATGTCAATTTTCCTTAATATTTGTTATTATTTGTACATTGCTCATAAGAAAAGAAAAATAAGAATCCTAATATGCCCATACATACTGTACAGATATAGTTTTCATTTAACGAGAGTTAAATATGAATGTATGTTACATTAAGCATATATATATAGTATATTTATATATATATATATGTTATTTTATTTATTTACAATCTTCAGTATTTGTCAGACGCATTTGACGGAGCAAATATACAAATATTGCTTCCAATATGTATATTTTTTATGCAGCATTTATTTTTTCCTATTAAATTCAAATAGTAATATTTTTTGTGAGAGAAAGTGATGCTGATTGGCTAAGACAGCAAAAAATATTATTTTTTCAATTGTGTTGTTTTTAATGATTTCATTTTATTGTCCAAGGATGAAGAATTGTAGAAATAGAAGTGTTGTGTTAATTTACATCAACACAAAAGAATCTACCAATTGGACTTATTCCATTTAATATTCTGTCTTTCTTATTAGCCTTTTTATCTTGGCATTTTGCCTTTTAACTGAAAATTTATATTCTAAAGTAGTCAGTTTTGGGTTAAATCAGAAAGTGTTTATTTAGAATTCGGGCTTTTATCCAAACGATAGTATTCAGTTTTTTTTTTGCTTAAATATTTTTGAAATCTCATTGCAAACTGTAACACATTTTTGAACATTTATGGTGTACACCAATTAAGTTTCGAACAGGTGTTGATATCCCCCTTACAGTTAAGGAGTTTAAAATGCATTACATAATAAAATAAAACATGTACTCTCATATAACAATTGTGGAACATAAGTTGATTAAGCAGAATTATTGTCAATTTTACCGATACGGTAAAAAAAGGAATTCTATGTCGATGTCAATGATAGAATAATTAGTAGTCATGATGTTATACAAACCATGATATAGAATTGGCAGAGTTATTCTGTAAAATGGTTTATTTACTCAAGTATTGTTCTTAAATATGAAACTATGGTCTTGTAAAATACTTCTCTGTTTCTTTTGCATTATTCGCATGAAAATCAGTTTGAACTATTATCTAACCGAGAATGAAGTCAACGTATAAATATATTTAATAATCTTCATTTTTAACTTATGATTAAAAACTATTGGTTTTGATAAGGATACTTTTTGTTCTTCGTTTTGTTGGTGTAGTTTTTTAATAAAAAGGGATGCAAAATTTATGTTCTCAATAGATTTTTTGTTTTATTATATAAACATTTCAACTTTAAATATTCGTTCCTACATTATTTGAGCTCCCCCTTTGATACACTTTCTGTATATTTCAAAACGCACCAGAAATCACTTTGAAATACAAGGAGACACGAAGAGAGATGTTTTTCTCTTCTTAAATTTCTATATTCTCTTTGAAAGAGATCTCTCTGAGGAGACAGTGGATTGGGGAGTTGTATCATTTTACAATATGTATGAACTTAAAAGGCTCTAATTTAATATGAAGCATTCTAAACTATCTCTCATCAAAGGTTTCAAGACGTCTTTGGAAGTTTAAGAGAGAGTGAAGTAGGGCCATGTTTCCTTTAGGATTAAGTATACCTTTTTTGGTGACAGATATGTCGTCATGGGTCAAAAGAATCCTAGAAAGGATGACATGATAAATATTATTACATTTAGGTTTTGGATTAAATACTTTAGAAATCGTTTCTGATGTATCCAATACATTTCTATATTGAGTTTTTATTTTTAATTGTTTAAATACCGTACTTTATATAAGTAAGGCTACAAATACTTAGAGTTATGTAAATATTTCTTTAGCCACTGAGAACACTCTAGCACAATTATAATTTATGAAATGAAAATAAAATACACCTTAAAAATTAGATTACTAGTTTTTAATTCATGTAAACAATTTTCTACCTTCTTTATTTAAAAATAGATCGTTTAGGATTTTCGAAAGAAATTCGTCTTATGTTCTGTAAAATACCTCACTTAAAAAATCAAGTAATCTAAATAAAAACACAAGTATTTTTCTCAGACAATAGATCTTATTACTTTTGATGTCACAAACAAAAATATTCAATTCTTTTGGACTATGATTAGATTATTGTACTTTTGAATAGAACAATTAATTAAGTAAAGGCAAAAAATTCCTTAAGAACTAAACTCAGCACCATCTAAGGAGCCTAACTTGGCTCTCTCAGAAAAGAGTTTTTTTCTTGTGACTGATCAAAATAATCTTCAAATTCTGAAATGGATAATAGGCATTTGAGCAATCGCCTTATGTAAAGATTAGGCTTTTTTAAACATATCATTTATTTGATATTCTCATTTTATTTATTCTAAATAACCCTCATCGAAAAAAATAATTAGCGATTTCTCAATACGAAACTTCAACTTCTTATAAGATATTAAAAATATATCTTATAAAATGATAATATTTCTTTGCTTGACCAATATGAAAGTGTCATGAAAGGTCGGAAAAAGTAGGGCTCTGTCTGCTTTTTTTAGTAATTGCTCAGACTCGTATCATATTGAAACAGATACAACAAAAGAGATAAAAGTAGTCGTCGAAATATATAATCATTACCAACCTAACATATGCTTTCTGCAACAAGCTTCTTAAAAATACCACCCATATAAGCCAAATGACTAACACACAAAATAGTTGTTCTTCAATTTCTCTTTGCAGCTGCAACTAGTCACATCAGCGGCTCAGGACCTCGCCTTTCCATCAGCGTCCCCCAATTGGACTAGCCCTTACCCTCCTATTCTACGCCCTTGCTTCAAGAACCCTTTAAACGCTCAACCAACCTGGGTAACCAAAAAAAACCTTCGCCGTATGATAACTACACTACGAATCAGAATGATGGAAACATCTTCAAAACTCCTATAAAAACTCTATAAACGAAAACATTTTGTGGTGGACAATGAACTCAAAACTACTCTGCACACAATGCCATAATCTCATTTCAAATGCAATACATAGTCATTTTAAAGAAAAAAAACCTTTATGTTTTATCATTATATAAATTCTTTGTTGTTCGATTAAAGTAGAAATTGTTTTGTGTATCTATTATTATTATTTATATTCTTAGGTTTATAATATTATTTAATGCATTAATTTTATTGAATGTAAACTACATTTAAGTCAATCTATATATCTTGCAGATTTGTAATTATTCCATTTTTTTCAAGATGTGATAATAGTTTTTTTAACACACACCCTTTTCGTGATTATTGTGTATCTACTCTGTATTTGTTTGATCTTGAATATATTTAAAAGGATGATATTAAGAGAATAAACTGTTGTCAGTCATAATAAATATACAACAAGAAAGTTAAGTTATATTTACTCTGTCGTAGTTTTTGGGTAATTATCAAATCAAGAATAAATCAGATGGTAAAAACTATTCATGTGTGAATAAGTGATTAAAAGCCTATTTATAAATACCACAATTCATAATCTATACCAAGAAACTAATATGGTTTCGATTTAAGTGTTAATCCGATTTCTCTGCTAATAATAAAAGTATAATCGAAATATTAATGAATTATTACTTGTCACAATTATTGGGTGTTATTTAAGTTATTAACAAAATCACATATACGCTTTATTTATGTTTTAATGATACAAAGATATTCAATATAGATGTGTTACAAGTCTAAATAGCTCATGGCATTATTATTTTCATCAAAGAAGTCAAGAAATATGAAAAAAACATATATTTTTAGTAATAATAATAGAGCGATTGTTTTTTTTCTTATTCAACATGAATTGTATTATTTTTTAAATAGGATGGTTTTTTTCATTTTGAAATTAATAATACATATTTTATTATAGTGGATTTTTGCCTATATGGTTCGATAGAATCGAATGGATATAGATAAGCATACTAGCGTGTACATTAGTATATCGAACCTAGGATCTTATAAATGAGGTTGACCAAAACTGACCTTTCGGCGAACTGAATTCCCTTGTCTTTTTGGAACACATCAAAACTAATATCCAAAACCATGATGTCATCATTCTTGGCCACATCTGTGCGATCTTGAGGTTTGTTTCAATGGACTACAACTGAAGTTCCTCAAATATGTTAAAACTAGGATCGAGAGGGTCCAAGGGTATCAGCATTTGAAGTGTTCAATCCTTGCACTTGCGAAATCTTGAAGTCGAATAAACGAGGCTGAGGGGGGCATAGAAAATAACCCAATAAATAATGTTAAAAAGTATTAAGTCCAAAAATGTAGTCTGATCTATCTTGGTCAATCTGCTATTCCACCGTTATATTCCACAGATACGTAACTTTAAAGTCTGAAACACAATAGGACAATCCAATCAATGTATATGATGCGAAAGCACAGCCAACAACCCCAAGTGGCCTCACTAGATCCGAGATCTTCCAGCTTCTGACACTTTTAATTCAACTTACGTTTAATCCTTAAAAGTATAGGAATATTTTTCTTATTGAGACAAACACCCGTGGCAAACAATCTTCTTATATACAAAATAGAACGTAGAGGTATTACAAAAAAGACTTGGAAAATATCACATGACTGTCAATGTACACAATTGTTATTTAGTAATCCTTATAGGGGTTTATCTATATTCTGATATCAGCAATGCTTCAATAAATTGAAGGTGAGGACCAAAGCGGTGAATGATGAATGCGTTGAATTATCTTCATGTGGACAACCCTGGTTCGAATCTCACTAGCCTCTTTGTCAGGGCATGTTCATTAATGTGAGTGCCTCGTAAGAAATAAGGGTTTCATAATTGTAGAGCTGCATTTCATACACTCTCTCTCTCTCTCTCTCTTCCTCCGATGCATTTATATCATAAAATAAAGATGTATAATATTAAATCCAGTGCTTTATCAAATGATGCATATAATTGTATTAATGAAGAAATTAAGTGAGGGAATAATAATTCATTTCTTCTTGATATTGTTTTATTTGTGCACTAAGATAAATATAGGCGTAGATATATAGAGACGAAGAGATACAATCATGGCAACAAATGTACGACTCAGGATAAATCATTTTATCAGTTCATATACATATAATATTTCAATACATGTCATATGGAGCGGACAGCTCTTCCTTCATCTGCCTCTCTGCTCCTATCTGTCCCTTCTTTTGGTTTTGCCTATTTGGTTCGATAGAATTGCATCCGACTGGATATAAATAAGCATACAAGCATGTAAATTAGCCACTCGAACCTAGGATCTTATTAATGAGGTAGACCAAAAATGACCATCCCCTCTCGGGAATCGTACCTGGTCCCCAATATTGAAAGTTAAGCACGCCTTAACGCGCACACGGCTATCACACTCCCTCTCCTTTTCTTTATTATTTATAAATAAAATACCAGATGGGGCGACAGGCGTTTTTTTCTCTCTCTTTCTCAAAAATACTTTATTTATAAATTTGTAAATAAATATTTCCCTTTTCATAAATATATCTTAATTAAGATCAGATAAATGAAGGTGACCCTTTTGTTACATATGAAATGCTTTCTTTTTTATTAACAATTCTCAACCAATGCAAAGCAATTGTTTAAAAATACATAAATAGATATTATAATCTAAAATGTATACAGTAAAATAAGAACAAAACTAATAAATTTACAAACAGACAGTTATATCACTAACCTACAGGTACAAACCTCTCTAATGTAAGATAAATCAATACATAATATTGTTTTTTTATAGAAACAAATCACGATTATATTTTTTTTTTAAGTAGAACAATCACTTGAAATGTTTTAAACTATTTCAACAGTTTTGAGGTGTTCCTTAGAGATTGATGGATAATATTTCATTTGTTCCAAAGCCATGGTCCAGTTGTCTCCTAAAAACATCTGGAATGCGCGTAGAAAAATAAGTGTATCTTGCAACGGCCGTTCTACATAGTTTTGTTGGAAGCAAAAGTTCCCGTGACATTAACTTTTTTGCCACCAATGCTTTTGGATTCAATATAGCGAACTCGATTGCTTTTGACTTTGTTGATGAAAACTTTTTCTCTCCCGTTGGATCCAAAGATAATATATGCTTGCACATAATTGCTTATGCACTTTTCCAATCCTCTCACATTCAAGGCAATGATTTTTTTTAGAACCGATATATGGGGCATTCCACAAAAGCCTGGAAGGTGTCGTTATATATCTTACCACAATCCCTACATTGTTCATAATATCTTATCAGGTAGGCAGAAATATGTAGTTGTGCGGTGAACTTTGTTCCATCAGATATATTTTTTAGAGAATTCCCCCCCCAAAAAAAAAATCCAACTTTCAGGAAACTTAAGAAATGTATATATGTGATTTGAGACAAATTATATTTGTTTCTTAATATCAGGATTATAAGGCCCTTTCATTTTTAGGTGTCAAGGCTAGAAGAGTACGTGTTTATGAGCAGCCCGCTGTAGGGTGAAACAAATATTCCGTCAATGCTTTCTTGGATTAAAGTTTGATATATATTTACATTTTAAAATATTTCTAATTATTTTTGATTTCACACATTTTTTTGGTGCTATATAATACCTCTACAACCAATCAAATACCTCATCTGTAGATAACGGGACATTTTTTATGTGATTATATGAATATTTCTTTGTATGGATATTATGAAGAAATGCTCGAGGAAAATACTTCCTAGGTAGAAATGGTTTAAGAAAAAAGGACCAGGAAGAAATGACCAAAGATAAAAAAGGAAAATGATGGTATATGAAAAAATGATACAATTAGATATTCACCCGTCTAATGAAGACAAGGAAATAATTTATCTATATTGGTATAAACTCTTCAGGACACCGTTTATTATTCTAAAAAATACATATTAAAAATAGTTCTATTTATTAATGTACTGTTTTTTCGCCGATTTTGGCTCAACACAATCATATTCGAGAGGATATAACTAATAATTATAGCCAATGTTTTTTTTTATATTACCTTGACACAAGGTTTTCTTCATTTAAAATATATAGTATGTAAAAACTAACAACATAAGTATTTTAATAATTTTTATCTATTATTATTATTTAAGCGAAGTAATACTTCGCTATAAAAATGTTTTGAAAGAGGAAAATAAAGGATTATATCATAAAAGTTGGATTTTTTATTTGGGGAATGCTTGTGGCCCGAAAAATTGATTTGAAGGCATCAGTCTAACACTAAAAAGATGGCTAAGTCTATCTTCTAGAAGACGGAACAGTCAATTTGACTTCTTTGTTGATTTTTCAATATGTTCTTAATTTATGCTTATATAAGAATGAATAAGAATTAAACATAATATGATAATATAAAAATGGTCAAAACATGATATATGTACTGGATTTTTAATTATTAGTGACAGCAATCGGTTCACATTTCAAGAGTGACAAATTTTACATATAGTTCGATTTTACATTTTCCACATTTGATTTTTAAATCGCATCACATGATGTCACATTATTGTTGTTGCATTTTCGCATATGACAAGTTTTCACTTTATTGCAATCTTCTTATACTCATTTTCTTCACCATTAATTCTCCATGGTCTCTCTCATTCTTGGATTTGTTCATAGATTGCAATTTGAATGCGTTAAGTCTAATACTTCCTTCGCCTGATGTTTGTTCCATTGATCTTGTTATATACGATTTTAGCATTGATGGCTGCGATATCTAATATATATAGGAAATATGTAGGGACCATCGTAGAAATGCCAGCTTGGTAGTATATAACGAAGCCATCAGATCAATATATCTATTCCAGTTTTGCAATTTCTGGAAGGTTTTTGGTTGTATCATGAATACCGATGGATTATATACAGAACATAGGACGAGAAGGTTTTTCGAAGGCTTGCCATAGGACCGTAGAGAGTTCGTACCATTGTCCATATTCTACATTTATAATAGAAGAAGTCATTTTGACTTCTCCGGCATTCGAGATATATATTGCCATAACTCTTCAAATATTTAAATATTGATTAGATCTATTATGTATAACTTAATTTGTGTGGAAGAAATAAAAGTCATATAGCACAACGGATAACAGATATTAACTTTTAAAGCCGAAAAAAACAGTCCAATGACTTCACATCTTTCTAGTGCTAAAGGAAAATAGTGGCCGTTATTGAAACGTCACTCAAGGATACCGAATAAAGGGGGTTAAAGCCATAGATAAATAGAGTGCCGAAACAAAGCATGATAGCGCTAAGTTCGAAGTATGTAGATGTAATGAAAACATCTAACTTAATAGTAGACTGGAGGAAGAGAGAGAATGAGAGCTTCTGATTACAAACAACTTATAGCTCTAAGTTCATGCACTCTCCGAGTCCAGGTATTATTTAATAATAGCAATAACACACGTATATAAGAAATAATACAATTATAAAACAATGTGCAATTAAGCATTACAATAACATAAATACCTGGGTGATAAATAATATAAATTGGAATATAACACAAGTAATGTCATTACGTAAATTAAGACATTGTACAGAGCAAAACTAACTCCGCGCCATCTGGCGGGAAATAATGTAAAGAGTTTGCTGCTACAAGTATTAGTTTGCTCTGCATTCTTGGAGAAAGACAAGGATTAGAAAGAAGTAAAGAGAGAGTGAGACTTGTACTTTTATCATGAAATAGGGAGTGCAATGATCTTAATTCACTCTCCATATTTTATGGAAAAAGAAAAATATGTAAGATATATGAAGTCTTTCTCTTGTTCTTTCTGTTGCTGTCTCTCTCCAACAATGGGTAGCTAACAAATACCCTGATATTCAGCGATACCAGTCGAGCCTTCTGCACTCTTTATATATATGGTCTTAACATGCAAAGAATGCACACTAAAGCAAAATGATGAGTCCATTCATCTTACATTAAATTAGAGCAATCACTCAACACTTGTCATTAAATGATTTTAAGCGCTTACATATGGTGGGGTTTCTTCCATGTTTTGAAATTGGACGTACATGATAGATTCTCTCACACTGTGTCCGCCGAGCAATTAATAAATGACGAACCAATAATCTTGCATAATCAATTAGGTTAACTTAGGTATCTTGCAAATGTTTTGATCATGAATCCAACAAGTATATCCAATTTATCCTAAGAGGCGTTGTCCTAATACAACATCTTAATTTTTATCAAAATACTTTTGACGTAATAAATTCTAGTCGTGAGATACGTACAAGCTGTTTAATATTTTTTGTCTTTGCGTTATCGACTGGATATGAATATGTACTAAAAATAATTCATCGAATCTAGGATCTCTTTAACGAGGGTTGACCATAATGACCTCCCCTCTAGGTAGTGGAGCCAGCCCCCTCAAGATTGAGAGTCGAACACGCTCCCATTGAGCATCGTGTTCCTTATTCAAACTTTAATTTTTCAAGCCAATCAGATAGCAATTTTAAATAAAGGTTTTTAATATTATAGTCCATTTTTTCGTTGAAAACATTAAGTTAGGAAGGGGATTATAAAAGAAAAAAAATGCAACTGTATGTATTAGAGAAAAATCAATTGAAACTGGAACATAGTTTGTTTATTTGTTTATGAAAACATAATTTCGATATGACGATTTACAAATAAAAAAACTTATATAGACAAATCTTTTGAATTTATCTTTGTATAATGTCTGCAGTGATGAAATAAAACTGAAATTATTTTGTCTCTTTAAAAACCATTTCCACGATTTTAAGATTCAAAGATGTATATTTTCCCACCTTGATGGGGGTAAAAATTCTTTACACATTGGGACGGAGGTCATATTTGGCGATCCAGTTCCTGACAACTTCCTTTCCTTCGAAAATCTATTATTCACCGCTTATACAGCTGTGATGGCCTTCTGTGACGTATTCCAAATAGATCTATTTCTTTGCCTGATTTCCCTTTCACTTCATCAGCAAATAAGATTCAAGTGGAGTTGGATGATGTCGACTTTTAAACAATAATAAACTGTTTAAAAGTTCTAAAGTAAGACAATGGTCTACGATATAAGTGTATGATAATTTTATAAGCCATGATATTTATTTTTTAGGGGACTGAACTCCAGTCAGAAATGTAAGCTGACCGTTATCAATGGTGGCATCTAGAATTTAGCATGAAAATCGCATTATGAATTAGAGATCATCTCATATTAACATGCATAACTTTTAAAGACTTTACTGAATTTGCATCTAATGACATAAACATCGACTTAATTAGTGTTATAATTGGGATTAATGTGCACAGTAACCATATTTATAGATCCTAAACAATACCTTAATAACCTCTTATATTTGACTACCATAACATATAATGATAGTTTAGGACCAACATGATTCCTCTCAATTTACTCAATATTTTTAGTTTACATCCCCTCTTCCTGGACATAGATATCTCTATATTCAAAGTTTAGTTATAACAATGCTAAGACGCCTCATGAAATAGCCAAGCTACATTGAACGTTGATGTCTTATAGGGCTGTCAAAATTGCTCAAAATGACATTCGAATATTCGTTTGAAAAAAAATATCGAATTCGAACTATTCGAATATCTCCAGAATTTTCCCCCGTTCGGCCCAAACCCCAAAAAAATTTCCACACGGAGCTAGTCCGATGGGGGGGGGGGGGGGGTACTGTCCGTTGCATGCTGCATTTTCGGTCATCTTATGTCTTATATCATCTAATATCAAGCTGTGTTTTGGTTTTTGCGCTGATGTGATTCGTTTACATTTCGCGGGCATGTGTACTGTAGAGTACATCATTTCGTAGCTATGTTTTGTGTTTGCACTGCAGTTGTTTGTTGAAATTTCCTGCGCATATGCACGTCAGTAGTACAGTAGCCAACCAGATTACGCTGTAGTCCTACAGTATCAGATTACAGCAGAGACGGTATGAGCTTAAAGTGAGAAACATCGCAAACAGTCAGAGGCTCATTCACAAAACAGATGGAGGCACTTATACCGCGGGAGAGTTTTTTAACATTCGAATATTACTTTTCACGTTCGAATTCGCTTTTGGGATACTATTCGAACTCGAATTCGAACTTTGAATATTCGTTGACAGCCCTAATGTCTTATGTAGATATTTTCGTTGTATGATATATGTGTATATACTTAAATTTTGTTCGATTTTTCTGAGAATGTATTGAAGGAGAAATATTATAATACTTAGGATCAATAGTCATTGAAAAATAAAACTTTTCCTATCATACATGATGCATCGTCATGTACCAAGTATATGTACCATTATTTATAAAGAATGCATTTCCCCATTAAGAATGAGTTTGTTGGAGCATGTAAAAGCGATGTATTTTCTCTTTTTAATTGCAGTTCCTTTCCTCATATTCCAAATAAATAAATAGTAAATTAAATCAAGGGTTGATTGTATTGAGGGACTCAAAGTAAGCTAACTTGAAGTATATGGTTACCGTCTTTGAAAAAGTAAAGTCCGTTTAACGGAGCAGTAACTTAGTTTTGAAGAAAATAATATTTTTTACGATGAATGCCATAGATGAAGCTCAATCTTTTAATATGCTTTGTTTGCATTTATTAAAGATCCAGAAATGCTTAGAGTCCAATTTCCTTATTAAATCCCAACAAATATGAATTAATCTATAACTATTTAATCATTAATAGATAAGAAGCAAGATGTTATTTACAAATGGTGCCATAAATAGAATATATTTATGCTTTTTTATCCATTACATCTACTGATTTGATTTGCCATTCCCATTGAACCATTTCAATAGTTGAGTCAGCTGATATCTGCCATCTGTCTCAGCTGATCCCGCTTAACAATCCATTATATTTAATTATTTATAACAGAGATCTTTTTTTTTGGTTATGTTCGAAAGTATAATTAATCCAATGCCAATAGGTTTCTATACCTTGACAATTCCTGTAAGTATATATTATAATATATTAAAAACAGTTTGAGTTTGAAATGAACGTTGTTATAAAAAGAACTACTCATGTATCAAAAGTGTAATAAATACCTTCAACAGAATTTGATACAAAAATCATTGAATTAAAGTTTTTGGAGACCCATATGGACAAATGATCCGTTATTGGTTGAAGGACAATTACTTTAAATAAAGCTATGTATGTAAAAAAAATTGTCAGATATATATTGGTTTATATTAGTTGTATTAGAGAAAATATGATCTTCATCTGTATGAAGATAACTTGGATATATTTTTCATCCTCATTTATTAGCAATATAAATAATGTCCGTAGTATAAAAACTAAATATTGATAAAAAGTAAACAACATTCAATTTTACATTTATTTCACTATAATATCACCTTGCATCATTCACAAATTTATTGAGTTTCAATGCATATTTTTTTTCTTACTTTGTGATCAAAGACTTGTGCCCGCACTTTTTTATATGAAGAGATCCATCATTTTTTATAGTTTATTGCAAAAAAAAGCTTTCTAGGTCATTTAAGGAGACAATTTTTTTATATCGTTATTTTCAACTTATTTGCATTTATATGAAAGCAAACAATAACACTCTTCAGTGTTTTTGTATATTTTCATTTTTGCAAAAAAAAAACTATGTACATATCAGTATGTAGTGTATGATTTTCACCAAGTAATAACAACATATATATACATATATAATATGATAATCAAGAAGCTCTTACAAATCTCAATTGCTTTATTTTCGAAATTGCCTTTGATATGAGAGGCAAATAGTTATTTATTGCAATGAAAGGTATTAATGCTATGTAGAAAATCATTTTGAAGAACCTCCATATTTAAATGCAATACACACGTCAATAATTATCTCTTCATTTCATTTGAAATCTTCACTATTTTGAACGTGATATTTACTCCTACACTATTCCTATGATGTCTTTTCCTTCTCAAGGTTAGTTGATGAACTCTGTTATGTAAAAAAAACAATGTCATTGTTAGTTTTATGCGTGTTTAGAAGCACTCATCCATAAATGTTTCTAATAGCCAGGCCTCGGTCTGTGATATTTGCTAACGTTATTTTTAGGTTCATTTTTTATGTAAATCTAAATTACGATAAATACATAAAACCAATACAAAATGAATTTTTACACTGCGTGGATTTTAGATAATAAATAAGCATGTTAACCAAAAAAATGCTCGAAAAAATCATTAATTGCATTCAAAATGTAATTTTGTTTGCTGAATGGTAGAACACATCCAACATGGTATCACTTTAAATAAATACCACATGCAGCTAAACAAACCAAACATAGTGAAGGAACTAAAATTCAAAATAGGCATAAAGATAACAACTATAAACTTTTTTTTCTTAGAATGATTTTCTGGGATAGAGGTTTGGTGAATCCAAACATACATATATGAAGGAACTAAAATACAAGAATAAGCATAAATATAAAAAACTATAATCTTTTTTATGAGAAGGATTTTCTGGGATAGAGGTTTGGTGAATATTTTAGTAACTTTTCTATTGTCATTCACATTCTCCTTCTTCCAGCAGGGGACTTTCAATTATAATACTGCATATCCTGCCACCGTAGACTATGTTTCTTAGATTTAATGGATGCAGGGGTTGGCAGATCGTCAGCTTTGAAAGAATCAATATCTTGGTCCCTCATGGCTTTTCCAGCTTTTTTACATTGAATGCCAATATAATCATAATGCAAGAAAAGGATAATTTGCTCTATTTAAAGTGATACGTTTATATACTCACAGTCTTCGAATATCACTAAGACCAATCAGAAGCTTTGCATAGTTTGCACAACTAATAAAAGATCCTGAGATACTTTGCTTAAGATATATATTCCTTTGTAATATACAACAAAGTACTAGTAATACATCCTGCAATCACAATATGGTTGTTAATAATATGCCTCTCATTAATTGAAACAGGAGCCAATTAGTCATGTTTTTCTTGTATTATCCTATTATGTATATAATCTAGTCAACCAAGATACAAATTTACGGAAAACAAGAACTCATATCTAAATATTTATTAGATAATTGACTCAATATTATTCTTTAATATTAAAAGCCCATTTGTATATTTATACGTGTATCAAAGCATATTATGAATATGTGTGTTATATATTTTATCCGTAATTGTATACAAATATTAAATAATATTTTTTATTTATAAGTAATCTTATGGTTTTTATTAAAAGTGAAAATTAAATTTTGAAACGAAAATTATGAAATTTTTTTTTCGACTTTCAACTTTCTTGAAATGAAAAAGGATGTTTCAAAAAGATGTTTTTATTTGTTTCAATAGGCTACATGATGTCCAAAAAATCAAAATGACTTTTAGAACAAATATAAATTGACATAATGCCTTTTAGTTCGTAATTTTTATTAGCCAAAGAATAAATCCTATCTAAGTGATTTTAGGTTCTACCTTTAAATGATACTTCTATCCAAATTCGATTGTTTTTTAACCTAGAAAATATAAATTATGTATATATATAGAATTTTTCAGTCCTGCCAATATTTGGACCATTTTATCCTGTATGAAAAATGTCCTCATTATCTCTGAAAGGCCATCAATAAATCATGATCTTCTAGGACGGAAGCTCAATATGACAGCAATACCTTTACTTTTTGCAAAAAAAAAATCAATAACAAAGATAAATTTATGACATTAATGATGTTTCATTTATTTGTTTACACGAGGACAATATATAATATGATATTTTTATACTTTGTTTACCTTATGAACTTTTATAGAATTTATGGTCAATTTATATATTTTAGCATCGGGAAAATAGAACTAAATACACTAAATAAACGTTGCCACCCTCTGTCAATGTGTAGACCATGATGTTGTAGAAGACTTTTAATATATTTTATTAAAGTATTTAAATATAATGTTTATCCATAAGATAAAAGATAGTGTCCTACAACCTAATCGTGAATACTAAAATAAAATTATGATCTCAACATACAGCGGCTTGTCTTAGGTTATATTTCAAATATAATTGTAAACTAGAGGACTCAGAGAGTGCAAAACTCTGCCGATCCCCACCAAATGAATAACTTGGTCTTTTTGTCATTTTGCCAATAGATGTCGCTGCACAGCACAGCGACATCTATGGCAGAGTAGGCTAACTTGAAATATTTATTAGTATTTAGCTCATTTTGCATCTTATAGAAGCACACAGAGATGCCAAAATTTAATCACTTGTTCCTTTTGGCATTTCCAACAACTCCACAAAGTTTCATCCCAATCCGTCTGCACTTTTTGAGTTATCCTGCTGACAAACAAACAAACAAACCAAACGCCAGTGAAAACAATACCTCCTTCGGCGGAGGTAATAACTTTAGCTATTGCTTTATAAATTTTGGCCGAACATCAATTAAATAAGACAGGAATGCGATAGCTCAGTGAGTAAAGGCGTGTTCAACTCTCAATGTTAGGGCGCAGGTTCGACTTTTGATAGGGAAGGTCAACCTCATTGATGATCCTAATTTCGATAGACTCATTTCAACGCTAGTATGATAATTCATATCCACACGGATGCAATTTTATCAAATCGTATAGACAAAAAAATAATACAAAACATGGTTTTTTGCAGTTTTCCAAATAACTAAGGTATTTACTTGCGGCTCAAATTAAGGAAAGGAAATGTATATTTTAAGAATGTTCCACACCAGATAATATATTCATAATTACTACATATTTTAGATTATATAATGCATATATAACAACATTATAAACGGTCCTTAAACGTAATATAAATTGCTATTTTATGATGATATTTCATATGCTGGCTCTTATTCAATTCTATCCATCGTCTCACTGGAGGATGAAGTGGAAGGAAACAAATGCATTTCATGATAAATCTATTGGAACGGAATAACTTTTGACATTAAATGAGAAGGAAAGAACTCAGCGTCACATCAGAAGGTAATTGAATTTTGACCCATCAGTGCACACACATCCATAGCAATTTAATTGAATTATCGCATTTCGGTTCAGACGTATACCTACAGAGGTATTCCCCTCCCCCTGTAGAAACACATCCCTTCTTAATTCCGGTGTTTGAGCATACACGTCAAGTATCAAGGTATGGATCGACATCCTATTGAAATAAAAATCTGTTATGGACAAAAAATATCCTCTAAAAAATATGAAGAACTAGAGGCATATATACACTCAGAGAGTGCAAACCTCCGCCGTCACGGGGTCCTTATGAACTTCCGAGGCGGATTTTTCACGACTGGGGCGGCGTAGAGGGACGGGGGAGGGTTCCCCTCGACGGAAATTCCGAGAGGAAGACGCTCCCGGCCCCCGATTTACGGCACAGCGACACCTATTGGCAGGCTAACTTGAAATATTATTAGTATTAGCTCGTTTTGCATCTAACTCAGAGATGCCAAAATTTAATCACTGTTATTACTCCACAAAGTTTCATCCGAAGTTCTACGTATTTGCCAGTGAAAACTAGAGGCATATATACACTCAGAGTGTGTACTCCGCCGATCCCCACAACATCCCATTCAAACATTCTCTTTGTTACTCTTTTGCTCATTTCCATAACAAACTCCACAAAGTTTCATCCGAATCCTTCCTGAATACTTTTTTGATTTTGCTCATTTTGCATATTAAAAGACTAAGAGATGCCAAAAATCAATTTCCAAAAAACAAACAAACTGACAAAACCCAACACCAGTGAAAACAATACCTCCTTCGGCGGAGGTAATGACGACGCCAAACAATAACATGTTGATAAATCTTTTATGTTACGATCATGGTGAATTAAAATACCAGGTATGTCCATAATCCCAAGAAAGCTGACCTTACCAGTGGGTTTTAATGACGTCACAAGTGGAAAGAATAACAGTTAATAATGTTATTCTTCTCTCTAAGGTCATCAAAAATCTATGGTTGCCCTATACTTTTTATTGCGTGAAAAATAATAACAAGACTGATGAGGTTCCACTGTACATGAGAGCTTGGAATTAACTATTATAAAATTGCCAAATTTATTTTAAGTACGCTAGAAAATCAAATATAAGATTATTCGCATCATGGATTTTCACGGTCGTCTCCGAGCCCCATTGACCATGTTAACCGGGGGGCATCTGCATCATATCCAATTTATTTTATCATACGTATATATCAACACATAACAATCCTTTCTTCTTTTCCTTCTAATTTTGATAAAGCATTAGTCAAAATTAGTTTCATTAGTGCCTACACATAAAGATAAATTTACATATTTTTAATTAAAGAATAAAGCGTTGCCAGTACTCTTATTTTATATCCCTCTTTTTCCATACTGACGAATAACTTGTCACTTACTGCGTGTAACCGTCTACTTTTGCTTTTTTATATCTTTTAATAAATGAAAAATGTACAGACAGGTTTTTGTCTTATTTTTATTTCTTAACAGGGATAAAGAAATATTTGATATATAATAAATATATATATATATGTGGTGTGATTCAAGCATGCATCATTGCCATGGGATAATGTGGTTTGCAATTGGAAAAGGGAAAGGAATAGCCATGCACAGAAACTAACTTCGATGAAAATTGGGTGATCAATAAAGTACTTTACTTCTCTACAAGTTCTCTAATTATTTTTTAATTAAATATATAAAGGCTCTGGTTAAAAAATATAATATTATTTATAAATAAAATAATTTCAAAGTTATGTTCAACTTTCTATGTTTTCATATTTTGGAGGGTGCTAGGAAAATTGCCCGCAGGAAAATTACCTGCAGAGAAAATTGCTCATATGAAATTGCCCGCAATTTACTATATAAAACACATCATGCCGTATATGACATAAAGAGACCTTCCAGCATTTGGGTCCCAATCCCGTCAAGGATTGATAATTGAAGTTTGCAATGAATTTTCTTAAAGGTTCCGCCTATCCTATTTATGACAATGGGGTTCCAAACCCACCGACCATGAGTTATGGGTTCGCCCGGTCACAGCTATGACATATTTTAGTTCCAGATCCACCACTTTGGGTTATTCCGATCACAACTGTTATATATTTGGGCTCAAACCCACAACCCATAGGCTCCTGGGTTCCGCCAGTAACAGCAATGACAAATTGGGGCTCAAACCGACCATACTTGGCCCTCGGGCTCGGCGAGTCACAGTTATGACAAATGGGGGTCCAGACCCACCACCCAGTGGCCTTTGGTTCGGCCGATCATAACTATGACATATTGGTGCTCAAAAGCCAAAGGGTTCCAGTGATCACGGCATGACAAATTGGGGTTTCAAACTACCGTCCTTAGGCCCTTAGGTTCCGCCAATCACAACAACTATGAAACATTGGGGTTCCAAACCACTGCCCATGTGCCCTTGGGTTCTGCAGATCAACACTCTAACATATTGGGGTTCCAAACCCAAACGCCCATGGGCCCTGGGTTCTGCTTGTCACATCTTTGAAAATATTGGGGTTCCAAATCCACTACCTATGGGCCTTAGGGTCCCGTCAGTCATCACTATGGCATATTGGGGTTCCAACCCACCGCCCTTAGACCCCCAATATGTAAGGCAACTCCGAGGGCCCATTGGGGGTGGATTTAGAACCCCAATATGCCATATTTGTGATCGACTGAAACCAAGGGGCCTTGGTCGGGGGTTAGGAACCCCAATATGGCATAGTTGTGCTTGGCCGAACCCGAAGGCCCTTGAGCAGGGTTCGGGAACCCCAATATGTCATAGTTGTGCTTGGCCGAACCCGAAGGCCCAGGGGCGGTGGGTTCGGAACCCTAATATGTCATAGTCAATTTTAAGGGACTAAATTTTTATGAACATAACACAGGATAGCATCACTGGACATCTATTGTTAGATATTTTTTTCTATCCACATCAATACTCAATTGCGCTTTCACCAAGTTCTTAGGTATATTCAGCAAAGATTTCTTTCAATTTCACTGATTTTTTCTATTCTTTTGAGATAATATTTATTATACAGATCATTGGCTTTCAAAAAAGATTTTCAAAGAAAAAGCTTATCATAAACAATGCAGTAAACAGTATGTATAAAAGAAGTATCTTTTGATTCCAAATGACTAAAATTTTCTTTCCTGAACATGCATTAAGAAACCTAGAAATAATTCTGAAGAAACAAATACATAAAAAGTAATAATAAAAAGTTGGCATCCGACTTTGTCAGGTTTGATCTTATAAATAGTTATGTGTTTATTTTATGTATTGAGCATTTCATTCAAGTGATCTCATCTCTTTTTCTTTTTTTGCAATTACTTTACTTCTTGAATACATTATATAACATTTTTCTTCATAGATATGTAGATATTGACCTCGAAACTTTAAAGAGAGTTTTTTTATTCTTCCTTTGTACACTTGTATTTTATTCATACATATATGTGAACTCAAACTGTCAATATCCCTTTTAGGAAACAACTAGATGAAACTTTTTTTGCGTATTATTTTTTTATTATCGCAGTTCATACATATATTCAAAAAATGCTTAGCCTTTTTAAAGTATAAGCAATAAGATATTTTGTGTTTACACCCTACCACCTTATCTACGACTGTCTACTTACAAAGAGGTGTTGAGAGACGAAGACTGTCCTTAGAGGATTATGTTTTTAAAAATGTCAAGTTTTATACACCTTTCATAATATTAATACAAATAAATACAATAGCTCATAGATATATCATGTCCAGTATATACCGAATTCAGCACGGACGAGGTAGGTCTATTCTAGGAGCACAACAAGATATTTGGTTTTGTCTCAATGCCTAAGAAAGACTTGTAACTAAGGCATGCTAAAGCTTTTTATTGAGCTGATATAAGCTTCATATTTGATTGACTGAGTATACGTTCAAAAAAGTTATTTATAGACATCATTCTTTGGAATACTATATGTTGCTAATGGGCGGTACTTCCTCTAGGGTATGGATATGGATTTATCCCGTGTTTAATTTAGAGTCATCCGTCAATGAGTGCGATAGCAGAAAAAACTTATATAACAAATTAACTATTAAACATAATACGATTATTGAAAGTAACAACAAAACTTACATGGGAATCAATTATTTTTTCATTGGGTTTTACCATGAATTATTGTGATAGCCATTTTTTAAACTTATTTAATTGTATTATTCAAATTATTTCGAGGAATCGGCATTTGGATTTTTTAGAAAGCAAAACAATCCTAAATAGAAATTAGTTTTAAAAGGATAGAGATTGGACCTAAATTCAGAAGCACCAAAAACTACTAGAAGATTGTACCTAAATTTGGAAATATCCTCTGTATTTAGTTTTAATACTTTAAATGTCCATAAGCATGTGCAAAGTTTTAATGCACCGTGACTGCCCTCCCCACCATTTTAGACTCTATTTTAACCAGTACTATTAATGGCGTGTTATTTTTATTGATTTTAATACATGTCTGAGAGAATGAATATGATGAACCAATTAGTATTTTTAAATATATAGATTTAAACATATGTTGTCTATAAATAAAATATGACACAAAAATTATTTTTTTACATATTATGGTTTCGAAAATAGAGATCAGCATATATATGTATTCCTTGTGGATCCTTTAAAGAGCAATTACTACCCCTTATCCCTTGGGAAGGGCTCCCCAAAAGCCTCAATTACAATCCCTCTGTTCTTAAGAATAATAGTATGTACCTAATAATATCCGTAAAAGCATATTAAAAATTGGCAATGTATATTAGATATATATATATATATATATATATATTATATATATATATATATATAAAACCTCTTCATGGGCATTAGACGAAAGATATAACAAATGTAGGACACACACAGCAAATGAACTAGCAAACCATAAACGTATTGCTTCTTCACAAATAAATAAAAGAGGATAAAGAAGTCTTAAGAGTCTAAAAAAGGTCAGAGGGGAATTGCGCTATCCTTTATTTTTGTGTGGAATGAGACTCAATTCATTTCAACTTCAATAAACAAACCCAAAAGGGATAGATTATTATTTATTGCAGTCGTTGATATTATTATTTTTTATTATACAATATCATTATATACTTTGCTACGCCTCAATCACTTTTTTTTTTTCTTTAAAAGAACACTGATAAACTTCTTATTCTTCATCCACGAAAAAAACCTGTCAAGGGAGAGCAAAATGCTCTGTCCCAGTGCCAAAAATCGTAAAAAGAAATTACAAAATGACAGTAGAAGAAAAGAATATAAAACCAAAAGCACGAAAAAGAAGAAAATTAGTTTTTTCTTCATTTTTTCTGTCTATAAAAAGGAATTCATCCGCCCATTTGACGTTATTAACAAGGCTGTTCTCATGCTTGGAGATCCTTGTTTAGTAATATGTATGTATACCTTAGAGGTATGTATTCTACAAACTACATACATTAAGGGTCATAATAGACTAAGTATCTTATGGACATGTTCGAACAAAAGGTCTTTAAAAAAATAACACCATACTCCCTGAGTAACGGTTGTAAATATGTCAAGAATTCGTGCAAACTGAAGACAATGAGACCTGCTTACTTGCTTTCATACACTTATAATAAAAGGATTATATGTTTAGGATACTGTGATATGGTTTTCAAATGAAATTGTTAATTTATATAAATATATTATATTCGATATGTTCTACCCAAGAGCAAAAAAAAACACTATAATGTGTATTTATGTTTTTTGTACATATTAGCTCTGTATTCTATGTATATATCTTGTTTTAAGATTTGCATAATAAATATACCGGTACATAGAATAATTATAGATCGGAATGTTCCATTTAACTTTTTTTTAAAAATATTTTAGTATATGTTTTCATTATATCAATTGAAGTAAGTGCTTGGGAAAATGACAATTCTTTTCAATGGAGTTTCGGTGGAATTTGTTTTGGAAGCTTGTCAACTATGGAAGCGCATTGGAACCTCAGTGGAAGAGTGCTCAATTTTAAATGTTGAGGGTTATCCTTCCCCCGTATAGGGTAAGGCTAGTCTCGATCCACCTCATTGAAAATATCCTAGGCGAAATAGAATGAATATAAGCCTAATAAAGCTTACTCATATCTACAGGGATACTACAATTCCATCAACCGAATATGGAAAAAACTATTTTGTTTGAATTAGACTGTATTTGCTCTTAATAAATATGGGTTCACCAATTAAGGAATTCAGGGAAACATATTTTATACTGAAGTTAAACCTATAAATACCAACACTCAGGCAGGCCATCACCCTTCTGGAAGCAAGGCGAGCTGCAAGAAGGCTTGCAAGGCACTCAAGACATCCTTATTTTTGATAGATTAGGTCGTGTCGTTCGATCACTATTTTGTTTTTTGATTATTTATGTCTGATATGTTCATATTTATTAAAATGAAATCATTATATCATTCGAAAAACTGTTATAAAAAAGTATAATTAAGTGCTATACAACAATGTTATATCAATTCTGCAAAACAAATATGGATTTTTTTAAGGAGAAAAATTGAATTCCAAAAAAAAAGAATCATATCAAACATCACAGAAAATAACCTTTTGACCGCAGAAAAAGATATACGTTTTGTGAAATAGAGTCTGAAAGACATTTTTGTAGTCAAAAGAGTTTTAACCAAGGATTCCAGTGTTCCAGAAACTATCTGAGAAAGATTAATTCTTCTCTGAGCCCAGAACCTGAGCAAACACCTTGCAAGTATTTCATTCTTCTTTTTTAAATATAAACTATCCATAGTGTATGTAATACAGAAATGATCATCTAAAGACTGCATCAATTCATTGTTTCATTAGGTAGAGTATGGCTTTTTATGCTCCTCCGTCACGGATAAAACATTCGAAGTTAAACCTCGACAATAGCTCCTAAGCTTGTTTTCAGCGATCAAATAGCCATCAAATCATCGGTCCGTCCTAAAAATTTGTCGTCTCCTCTTCTCTTATATAACATACTTGATTTTTGTAAATTACTATAAATATAGGATACTAAAAAACTAGATGAAATTACTAATGCATTTCAAGTGTAATACATACACAGAGAAATCAATACTTATGACAACGGGATATAACTTTCAATTTGCGTTAGATACAAAGTCATGGGCATTTATATAACCATGTGAGAAATGCCGATATTCTACAAAAAGACAGGCACATACGTAATTGCAACTTTCAATTTATCAAAAAAAAACAAAGCATTGAACATGCAAGGCTTGTTTATTTCAGCCTATGTATGTCATGCAGTCAAAGAACTGCAGTGATTGTCATTTTTAATACAATTTATAATTAAATTGTCATAAAGACTCATCGAAGAAAAATTGGATAATATATTTTATATGAACAAATGATAAGTATCAAAAATAAATATAGTCATTAATTTATTTAGAACAAGGATTTACACAAATGAAAAAAATGGTAGGCCTCAAAACTTAATCAATAATATTAATGTTTGATATTGATTTTTTTTCATATTTTTACATGGCTATATAAATACCTAAATACATTTTATTTAGATATTAGTTTGTTTCGAGATCAGCCGGTAAAATAATTTAACTTACTTTTAAATATCACTATACTAAAAAAGGTTGTTTCTTATGAGTGAATAAATTGCCCAAACTTCTTCATCCTTCCATATTTATTTGCCATATTTAATTTTTTTTACCAAAAACAAAGATACATTCATAACTCAAAATACTTTCTAGTCCAAGTAAATATTATTATTATTAGTATGTATAGCTGCTGAGGTAGTTTCTTCCTAAACAAATGCTTTCATTCGTCTACATATATTTCAAAAGGAAATGTGCAGATATGAAACATTTTGCAATGTTCTTTTAATGTCTTTTTTCTTCCTTTCGCTCCTCCTGGTACCAGCATAGTCATTAAAGCAGGAGAAAAATAAATAAACTACACATATTAGGACCTCTCCTCCGTTTACTAGATGGCAATAAACCTAAATCTTTTTATTAAAGAACTTGAGATTATAAGCATTAACACTTATGACATTCCAAAACACAACAAAAATGCTGCGGTGGACTTATAATAATAATAAGGTTTAAAAGAAAATATATGCATAGGTTCCACATTAAGAACACAAATACTTTTCTTTCAAACTAGCTCATTATAATGGGTGGACTAGCGTTGAAGGAAATATTAAATGAAGATAAGCCAATTCAAAAACCAATAAAGAAATATCAAACACACTCTAAAGAAGCACCAATTCATTGGATATTTACAAATAATTAAAAAGGTATTATCAGAAAAGTTAACAATCTGTAAACTTCAAAAGAACCACTTTTATGACCACATCAAATCAGGGTTGGAAAAAACCCGGGTTTTTTTTAACCACTGGGCTGGTTTCTTTGGTTTTATTGGGTTTTTTCGGGGGTTTTGGTTTTTTTCGGGGGTTTTCGGGGTTCATTGTTTTTTGGGGGTTATATTGGCGTTTCTTCGGTGTTATTGGTTTTTTCGAGACTTTTGAAGAGAGACACATAGATTAGACAAGGGTTTATCAAAGTGAGTGCCACAGCACACTGGTGTTGAACCTGACTGAGTGCACACTGATGAACACGAATGGATGGATGAGGTGGCCGAGGGAAGACCTTACATCTGGCAGCAGGACGGTGCACCGGCGCACACGTCCAAAGTGATACAGAAGTGGTGGGAAGAGAACTTTCCACACTTCTGGTCGAAAGATTTTCGGATCCCCAGATGTAAATCCTCTGAATTTTTTTGTATGGAACCTTTCACAACCAGGGTTAAAAACCACTGGGCTGCTTTTTGGGGTTTATTGAGTATTTTCGAGACTTTTGAAAAGAAACAGCAAGATTAGACAAGGATTTATCAAAGTGGTGACACGACACAGTGGAGTGCCATCTGACTGAGTCTATGTAGACTGTAGCTAATTGAAGGGCGTTTTAAAAATATTTTTTGTCTATAACTCTTTCTCAGTGTATATATTTACGTAAAATATTTTTTATTATCCTGGACATCACCTTCACACGTAAAAATAAATAGATAAGAGTTAATTCAAATAGTTTGGTAAAAAAATGTTGTTCAAGCAGTATTGACCTCGAAAACCCATACTTTCCCCTCCTTCTACATGAAGAACCGTAAAAAATCCAACATTATCCATCATTAAAGATTAAATGTACTTCAAAGAAATAAAATAAACCCAATCGATAATAGAAATTGTTTTTATTAAGTATACATACAATCAATCATTCAATTTCACTCGAAGATAATTTGATGCTTATTGTGTCGGCCTCAGATTCCTCTGCTGCCTTGTTTCCTGTACCAGTGTCTTCACAATGTCTTCTTTCAGAGTTACAATCTTTAGACCGAAGTGCCCTGTACACGGTGGCCAGTTTCTTGGCCTTTTCGATCCCTAATCGGTTTCGGGTTTTGGACCAAACAAATCCGACAGTGCTAAAACATCGTTCGATGCCAGCCGAACTGGCAGGGCAGCTGTGAAGGCTTTTCATAAACCTTGCGAACTCTGCAGTTGTCCCAGAAGAACACTTTCTGTTGATGAGTGACCACCAGTCGCTGGCTTCTAGTTTTCTAATGTTTTCTGTAAACATATGCTTAGGATAAGTCTCAGATTTCTGCAACTTGAAGTTGAAGAACTCTATCAGGTATTCAGGGTTCTTATTGCTAAGCCACTCCTCAACTTCGTTCTGAAGGTCCTGTTTGACATTTTCTTCCCATTTATCATGATACTGGGGATCTGTCATATATGCTAATAAGTGGGGTTCACTTACTGCCTCCTTGAAACGAACTGAGATTGCGTGTCTGAACGGTTCCAATTCATCATCTTTCAGAAGACCATACCATACATGACAAGCATCTGCTATGGTGCACTTTTCCCTCTGTAGTGTGTCTAGAGCTACTCCAAATTTCTTAACCTGATCAAGTAGACGACTTTTTTTCGTAAGAGTCCAATATTGTCAATGTTCTTAGCAACATTGTCAGGCATAGATATATCTTTCTCCAGATACTCCGTTCTCACCTCAACGTATATAGAATGGTTGGCATTGAATCTTTCATGGCAGGCTATGTGACTGTTCCACCTAGTATTATTTGGGAGCTGTGGTTGCTTCCCTCCTTTCTCCTTCAAAAGACCATGCGCCAAGTGAACATTTCTGAAGAATTTATGCACTTCAAGTACTTTTTTCATTACAGACATGCTAGATGTATCTGCTTCGAGCAAAGCGAGGTAATGTGCATTGCATCCATATGTTATCATATCGGATATGTGACATTAAGAAGCTTGCAAAGCTTTTTCATCTTTGCTTCGTTATCGGTACATATAGCAAACACATCTTTTTGATACTCATTCTTCATTTACTGAATAGCCTTGCATAAAATCTGGGCACAGTATTCTGCAGTCTTCTGAGCTGTTCCACATTCAATTAGGTTCAAAAGATAAGTTTTTTGTCCGTCGCAAAAGGCGTGGGCGATGACTGGATCATTTTGAACAGATGACCATCCATCTTGCGTAATACATACAGTTTTCACTTATAGCATTGATTCCGCAGTCTTCTCCTTCACCTCGTCATATATCTCGTCGAGTAATTCACCCCCTAGCATCTTCCTGTTAGAAGGAGTGTAGCCTGGACGAAGATCTTGGCACACCTGCCTGAAGTGCTCACTTTCAACAGTATGAAAGGGAACATTCTGTGAGAAAAGAATTTTGACACTTGTTTGTTAAGAAGTCGACTTTTCTCGTTTGAGGTTTTTGTGATGAAGGGATCCATCGAGTTGTCTCTAATTCTCTTGTAGGATATAAATGAATGGCTCCCTGACGTTGATGATGAGGTGGATACCCTCGATTCTGTTCTGCACAGCTGGTATGAACACGAGGATGAAAGTGGTCGAGGAAGGTTAAATCTTCTGTTTCTGAAATAATAGTTTCTTGTTCTGATGGAGGAGCTTTTCTTTTATTGCATTTCGACAGGTGTGCTTTTACTCTTTCGATTTTTTTGATGATAACAGTTTCACAGTATCTGCACAACACGTTGCTGTTACTAGGCATTCCAGTATTTGTATCCTTCAGATCTGCAACCTCTAGCCATGCTTGATCCTTCTTCCTATCAGAATCCGTAACTTGAGGCATTGTGAAACCTTGTTTTCTGTAGATAAATTTAGAATGTAAATTGTGAGGTCTACTCTATGATCGAATTAATCAATGATTTTTTTTTTTCATGGTTAAAATAATTTTATTCTGTTACTGCAAAAAAGAATACAGTGTACAAAAAATACACTAAAAACATACAGAAACAATAAGAAATAAAATCAAATCTGGACAGTTACGTAATAAAAACATCAATGAACATTATAGTTCAAAATTACCGACCAGATAAAAACCATATATATAAAACAACAGTTGATAAAACTAATTTGTATTCAATACAAAACGGCGATGCATTCTTAAAATCCTTCTGATGTCGTTCCAATAGAATTTTGAACTGTTTGGATAAAATTTAATGAGGTCTCCAGCCCATTTCCATGTTGACGCTCCCAAATCAGGAATTTTGACCTCAAAAGCAGAGTGGCGGGCGGCAGCACCAATGAGGATAGGTCTTAGATCTTTTTCTAAAATGTACTTGTTAGTAGTAAGTTTTTGTGCAATTAAAGATTTGACATTTTGTATTGCAGATTCAATTGCTTTGTGACTGGGGGGAGATTTCTTTTTAAGATTAAAGACACCAAAAAGAACATAGGCTTTTAAAATATTTGAGGAATCGTCTTCATTTTCACAAACGTTAAGCTTTACGAATAGCTTAAACACCTTTAGGATTGGACAGTCTACGAATGCATGGAAGATATTGTTTAATAAAAACCCACAGTTCATGCAAGGAAGCTGAAATTTGAGGATTTGTCCTGAAATTTGTAATTGTGCAGTAAATTTTGCACCATCGGCAATACTACCCGTAGATTTCAGAATTCTTCTCTTCCAGGACAAAGAGAGGCCCAACAAACTTTGAAATCTTTCAGATATTGAAATCGCTCCATCATATCTAGGTCTTTTAAGTGCAAATTTTAAAAACCACGGCTTCGAAGGATTAAAACCAATAAAAGAACGTTCAAGTGGAAAGCGGAACCTTCCAATGTTAAAATTTGACCTATCTAAGTCATGTGCTGTAAATTTATTTTGGTTAAGAGCAGTTCTCTCGAGAACAACAGGATCTCCAAATCTCTTGATAAACGGTTTTTTGTCCTTGTTTTGGTATATAATATCGATTGTTGTATCCGATAAATAAACAGGATGGGATCTCCATAATACCCTCTGAATCGATGCTAAAAAGGGAGAAAACATTTCCAAATCTGAATTTGTTAAAATGGTGCCCATGTGAATCCAATTATAAAATTCCGTAGAAGTGAAGTACCTTCTCCAGTCTTGTTCATGATACACGCCCATTTTTTCAACTATTTTACGATAGTAGGTTGGAAGAATATCATCTAAGAGACACAAGCCTCCCCCTATAATTTTTGGGACGTTTGAGGGCGGGAAGATAAGATTTGTGAAAAAGTGAGGTCAACCAAGACTCTTCTTCTTTGATTGCATACTCGGCAAGTGAAGGAATCGAAGTCGCCCTATACAAAACAACAGGCACTACACGTGTATTATAAAGATCGATCCTTTTCATTAATGAGAGATGGCGCCATTGTTTCAAAGATCGATAAATTTTTAAATTCATTTCCAACCAGTTAGACATAGACACACCATTTTTCATCCACTCTATACCAAGAATGTTCACTGACTGTACAACCTTACAACTAGAGATCATAACAGAGGGGTCTGGATTCCACGATGCTAATGGCAGTATGCCTGTTTTTTTAGTATTCATTCCAAGACCGGACTTCAGTTCGAATTTTTTAAAGAAGGACAATATGATTTCAATTCTCTTGATGAGTTGAGCTTCGGAGCTGGCTTCGATCATCAGAGTAACATCATCGGCATATAAATCAATCAAATGTCTCCCATTATTAAAAGATACACCAAAACCTATATACTTTCTCATTAACGTTCTTGTGAGGTCATGTAGCGCGGATACAAACAGAAGAGGAGCAATGGGGCAACCCTGTCTGCAACTCCTTTTGAGTAAAATGGGGGCACTATTTAATCCATCTAACGTTAAAACTGAAGAACCATTAAATAATAATGACCTGATGGGGTTAAAAAACTTTTGGGGAAGAAGCTTTTTAATAGACTTTAAAACATGATCATGCCGAATTGAGTCAAAGGCTTTACTAAAATCGATAGCTATTAAAGCTCCGTATCGGTCCCTTTTATTTAAAGACTCAACCGCAGTAAGAATATTTCTGGATATATCTGTAATCTTTCGTTTCTTAAGAAAGCCCTTCTGTTCAATTTGAATTTGATCATTTAAAATAGGTTCAATTTGTTTTGTTAAACCCCTGCTAAAATTATGTATGTAAAATTTAAAATAGTTATGGGCCTCCAATGATTAAAATGACTACCGTCCCCCTTTTTTGGGATTAAAACAATGCGCCCTTTTGAGAGGGCACTGGGCATTTTGCCATACTTCTCCATGTACTTTCCAATACTTAATAAATAGGGAGCAACCTCATTTGGAACAAGTTTGAAGATGCGTCCACAGATACCATCAGGACCAGAGGCTTTATTGTCCTTGAGATTGCAATTAATATATTTAATGATATTTTCAGTTGTAAACACTTCAGGCATTTGTTTACATTTCTTCTTTGGAAAATTCAGTCTATTGCCACCTAGAACTTCTGAAAATCGTTTATGAAAATATGACAATATATCACTTGGAGTCTTTAAAACCTTACCACCATCAACAATACGTTTAATGGTTGACGTGGAGCTCAAGTTTTTTGGGGGAGGTACTTAAATCTAAAATTTGGATTTGTATCTCTGATCTTCTTCCTTTCCATTTCAGCTTCCGCGATGTCGGTAATTCTGTAATTGTTTACAAGATCAGCAGTAACTTGTTTGATAAAAATAGAAGATGAGTTCATGGCACTCTCAATGTCGTTTTGAATTTTCGAAGAGTTCTTTTTGTGGCTTGCGACAAACTTGCGAACAGTCTTTTTAATAATATTAATAAGAGATGGATAAGCTCCCTTTGGAGTTATCAGGTTGGCTCTTTTGTCAAGATTTAAACCAAGTGATCTCGCGAATCGATCATTGTAGAGAATCCAGTTAGGAATTTGAAAAGCTTTCTTGCGTGGAATATATTTTATGGTAATATCAATAATTTTGTGATCGGAGGATGGATCAGGCCTATAGAAAGCTGTCTTAATATGACGCAGTAGCGATGGGGAAATTAGTGCCAAATCGATTCTCGAAGATCTTTTTCCACAGCTCCAAGAAACGGTATCTTCGGGACAGAAAAATCTTGTGACGTCCACCAAACATAGTTATGAATAAGATCTTTGAGGGCAGCTGAGTTGGGATAGTTGACCTGAAGTTTATGTAAGTCTACATTAAGATCACCAATCAACAATAAAGGAAGATGGCTGAGTCTCTCCGCATCAATAACTGACTGAAAGAATGACAACGATCGGGAATTTGGACCATAAGCATTCACAATAGAAAAAGAACAACCAGAGGTGTTTAAAATTATTTTGTGCCACTCACCGTCATTAATAAAATCATCTATAAAAAGAGGTTTCTCTATTCGCCTTGTAATAAAAGTCATCACACCTCTTCTACCCGTGCCCGAGAAAAAGTAATGGAAAAAATTTGGCAGGCAAAGCCTACAATTTTCGTTGCAAGTCGACGAGACCTTGGTTTTTATATCTTGTAAACAAATAATATCCGGATTAAGAGATGGATACTTTACCTAATAAGTGAGTATGATCTCACACGAAGAGCTGACAAACTTTTAATTATTAAACACAAATTACAAAATACGTCGGGCATTCAAAGAACAACTAAAACGGTAAATAATGGGATAACTATGATTCTCTTTGTCTATTGTGATTCATGTGAGCGCATTAGTAAAGCCTAACAGTAGTGTGTCGCCGGATTAGTCTAGTCTTCGTGTCTCTTTTTGTAGTTTTAAGTTTTAAAATGTGTATGAAAATAATGTGGCTCTCTTTGCCTATTCTTATTCTTGTATAGCGTTTCTAATGAATACACTGGTCTAGACTACTCACGTGAAGAGCATATAATATGTTAGTCAGTCTACGTTGTACAATTTAGAATAACGTCTAATTAATGTATGTAATTTCATCAGTAGATGCATATTTATGCATTATGAATGTCTATAATAAGTTGATAAAATATAAACAATAAAAGTGAGTTATTCTATTAGATAAAAAAGTTAAAATCTAAATATTTTGAAAAAAACGAAAAAACCCGAAAAAAACAATTTCTCTGGGTTTAGTGGGTTTTTTGGTTTTTTCGGGTGGTTTTTTTCGGTTGGGGTTTTCAGTGCCAAGCCTGCTCAAATAAAGGGGCTCAAATAAAGACTATTGTCGCACAGGTTTGAAGTAAGAGTTAATTTATGAAGGACACAAAGGTCTTTGCTATTTTTACAAGAGAGCGAACGAAACAACTGACTTAAATATATATTGTTTAAAAAACTTTAAAGTCCAATCACACATAAGCAATTGGCGTGACCCATTAAACATCTTTGCCATGCAGTCCACGTTGATAAATTGCATGTTTTGTTTCGTTCTCTTATAAGAGACAAATTAGTACAATTGTATTCAATTATATTCGAAAAAACTTCCATAAGTCTTTCCTTTAACTGTTACAAAGTTTATTAATATCTGCATTAATGAAATTTGTGTCAGAGGAGAGGAATTTAAAAAAGTCGTTAACAAATCCAATTCATTTATATAATCATAAATATTTTTATTTCATTAATTCATGGACATTGAATGAAATAGTTTAGGTATAATTAAATAGATTTACATGTTGAATAAAAGCTTACATCATTTATTTCTTATATCAATAAACTTTTTCCTAAATAATAATATGATCTTAAATTTCACAATTGAAAACCGTATAACAATTGCTACATTATAAGTGTAAGTAATCTCCTAATAATACTATGAGGTACAATAATTATAGCTCATCTCAATGTCACATACTATAAGCTTTGACGTCTAGCCTTTTCCCCTTTTCAATTTATTTGAAAAGTGATTTAAACAATATTTTGCTAAATGTGTTTTAATTGTTAGCCATGAATGTTAATTTGTTCCAAGAAGTATAAAGAAAAATCTTTGACTATTACTTTATTGATCACAACATTTATATTTCAAATGAGCAGGTCAATTCATTTAAACATTTAAGCTTGATGTCCCCCGTTGGTCATTCAAAATTTAAGAACCTGATACGTAAAAATAAATTAAAGGATACTCGCATATTGGCGCCTACGGCTCCCATATGTTCATATTACATAAGTTTCTTAAAATTTGTATCATGGATTATGTGGAGATAAAATAGGTTTTCTAAATGTCAAATGAGTTACAATAATTTTCTGTTTTGTACAAACATTCCACATAAAAGTTTGACTTGTACAAAGAATATGTTTTAAGTCAAATGAGATGCTTTTTTCTTTTTTCATCTCTTTACCTTGAAAAGTAGGTAGTAAAATCAGAAAAGGTGATTTTCTGATTCATTTCTGGTCCCATCACTTTGCAAATAGTTTTATTAGGTCCGTCTTGACCCAAGGATTCCATAGGTACCTTCAAAGTTCAAATCTGACCATAAATGTGGGAGGAGATAGCGTGCGGATATACAGACGGACGGACAGAGATTGGTGAATTATTATATAGATTGCAATAATTCAAACTATCAAGTTATGAGATAAGACGTACGGTTTTTCTACTATAAAGGCTTAATAAATTGGTCAGTTCATTTTACGCACATTCTTCGAGCCAGGAAGTCCACCTCTCATCACGTAATCCTTTTGAAATATAAAATATAATTTTATGAATATATATTATTATCATTTAAAAATACTCATTTGGTCAAAGTACATGATTTTGTATTTTTTTTAATTTTCTCTAAATTACCCATTGTTTTTTTATGAAAAAAAAGGACTGTCAAGTCCATGCAAATATGATAATTTATGCAAACTATGTATGCTTTATGAAGGTCTCAGAATCATAACAAAAAGTTTTGTGTGTGTTTTTGATGATATGAGCAAATAATGTGCTTTCTTTTAGAAAAAAGAAATAATATGCTAATCTTAAGCCATAAACCATTACATAGCATGAAGAAGAAAAAAATAAAATAAGGACTTTCATCTTCCTTAAATGAAACTGAGCCTAATAAATATAAAATCTTATCTTTCAAAAAATCTCTAGAAATATAATGGCTGGAGTCATAATGAATCTCGTCAAAAATCAAATTATATTCTTTCTATGACTTTTTATAAATTTGTTATTTGGCTCATTCTTGGAAAAAATGAAACAATAGAGTTAATTCATAGCTCTAGCCCTCATGAAGCTTAAAATAAATATACATAATATTAAATAACATAATATAAGGATATATAAAACATGGATGTAGCAAACAGCTGATTAGAGGAATCAAGTTGTTTATATATTATATATATGTTTATGTATATATATATATATTATATTATATATATTAATAAATATAAACATTAAATAAACGTATAAATATATAAAAGATAAGACTCAATCAATTCTGTAAGGGATCATTTTCGCAGGAACCATTGCCACTCTCCGAGCACAAGTTATAGTTCATGTCTCTCTCAGAGACAGAAAAATAACAAATGCCTTACAACTGCAACGTAGTTTGTGGAAACAGTATTTTTAGGCTTCTTGAGACACTGCGATTGCACTCGTTAAAGGTTTAAATTTTTCTTTACAAGATGTCCAACAATACAGTTTTCTTCTAAGCGGACCTGGCAGGCAGCTATACCACGATATTGCAAAAAAAAAAAATCTGAACTATAAAGTAAGCGAATAGAAATCATTCAAAATTGCATTTGAAGTTTCATGATCGTCCATAGAGTTGTTTCAACATTTTTGTCAATTAAGTGCAGTGAAATGTTTCCCAGAAGCTATACTGATTTTATAACATACTTTGAACGCATCGACATGCCACAAAATGGTTTAAATATCGAGTCAACGAACATTAAACAATCACATTTTTTCGTAACTAGATAAGGTGTATCTAGTACTTGATTTTAGAGATTAACTTTACAATTCCTTACTTATATTTGATACAGTTCAAAATTCAACAAACGATAATAATAAGCAGTGTTATGGTGTTGGTCATTGAAACTACAGAACGTAGACTTACAAACGTTTGTAGGCATAACTTTCAACTACTTATAAACACTAATTTGTTTATTCTTCAAATGGTAACATTATTAGAGGGAAGGGCTAAAACACTTGACCCTTTCCGAATGGACAATAATATCATCAAGAAGGGATTTCCCTTGATAAAATCTGAAATAGCTTGCAAAAATGACATGTTTGCATGTTACTCAAGCATTAACTTTTTATTATGCATGACCAATTGAATTAGAAATGAGTTGGAAATGCAATTATTATTTCAATAAATACTTTAATGAATTTCATGAATGTCAAGAAGTAAGTGAAGTTACCATGCAATTTATTTGTTTTTAATGTAAATAATGTTTTGCCCTTGTGATTGGTTGCAATAGTTTTATTTTTAGATCAATTTTAATAAGCAAAAAAAGTGCTAAAGGTTTCCAAAGTTTTTATTATCTGTTTATTCGATAGATTTGTATATGTTTTGGCTCATGAAATGTTATTAAAATAAATCCATGGAAACACGAATTCTTTGCAATGGAGATGAAAAACATTTATACAGCTAAAGCTTTCACACTTTTGAAATTTATGATGGAGGGTGCTTACTTAATATCATCAACTTATGAAGAGTACCTATACTCAATTAACACCCAGCTGATTCATATTTTTCAGGGAACAGATACAAAAATAATAGAATAGGTATTTGAGTTGTAAGACAGTATGAAATCATAATCATCATGAAAGTAGATATTATATGACAAAATATCCTTATCAAGAGTTTCAAAATAATATTGATGTAGAAAATATTTTGCAACATAACATAATATAGTTCGACAGATATATCGTTTGGTCAGTGAATCGGCGCCCATGATACATTTATACATAATCGATATCGGCGAATTTCAACACCGATAGTTACTTATATATATAATATCTTTTTTGCAAAAATTCGCTGAAAATTTTTGTCGATTACATTTAAAATATAAAATGATATATATAAATATAAAAGCATTAATTTAAAGACAAGAGCCTCTGTAGATTTTGCCAGGATAACAGGGAAACGAGGGGCCATTTTATAGCCTTTACACTCGTCAATGGAGGCTGTCATCAACGCAATTATCACCAAAACCCAGCAAATTTTATAAGCCAAAAGAAGCTCCAATGACCACGACATTTCTGGCATTTCAATATTGTAAACTTACATCTCCGTGTTTTACAGAAAAGGTTTTATCCAATTGGAAGGGTTTTTGATTACTTTTAATATATTTTATGCTTTTTTTGTTATTTGATTCCTGTTTTATCTGTCCAGTAGAATGTCCTTTCTATCATGTCTATATAAATCTTTATAGAAATTAATAAAGTATCGCCTTATGGCTAAAAAAAATTAAAGACAAGGCATGTTTCTATAAAACAGTAATTGGATAGCACTATGTGATTATTTTATATCACAAAAAATGAAAAATAGGCGTTTTTATGACATATAAAGTTATTTATTTTATAGTTTCTATTTTTCGCACATTATTTTTTTTTAATAATAGTTCAAAGATTTTTTGGCTAATTTGGTTTGATATAATTGCATCCGACTGGATATAAATACGAAATATAAGGCTAAGACTTGCAGGTCTATTAAACCTGGAATATTATCATTGGTGTAGACCAAAAAACTCAAGAGTCGAACCTGCACCCTCAACATTTCAAAATGAACAAGCTCATTAAGCTAACGTACTCCCGTAGAATCTTAATATATTTTGAGGGGAAGGTGGAGAAAAAACTATCAGCCAATTGATCAAATATTGGCATTTTTCAATGAAAAAGCTATCAAATAAATAGTTCGACCCTTTAATTCCGCTATACGTCAGCCTCTACTATGTAATGCACAATTTAGAAGTAAAAAAAGTTTCGAATAGCGATTTCTTTTCCTTTGTATGTAGATGTTATTATCACACTTATAACTTTTATTATATTGATAATTGTAAAATAAAGCTTATTTTATTCAACAGAAAAAAACATGTGTATAAGTTCGATATCTAAGTCACTACTTTCGACAAACCTGCATATTAAAACTATTTCATTTTATATTAAGATAAAATGCTAAAAATGGTACAATTCTACTTCATAGTTATATATCCAATAAAAGCAATCCTGTTTTTTATAGTACAACACTAATTTCTTATACACCATACAAATATTACTCCCAGGTCACCAATATATCTTATTAATCATAATAATTAACTAATGAGTAACATAAAAAAACATATATTTTGAATATTAATATGAAGAGACAATAAAATCTTTTTAAATATACACAGATGTAGTTAGGTAATCAAGGACATTTTTGCAGGTGGCTCTGCAGTAATATTGGATCCTTTGACTGGTCCTGCAGTAACCACACCTTGCATAGTAATTGCATCGTCGATCATCCATCTCATTTTGACAGGATCCTAAAAGTTGATCATGTGTTAGCATTTTGTTCAGCAATGAAATTAGTCAGATTTCTTACGACACTCTCCACAGGTCCTTTTGCACTTTGATCGAATGCTACTCTTATAGCAATTGCCACATTTATACTCTCGCATACATCTAGAGGATGACCAATAGTCTCTGCAGGATGTTCCAGGTCCAGATCCTATGAAAGCCATTCAAGTATTTAAGTCTTCATTGAGATTCATTGAGTATCTTACCTCCACCACAAAGATTACATGTTTTGCGGCAATAGATTCGAACGTAACTATTAGAGCACTTTCGTAATTCCTTGAAGCGATGGCAGTGTGTTTCGGATAGAATGTCCACACAAGAAGGCTCTGATAATAAATAAAGATTGAATATATATATCTTATAATCATTGATTTCATTTTCTTACTGCATTTCTGACATGTTAGTCGACACATTCTCTGCATGTAGTATCCATTACACCCATAGCTACTCTTGAAGTACTGGCACGTCCTCGTCTCTAAGTTATCCTTACATTCATTTCGACATGCTCCACAAGTTGCAGCACACTTTCCTCTGAAGCTTGAGTCGTGACAGTACTGCTTCTTATAGGCGCAGTCCTGCCTTTCATCTCGGCACTCTATATCAAAACAAGGATACAAAGCATTAAGGATAAAAATAATGGTTATATTAAGTGGTTGTTGCTCTACTCACCGCAGATTTGACAAGTTCGCATACAGTAGCAATTCCAGCTCGAGGAATCACATTTCTCAACATAGCGGCTGCAGTCTCTTCGCTTGTCAGCGCATCCTAAACAAAAAGTATAGTTTTTGTGACTACAACAATATCAACGTTTAAATTTTATTTTTTATAACTATTAAGTGGCACTACAAAGTAGTGTTTTTGTTCTTCTTAAACTTGCATTAAATATACAATAGGATGTTTTAATTTATAATTATTTTTTATTTTATAATAAAATTACTTGTAATAAAATATTCTAGTAAACATCTATTGTAAGACAGCTGTTCTTAATTTGTGGTTTTATGAAGTATGATCGTTTATTTTTTCTAAATTAAATTTTCACAAAAAAACAAAAAGAAAGATTTAACAGATATATATTGTGGTGTTCAGTATGAAATATGCATTACCCCAAAAATAAAACTGATGTTAGAAAATAGTGGCACAGTATCGCTAAGTGATTAACGATAGTATTCAACAACACCAACAAATCATCCATTAACCTTTTATTTACATGTATGTATATTTGGACTCCTTTACCAAAAACATACTTGTCTGTTATTTTAAAATATGGAAAAATCATTTTTAACTTAAAACTCGTGCTAAATATAATATTTTTCTCACCGCAAAGACGACATGTCTTAGAACAATTTTGATAGTAGCCTTCTGATGGACATTTTCGGAAATCGCAACGGCTTTTATGATCTCTGCATTGGGGGGAAGAAGTCGGTCTCGTGGTTTGTGGTCGAACTGTAGCTAAAATAAGCGTGGTGATAATGAAAAAAATGATTCTGGCTAAAGTGACAATTTGACGTAAACTGGCTTAACAATCTTGACATTTAAATCATGGCTCATATCGCTTTTAATTTTTTGTACACTCGGTACATCTTTATTCAACACCTTTAAAAACAATTCACATTTAAAATGTCTTCTTCAAACGACAAAATATTATCTATTAAAGGGTTGAAATCTTGGATTTTCATACTCCTGCATTGATATAAAATATACTGAACTTTAGTTGTAATAAAGTTTACTTCCTTTCGATTCTTGCCCAGATACAAATAAATCAATTCTTTTGAAGTTACAATTAATTGAAAGTTGATAAAATCAAAGCAATTTTAACTTGTTTAAAACATCATCACAAAGGGCGACTCTAATAAAAAATGATTCAAAGCTTCCAACATAGAGGCAACTTTCTTGCATCTCATTAATAAATATTTTTGTAGAAAGGGGAGATCAGCTGTTGTTATTATTATTATCCTAATTACGTCAAAATTATTCGTTTTATCAGCAAGAATAATTACCATTGCATAGATTGCATGTTTGCTTGCAGAAGTGCCTAACATATGAAGAACTAGAGCATTTTCCTATGGATTTATATCTATGGCACAATGATTTTGACTGAATGTCCATGCAGGTTGGAGCTGAAATTTTTTAAAGTACTCTTTTAAACCGAATTCCTCACCACATAAAAGGAGACTCAACTTACAGCATAGTTTACATGTAAATCTGCAGAATCTTTGCATATAGTATCCACTGCATCCATATTTGGATTTGAACTTATAGCATTTCTGAGACGGCAATTGATCTTTGCACCCTGGGGAACAGGCTCCACACGTATAAGGACATTCCCTTCGAACATTAATGTAATGGCAATGACCTTTCTTGGATGCACAGTCTCTGGATATATCCTTGCACTCTACACAACAAAAAAATATAAATAAGAAAGGGAGTAAATAAGTATCCTAGAGCTACTCACCACATAGACGACAGGTGGTAGGGCATTGCTCTTGCCAACTGGCAGTATGACAGAGCTCTTTGTATCGATCACAGTCCTTCCGAGTATCCGAACAGCCTAAATAATTAAATTAGAAAAAAAGATAATTATCTAAGCCAGACATCAATCATTTTTTTCTCGCAACATTATTTCTATATGTAAACCTTTAATTGAATAGCGTGGACATATTTAGGATTTTGAATTTACTAAACAATCACAAAACTATCATGTTCAAAATATCAAAAATGTAATTATGTTGACAGTCTACAAAGTAAGAGAAAAGTTGTTTATTCAATTGATGGCAGATATTCATGTTTTTATGGCATTAAAGAAGTCTAAGGTTGATATATTAATTTCATTATTATAATTTCAATGCTGCTATTTGAATAAGCAATTGATAATTTTCAGTAAATACCTCATGATGTTTGCAGTTGTCAAATATAGTTATAGAGATGTAGCTACTATAGTTTGCTTTCTGCACAAACACTTATCAAGCATAAAATCAGTTATACAAAACTTACCACAGAGCCCACAAGTCTTCTGACATCCCTTATAATAGTTTTGTTGAGCACAATAACTACTATGACAGCCATTGTGATGATCCTTGCATCCACTTACTGGCTTTGTGGTGGTAGCAGGGGTGGTTGCGACCTCACAGGCACCGCAGGTCCTTCGACACACACCACGAAGATAGGCATTCCCGCATCCCGATTGACATTTCCCCTTCAACTCTCGGCATAAGCTCTCTTTGAATATATCCTTGCACTCAGGTTCTACATAAATAAATGATATATTGTTGCGTTTAAGATAACTGATTCAAACCACTTACTGCATCCACATGAAAGACTGCAAAAATGTTTGACGAAATAGTTGCTGCAGGAGTACTTTTGTATTATGTTTTTGCAGGTGTGCTGCTCCTCAACGTCCATGCATCGTTTTTCTACCAAGAATAAAATGGTTTGTTAATAACTGTTTTATATATTTTTTTAAGTAGGTCTTACGGCACACTTTACAAGTCAAAGGACATTTTTGACGAACTTCAAAGCTATGACAATGCCCTCGGTTTCTTGAACAATAGTCCTGATCTGCGTCATTGCAATCTGTGGAAAAGGCAGGCGGCAATATATTTGAGGTATTATTTATTAACTTCTGCATCTGACTCACAGCAAAGCTGGCATGTTTGAGGGCATCTGAGTCTAAAGGATTTAGAGTAGCACTGATGAACATTATGCTTGCAGTCACTTTCCTGATCCTCGCAGCCTTTTTGAATACAATGTTATATATATAATGATTAGCAAGGGATGAAATGGAATTTATTTTACCACAGAAGCCACATGTTTTCGGACATTGACTGTAGACGGTGTAATCTCCGCAGTGATCCCTTCTGCAGCTGACGCCTGGTTTATCGAAGCATTTGCCAATGGGCTCCTTTGTGCAGACGGTGGTTGTAGGTGGGTTTGTGGTCGGGGGCTTCTTACAGTTGTCGCAGGCCTTTCGACAGAATGCTTTACCAAGAGCTGTATGACACTCTCCTTGACTCCTGAGCCTGTGACAGGCAGCGTGACTCCAAACATTGATACATTTTGGACCTTTGAAGAAAAATGCATGGTAAATATGATGAAAATACCCTATAAATAAAAGTATATGTTGGTACTCACTGCAAATGAAGCATGTGTATGCGCAAAACCTTGCTAGATACTCATTTCCGAGGCATTTCCCCTTGAATCGAGAGCATATTCTCTCAGGAAGAATGTCCACACAGTTTTTCACTTAATTAATATTGAATAAGAAATGAATCAGATAAATGTTTCTTTTATATAATTCTAAGTCTCACCGCAGATTCCACAAGTCTTTTTGCATTGTTTTGCAATAGCCGGATCATGGCAGGCGAGTCCGTGTCTTCTGCAGACAGTTGGAGACTCATCACGGCATTCTAGCATTATTAAAACAAATTTGACAAATTAAATGCGTTGTAGTCTTATTTCATTCGGCATACCACACAACTCGCATGTGTTTGGACAGGCTTCTCGGAATTTATAATCAGCACATTGATCTCGGTTCCCTCTGCAGTCCTCCCTCTTGTCAGTACAACCTAAAATTAAGTTATGATGCACATTAGAAGCCTAATTTACATTTAGATATATTACCACAAAGCCTACACGTCTTTTGACATGTCTTCTGATAGTTGTCTTCGTAGCATCGTGCCGGATCACAATTTGTACTAGAGTCCTCACAATTTCACCTGTTTAGTATTATTTGTTAAAGGGATTAAAAAATAGGGTTAAAATAATAGGTAACCTACCACAGAGATCACAGCTCTTTGTACAAAAGTTTCGAACGTAGTCGTTATGAGAGCAAAGTCCTTTATTCTTGTAGGCATGGCAAATCTCATCATCCATCAAGTTGATACATTTTCGATCTGTAATGGAGCATTGCACATTAAGTTAAATATATACTTCCTTAAAATGCATTCTTAATTACTGCAAGCGCGCAGGTCACTGAGCATACAGACTTGATGAATTCGCCTTTGTGCAGTATCCCTCCGATTTATATCTTGTACATTGCTGAGTGTCAAGTATATCGACGCAGAAGTCATCTGTAAAGAACAGAGGATAATGGAATACTAATGAATACAAATAAATTATTAGATAATTTTTTAATACTGAGGTCGCATTATTATTTGGTTTTACAAAGACTGTAATTGAATTTTAATGTTTCCTTTAATTTGATACCAAGAAAATATTATGATGAGTGAAAGGTTAAAATATTCTATTAAGCCGTACTTTATCTCAGAGTACTGACCATAAACTGATTTTTATTGACAAATTGTTAATATATGTATATCATACAATTCCATTAAATGAACAACAAATTACACATAATTTTACTAAACAAGAAATCACTTTGTCTCTGCAGATATAAAACAAATAGTCGGACAGTCAGGCATATTTTGAAAGTATTAAATATCTAATCGTTCTTAATATAAATATCATTATGACTTATTATGCATTAGTACGATTTGTCTGGTGTAAAGCTTAAATTTGATTTATAAGACCCTATGCCCTACAACGAAAGGCTCAAAAAGTATATTATAAACCATAACTCAAGAGTTTTAAGGCTACTACTCAATGTTCTACACATTATGTATGAAACTTATGTATTGAACTTATATTATAATTATCCATGATCTGAATTACAACATAAAAAGAGTTGAATTCGTAAAGACCCTCACATTACATAACATTTAGGATGTGTCTTTCATTAAGTAACATCTTTTTAAATCAAGATGTAGCCCAAATAAAATCTATAAAAGCTTTGCATTGAATGCGTGTTCCTGACAGTTATTATCAGTTCTTAATATGAAATATTATTTCCTTATTCTTTTTTGGATTTTGTGTAGAACGCCAATTGCCGCTTTATGGGTGTCAGCATGCAAGAACCAAGACTAAGATACCAAAAAAGTCTTGGGACACGAAACTTTACTATAAAATACAATTGTTCACCTACAGTGGCGGGTTCATGGAAAATAAATTATACGCATCTGGTTGATTTCATCCTTATAATATGAACTAAAAAACAAGACTCGAAAGCTGAATTATTTTATCCGACAAAAGTCATTTAACACAATATTCATAGGACTTCCTTCTTCAATCTATGGTATAATTGCAAATGTTTTAATAGTACGTATATATAATTTTACCACATGATCTACAGGTCCTTGGGCATTTCTTGATAACGTCATAGCGGTGGCACTCATTTTTATATGCATTACAATTTTCTTCATTGTCCTGGCACACTGTAAAGTATTAAGTTTAGAGCTCGTATAATCTTTAAAGGATATATATGTATACTTACCGCAGTATTTACATGTTTTTCGGCATTCATTTCGGTATTTTTCATCGTGACAATATTCGGCACCTGAGCATTTATTACTAGAATCCGTGCATTCTGTATAAAATGATTCAAATAAGTATGTTGAAGGGTGAGCTGGTACACGTTTTACTCACTGCATCTTTTACAGGTCTTAGGACAGCGTTTGGCAATGTCAGGGTTATGACAGTTCTCCATTCTGCAGGAGTAATACCCGGGTTCATCTTGGCATGTGTCTGAAAGTTGTTAAAACATACATTGTTGATAAAGTAGAAAAACTAATCCACGTGTTTTTAGTGAATGTTAATAAAAGGGAATGTTTTTTCTCAAGCACTCAAAAATATTCCAAGATGACAATGTATTTCGGCATTTTACGTTCAAATAGCAAATAAAACTTCTATAAACTTAAATCATCGTTTAATTTTTTGCCAAATATGATCATAATCATTGATGAATGTTAATAGTTCAAAAAAATATGTGGTAGTTATATAAAAATGATATCTCCTATTGATAGTCTTTTTCTATTCCTACTTGAATAAAACGTCTTGTTTATAGTTAAAAAATAAGAACTGCCTTCTTTTTTTGAGGATATAAACTGATCATTATGATTTTGTGTTCTTATATTGACTTATATGTGCTCATTAGTTGAGGTATTCACGGCATATTCATCTTACCGCAGGCATCACAAGTCTTTCGACAATATGCTCGCACGTAGGCATACTCGCACAATGTCCTTAGCCTTAAGTGAATAGCAGTTGTCCTCACTCAGAATGTCCTTGCACTTGGGCTCTGTAAAAAAACGTGACGAAAACCGATGGATTTGTTGACGCAATAGCTATCCAGAGGGTTTTTACTTACCACATGCTTTACATGATAGTCGACAGAATCTTCTCACATAATCACTATGCTTGCATTGTGGTCTTTCGCCCATGAGGCGCATATATGCTTTGGTAATAGATCAACACAGCTATCATCACCTGTAAATCAGTATTATTAGTTATTGATAATCGCATGTTTGATTTAAAATGTATATTAGTTTGTGAATCCGTAATATGTATAGCTGGGGATATGTCTTACTACACAGAATAAAGCGTAGTTTGTAGAGATTGGTAAGAAGAGAAGGAATATTAAAATCATCGTTTCATTTAAACTTTGTGGACAGAACTAAATCCGATGAACAAAGTGTGTTATTTGGAGTTATAACTAGATTAAAGGGATTAATTAAATTCAATCAAGAAATGGATGCATGGAAATATCATATAAAACAATATCGCACGAAGGTTCAAATATCCAGTATAAAAAAATAAAATAATATATTTCATTAAAATGTTTATTACATTTTTTAAATTGATTTAGCTTCTTTATAAACCCCAATTCCTAGAACTTAATCGTATTATTAGTTATATATTCATTTTGTAATAATTTATCATTTTGAGGGTATAAAAATATTCAACCAAAAGGATATTTATTTTGAATAGAAAAATAATATTATGTAATGATCCAAATATGTGTTTGCTTAAAATTTTAATGGCGGATCAGTATTGTCGGAAGGTAAACAAAACCATTTAAGAAAAAATAATTATGAACTTACGTCGTCGCATTTTTATTGTTCTTTTTTTAACTGGGCAGAATGGATTTTCTACTTTATTTTCATCAAAAATATTGTTTTATTCAATTTGATAAAATAATGTAGATATGTGAAAATGATATTTCCTTTAATTGAAAATATATATTCAATAGTTTTGCTATTCAAACTTATGTATCAGATTATTACTTACGACAAGCATTACATGACTTTGGACACTTTCTCTTATACTCAGGCTCATAGCATCGACTACTATGTACACCCTCACAGCTCTTATCATCCTGGCATGCTAAAAAAGTGTATATTAAAACAATAATGAACTCCACGAAAAAAAAAAACTCAAGAAAACAATAAAGACTCTCACCACACAAGCCACATGTCTGAGGGCATTTGCTTCTATGGCTTTCATTTGCACAGTGGCTCACATCATGCTTGCAACTGTCATCCGTATCAATGCATCCTGAAAATTATGATTAAAAAGCTCCTCAGACTATTATGATATACACTTAAAGCCGTACTCACCACAGAGCCTACACGTCTTGGGACAATACTTTTGAATATGAGGCTCATAGCATTTATCCTGAGAGCAGTCTTGGCTTTCATCATCCTTGCAGAGGTCTATCCAATATTTATAAATAAGACCCTCAAAAGATTTATAATGAATATAGTAATTACCACATTGACCACAGGTCTGTGGACAGTACTTTTGGAGGTAGGCATACTTTTGACACATGTGCTTGAATCGATGGCAGAGCTCTGGTCCCAGGTGGTCCTTGCAAGTATATTCTAATCAAAAATTAGGGATTGACAACGTAGAAGAAGGGTTGGCTTTAAAAAAACTGAGTACTCACTGCATGCCCCACACGTCACGGCACAAACTGAGCGAATATATTTGTCGTAGGTGCAAAGGCCATCTTCTTTATAGCTATCACAAACATCCTTATCCAAGGAATCCATGCATATTGGTTCTATAAGTTGACAATAAAGGGTTAGGTTTGGACAATCTTATTGCTTAGATAAAGTTATTCATTGTAATAAATCCAAAATATTAAAATTTGAAAAATACAAAGTAATTGATTTGGAAGGGAAAGAATGATAAGATAATCAGATGGTCCTTTTTGATTCATCAAACAATAAGACATTAATAAAACATTTAGTATTAGGTTGTAGTATAAAATTATGGTAAAAAGTATAATAAAGAAATTTGCAGTAAGCAAAACATTTTGGTGGACGAACCTGATCTTTAACTAAATAGCATCAAAACATAAACAAGACGAAGCTATCAATGTGCTTTCTTAACAAAAATATAAAGCTAATGTGGTTAAAGATTTTTTTAAATATTGGCTGAGTATTCAAAAACTTTTTGTCCATTTTATTGGTATGAATGGTGTTAACATCCGTGTGTTTTGACATATAAATTTTAAATCCTAAGATGGTTACAGATATTATTTTTATATTGGCCTCGTGTTATGGTTTTTTGCCTTTTTGCCTATTTGGTTTAATAGAATTGCATCCGTTGGATAACGACTAAGCATTATAGCGTTAAAATTAATCTACCGAACCTAAGATCTTATGGACGTCTTTGTGTACGTCAGTGGTGACTTCCGTGTGTGTATGATATGAAGTAACCTATATTATATGTATATACCTTCTAATTAGTTTAAACAATTTCAAAAAGTAAATGCATGAACTAACAAATTTATTTTATATGTATAAGTATATATTATTTTTAAGTACAAATGATATACTTACCACAGAGTCCACAGGTCAGGGGACACTTCTTATTGGTATATGAACTCGAGCAATCCGATGAGGAGCAGTCATCCTTCAAATCTCTGCATGCTGTATACCAAAAAAGATATGTATATCAAATGCTCCCATAAGTGTGAAACCATTCTTACCACACGTTTTACAAGTCTGTGGGCATTTTTTACGGAAGGGTTCATAGATGCATTGGCCAGGAGAATGCTGGCAATTCTTGTCCAGATCCACGCATTCTATGAGTCATTTAATAAAATTACTATCTATATAGGTATATGAAGGACAATATATATTTACCACAGAGGTGACAAGTAGCAGGGCAGACCTTTCTTATATGGGCTTGATTGCATGATTTGACATGCAATAGGACTCTTGATCCTTGCAAGACGTTTCTAAATAATAATAAAACATGTTAAGAAGTAGTTCATACAGTGGAAATCTATTCAATATCCTACGGCAGTTGTCGCAAGTCTTTCGACAAAAGGTTAAACTGTATTGATTTTCATCACATTCGCCTCTCTCTTTTATTTTGTGGCAGTGGTGGGGTTCAAGAACATCATGACACTTTGGCTCTAAAGAATAGAAAAAAAAACGCAATAAATAAGCCTGATAGAAAGGAAGAAGAATGCTTTGACGCGTCATACCACATTTCTTGCAAGATAGTGAGCAATACTGCGTAACATAGGAGTTATGACAGCCGTATTTCTTGGCGTATCCCTCGCAGAGATATGTTGGGTGTAAGTCAACGCAGGCTGGTTCTAAAAGAGGGTTATTCACATAATTAAATTATGATATGGTAAAAGATGGTGTGTCTTACTCGTAGTAGTTCCACATGTTTTCCTGCATTTTGCATGATTTTAGGTTCATCGCAGCGATGAGCATATTTTTTGCAGTTTTCATCCTCATCCATGTTTGCTAGAATAAATATTATATTTTAAGTTCATTTTTTATTCGCCCAGTGTTCGTGGGCCTGGTGGATACAGTCCATGGATAGGCCTTCCAATCAACACAATGTTAAAATACTTTGTAGACGTTAACTCAATGCCCAGCCATATTATTATAATTATTATTTGTACATAACTTTTATGATATCTAGTTCATGAATTATTACGGTACTCATTCTTTTGTTTGAGGAAAAACGAAAACGACTCACAGAGAATAATTGTATGTATGATAAATAATGCTATACTTACGACAGACTTTGCAGGTGAGCGGGCATTTATCTCTGGTCGACTTGGAGGAACAGTAGCCTCCTGATGATTTGCATTGCTCATAGTCTTCTCTGCATCCTAATTAAAGGAAAAATATGTATGTTTTATTAGAAGAAAATAGCATTTATTTTCTTTTTTTCAAATAATTTCTTACCACAAATTTTGCAGGTCTTTTTACAGGGCCAAAGATAGGAGGGCTCTGGGCATTTATCCAAGTTGCAAGTATCTTTGTCATCCTTGCAGTTATCTATAATATAATGGTCAAGGTGATGTTCATCATAAAAACAGCATGTTCTTAATAGTTGCAAATAATTCTTAAAATCAAGGAAATCATCAAAATAGCATTTCATATATAGATGAATTGGAATTAAATAAAAATAAAGTCAGTACACTTTATAAGCATAATGTAGAAGCTGACGGACTTGTATGTTTGAGGAACTCTAGAGTTTAATTCCCTACTAAATGATGATAAAGTTTTTAATAATCCCCAACGGCAATCAACAACTGATGGAGCTTATGCCAATTAATATTTTCAATTGACATTACTTAAAAAAATAATGGAAAAATTACAAATTAAAACATTCTATAAGGCATTGAAACGAATGCAAATGGTAATTATTCATTCGGTATTTAAGCAAAATAGTGCTTAGATTCATATGCACAATAAAAAAATAGGGAATGTGGGCATCGCTCAGCAGCATATGGCATTTGGCCCAGTATTGATTTCGAGTCCAGGGGTAAGAGAACAAGGATTTTTGAATAAGGAACTTAGTACATTTTACATCAAAAACCCGTGATATGACACACACACACACACACATATATATATATATATATATATATATATATATAAGTACAACTTCCATACCAATAGGACCACACGTTTTCCGGCAGTACTGCATTACATAGTAGTTATCCCTGCAATATCCTTCTTCTTTAAAGTGTTCACAGGCATTTGTGGTTAAGATATTTTTGTCTCCAATGTCTAGTGTTATCAAAAGGGGGAAAAGAGCAGTTAACAACACGACGACGCATTGACCGACTTTAATGCACTTACCACAAGAACCACAAGTCACAGAGCAGAGAGACTTCACATAGGCCCTATCACAATACCCCTTGAAGGCTTTGCAAACGCTTTGAGGTAGTTTGTCAGTGCATATAGGCTCTAAATAAGGGGAAGAAAAAATACATTTAAAAAGTAACAAGGGACTCAAAGGGATATTTTTAGGTCTATATAAACGAAGTAGAAGAAAAAAACAATTGCTCATGATAATATCCCAATTCTGCTCGCTAAAAATTAAGGATCCAAGATTATATGTGAACCATAAAGTACCACTTCTTTTAATTAATTATAAACATTATAATAATATTTAAAATGCGTATTTTTCATGGGTATACACAACAGAATAAAGAATCTAGGGATACACCATTAAAAGTTTTTGATTGATATCTATCTAGTTTATTCGAGTCGACTAATTCATATGATTAGAAAAGTATTTTATTTAAAACCTTTAATAATATCTCAGAAACTTTTAAGGAAAAAAATGGAGCGGAGATCGGGAAGGTCAGCTTCATTCCAAAAGGTTAACCTCACGTGAGGAGAAAGTCAAAATTGACCAACCTTATTGGACATATCTTAGGTTTTATTGTGTAGTTATAATGATTTTTCTTGTCCTCATATATGTAATTTAATCAAACAATGCAAGCAAAATAACCCTCAGTATATTATGACGTAATAATGTTCCTACCTGTATTTTGCTATATTTATTACCCATCAAACGCTTCCATCTTGATGTAAGGCCATTATGTTTTTGTTTTTTTACTTACCACAAAGATTGCATGTTTTTCTACACTTGTTCCTCTTGCTTTCATGTTGGCAATCGTGGAATGAGCAACTTTCTTCTTCATCCATGCATCCTGATAAATCAAAGAGTGGTTAAGCAGAAGTGGGGTGCTTTGCATTGAATAAAAACTCACCGCAGACTTTGCAGGTATGAGGGCATTTATCCCTATATGACTGACTGTAGCATCCGATAGACCCTCTTGAGCAAATGTCCTCACGATCAATGCATTCTATTTTAAAAAAAATATATATGTATTATAACACGCGAACTTTACAATAAGAAACATTTCGCAAAGTTAATGAGTTAATGAAGATTTATATTTTAAAAGATCCTTTAAAAAGCATATATAAACTTTTGAGCAAGGTTTGCAATATTTCTAATGGTATAAAGGCTCTCAATCCAACAGTGTTTTCAATATAAATTTGTGGATCATCTGGTTTTCATAAGTTTGTTATTTAAAAGAAGATAAAAAAAGATGTAAGAAATAGAAGCATACATAATTAATCTTCAATTTTTGGCACATGATATTTGTTAATCAGTTCTAATAGCTTGAAAACAATATTCCTGTCTAAAGGGTTTTTTAAATATTTCTCAGTATGACAATTAAAATATGGTTTTTTCGCGCTTCTTTTGTTGACATAACAAGGGAGCCATATGATCTTTTTATCTTCATGTGTATGTGCGAATAACCCTATAACAATGAGAAATACGTACTGCACACTTTGCATGTGAGGGGACAAGTTTTTTGAACATCATCCATGTAGCATTTGGATAGCTCGCAGCGAGCTCCAGGTTTATCCACACAATTTGCTCCTAAATGAAAAAAAACATAAGTTGTGAAAGGTTTTGCTTCATAAATAAAGCAATTGACTTACCGCACTTATCGCAGGTCTTCCTGCAATTTTGTTGGACATATATATTTGAATCACATTCATGGGTGTGCTTGAGGCGACGACAGGTGTCCAAATCAAGATTATCCTTACATTCGGGCTCTATAAAGGCCGTAATTAGTAGAATGATAACGAATAATTGAATATAATTATTACTTACTACAAAGTTTACAGGTATGAGGGCAAAACTGTGCGATATACCCACTGTTGCTACATTTATAGGCACTTTTAAGTCGCTCACATTCGTGGAATGGGATTAAATCGACGCAAAGGGACTCTAAAATAAAATGTTTCAAATATAGTAATATAAAGTGTATTACTATGTTTATAACTAAATAAACTTACTGCAACCATAGCATGTCTTGCTACAAACTCCTTTGACTTGGTGTAGCCCGCATTTATCAGATAGATGGTTGCACTTTTCATAATAATCCGAGCATGCTAAAAAAAAGTAAAGAGATAAAAAATAATGGTATTATTTTTTAATTGAGTTTTACAAACGAAAAGCATGATGAAGACAAAACAAGGTTATAAAAGGAGTTTTTTACATGTATTGTCTTGCTTTAATGGATGTAGAGTCAATAAGAAATGTCTATCATTATTCATTCATTATTTAAAGTTTGACTACCATTGTTTACTGGTTGAGAAAAAGGTAGAGGCTTATTTAGTATGTACATAGGTATTTATGTGATGCATTTCATAGTTATAATCATATTATTGTTCTTATATAATATATTAAAAGGCAGTTAGACATTTAATCGACTTTTTTCGGTCGAACTAAATACTCCTGAACCATGAGATGTTTCTGAAACCAAGAATCTCAAAACCATTTGAATTGTAAGAGTCTTTTTCGTACATGGTGTAATTTTTAATTAAATTCCAAGGGTTTTACAGTTTGGGCTACATTTATTGTGGTTCTATTTCGGCATTAAAAACCATCTTGGAAAGTGAAAAACGTGCAAAAGATTTTGACGTACTTCAAACAGAAATAACGCATTTTTGGATGTACTATCTGATCTAGAAGACATTATCGTCCTTTTTCATCGATTATAACGAAGTACGTAGGAGTTTAGTATGGAAATGACTTACGGCAGGTTAAACAGGTTTGAGGGCATCGATCTCGGAAGGCTTTATTGAAGCAGTTCACGCTTAAGTCCTTGCAATTGTCTTGAGTATCCATACAACCTATGTTTTGTTTAAATACAAAAAAAATGTCAAACTCCAAGCTAAATACTTTTTAGATGCCCTCATACCACAGGTTCCACACGTTTTTGGACAGTTCTTGATGTACCGGGCTCATAGCACAGATCCTTGAGACAGCTGTATCCTGCCTTATCCTCACATTTTGGTCCAGAGTCTACAAAAAAGGGCAAAGAAGTTGTGTATCGAGACCCCTTTTTACCTATTATTCCTTCATTTGACTTACAGCAAACATCGCATGTCTTTGAGCAGAAGTTCTTTACATAATCATTGTAGCAATCTCCATTTGCTTTGTAGTACTGACATTTACTTTCAGCCAAATAATCTTTGCAATCATCTATAAAATGGAATATGCAGGTGTTAGCATTGAAGCATAAATGTATTCACTCAGAGCAGCACTTACCACACTTCCCACATGTTCGAGTGCAATAAGCACTCACATACTCATTGTCACAGAGTTTATTGCCTTTATAGCGGTCACAGACTTTGAAGGGAGAATGTCCATACATTTGGGGGCTTCGGAGATAAAGGTCAAGATGGAACTTTGTATGGATTAAAAAACCTTAATATACTTACTGCATGCTCCACATGTTTTTCGACATTTATTCCTTCCGGACTCAGTGTTGCAATGGCTCAGGGTGCAACCAAGTTCCTCATCACGGCAAACTGTAACAACGGGGATTAATTAAAAACATTGAATGCTCACTACCACTGTGTAACTCACCGCAAGTCATGCAGGTGGATGGACATTTAGCTCGGTAGGTTTTTCCATGCACTTATCTGGATAGGATGGGCAACTACTATCGCTATCCTTACATTCTAGTAACGAAAAAGTACAGCACTTTTATATTGAAATCCATAAACGTAATGAATGAAGGAAATTTATATAAACGTAAATTGTATAAAGGCGCTGCTATCAACCGAGACAAACAGAAAACAGAGAGCATGAACTTTAATTATATTATGATAAATAATGTAAATCCTATAAACTTATATATGTATATATAAGAGAATTGGTTTATTTTAAAAATTAGAAGGTAAGTCGAATTAAATATAAACTCATTGGTTTCATGATATTTTATGTGTACGATGGTATCACTGGATTTGTATCAGAGATGTATTTGAAATTTTAGAATTGGCCGCTTTAATATATTCAGTAATTAGTAAGACAGTTGAAAATTTAAGAGTTGAAGCGAAAATAAGCGTTATCAATATTTATTCAATGAATTATCAATATATCTTTATCTGTTTGTATTTCCTTTTATATGTATTCAAGATGCTCTGGCTATATTTAAATTTGACCTCTTCTTAAAAGATTTCTCTTATGGAGAGTGACGATTGTGGCGCCGATAAGTATACTGTTTTTACATCTAACTATATAGTAACAAAAATCAAAATCCTTACGACAAAGTTGACAGGTTACGGGACAGTTTTCGCGGGTGCTGGGATAAAAGCATTCGTCAATGTGGCAGCGTGCACCTTCCTTGTCCTTACAATTGGGTCCACAGCGGTTACAGGTGCTTCTACATCGTTGCTGTATATATCTGTTGGTCGTGCACATATATTTCACGGACTGGCAAACCTTTTCACCGAAGTAATCGACACATTCAGGCTCTGAAAATAAATATAGTTTTAAATAATCAACTTGGCTTCCATTAAGTTCGTAATCATACCGCAAGTCCCACATGTGAAGGAGCAGAGTCGACTCATGTAATCATTGCTTTTGCACGAATATTTTTCTTATATGCCTCACAAGTCTCCTGAGACAAAAGGTCAAGGCAGAGATCCTCTATAAGAGATGATAAGTGATGTCTTATAAGATGCATTGATATAGATGGGAAGATAACTTACTGCATCGACTACAAGTCTTTCCACATACTCCTTGAATACTCTTGTGATCGCATTTGGTTGAGTATTTATAGCAATCCTTGGAATAGTCGTCACATCCTAAAAAATGATCAACATTTAGCTTTTCATTTTACATATAGCCCAACTGTAGATAATATATAGTGATGAATGAACGTCAGGTAGCACTGAATATTGAGGTACTTGTTAGCTCTTCATGGTTGGGGATAGATAGTGGAATAAAGGAATAAAGCGAGAGAGAGAGAGAGAGACTTCATGAATATAATATATTTTATTATGAAACAGAAAATCGTGGTACTGTCACATCACTCTCCTTATTTTATGATAAAAAAATATGAAGTCTTACAGTCTCTTTACTTCTTATTGTCGATGGGGTTTTTTAACTAACAAATACCCTGTGTATAATTTCTCATTAGTAGTTCATTGTTTCATGAGACATCTGATTATTATTATTTCATTCGGGTCATCAAAAAAACATAACTTTAAAACTGGGCTTTTAAAATGAGAGTATTACCACATGTTAAGCAAGTTCGAGGGCATTTGGCCTTGTAGTCTTCATCGCTGCATCCCTGTACACCCTTTGTGCAATATTGAGCATCATCCGAACAACCTATGGACATAAATAAACATATCATTTATAAAATAAATATAAAAAATACATCATACACTGAATATCAATAGAAAAACTTGTTGTATAAACAAATTTATATTTTGGCATATATCGTTCTAGCGAGTAGGATGTTAATACAAATTTATCATATTTAAGTGATCGTGTATCCTTAACTACTTAAGCTCTCAAAATGACATATTTTTGGCTCTATTTTAGCGCATGACAGTCGTAACGGAACCGTTTTGTTATATATTTGATTGTAAATATAAATATATTTGTAAAGTTATTATCAATAAGAGAACATTGAGTGATTAAGCAACCAATAATATCGGTTAGATAGTATAAGGGTTAGCTATTATAAATATATTATGTATATATATTTAAAACCCATCATTATGCAATGAGCTCCAAATATGTATATCAAGTTAGTAAGCTTTTGATGCAAAAAGAATAAAAGCTTTTGGTACATACAAACAGAGATTTGGTTAATACTTAAATAATACTCACCACAGCGTTTGCAAGTCTTGGGACAGTTTTTATAAGTCATTTCATTGGAGCAATAGTCCTTGAAGCAATTGCTGAAATTTGCATCATCTTTGCAAGTGGGTCCAGTGACTAAGGAGAGAGAGAGAGAGATGAAGGTATCAAATTGGCGCTGCAGTCATTATTCTTTTCAATACTCACAGCAGACCCCACATGTCTTTGGACACATTTCCTTCACATAGTCGCTCGTATCGCATCGCCCATAATCCTTAAATCCCTGGCACTTACTTAAACCCAGCATGTCCTTACATTCAGACTCTAAAATATATAAAATGTATCATAGAGTGAAGGGGAAGGAGCTGTATTGAAAGTATTCTCATACCACAATGTCCACACGTTTTCTGGCACATTGACTCCACATAGCTGTTATAGCAGAGGGTTTTTTCTTTGTAGCTCAAACATTGGGCATGGCTCAGAATATCCATACAAGACGGACCTATCAATTCAAGATTTGTTTCATTTAGTTGATTGGTGTATGAATTAAATCAATTGTTATTTTTATTAATATTTTACACAACTTTGGTAAATACATTAATAGACCTACGCAACATGGAGTTACTTATTAATATATGTGGCATGATGGCTCTTTTAGTATATATTTTTCACAGTTCATAAAAATGTATACAAGCACAAAAAAAGAGAATGTATATAAAATGATGTAAAAGCGTAAAAACATAATTAAACATTTTAGTTTAAAATTTTCACATCAAATATGAACAAACACTAAAATACAATTAAAATAAAGTAACTTCACGAAATAAAACAAAACATATAAAAACGATAAACCTTGTATTATTTGTTTTTATATATCAATGTGAACTCTGCCTACAGAAGATTATCAATCTCACCTCTACGGAATCTACGAGAACTTTATAATGTAACTACTGATTAGTGAATCAAAAGGACGTTAGAAAAAAAAGGTATTTGGTTCATATCTACACTGAAGCATATATTGATTCAATGAATCAGAAATCATCATAGAATAAGTACTCTTAAGAGAGTTGATACAGAGGTTATACAATTTGTTTGTTTGGTTTTAGATCATTTCTCCGATCCAAGGCGAATGCATGACATTAGTCTTTTAGTCCCTAATAACCACAACCTTTTTAAACATGTTGCTTATTCTTTCTACCTGAGGAAGCCAAAGAGGTGTTGATGATATGATACACATCTATCACATAGAGATGGGATGTAAGCAAGAGAAAGAGAATTAGATATGCTGTGATCACCTCAATTGCCTAAAATTGTTATATTTTATATACATATAGTTAATAGTTATAATTATATATAAAGAGGATGAAATTATATTTATCACAAAGCCTACTCATGTCTTACTATCATTCATGCAATACAATTGTACACGAGTTCAGATAAATATATTACTGTAATAGTCATTCTGTTATGAATAACCTACTGGTGCTCCACCTGACGGTCTAACTTGCATACTTTCCTCTACATAGGTAACCCATTATGAACTATTTTGAAACTTACTGCACACTTTGCAAGTTTTTCGGCAATTTTTCTTTCCGACCTCATTTCGACAATCAGCTGCTGTGCAACTCGGAGACGCATCGACACAAGCTAAAAAGAACAAATAACCGATAAATAAAATAAATACACTTATAATTCATATTATAAGTATTTTACCGCATGTTCCACAAGTTAAGGGGCACTCATCTCTAAATTCAGGCTTGTAGCAATGCTCCGGAGTATTTGGACAAGCAGCATCCCAATCGCGACATTCTAATAAAACATATAATTGTTAATATATGAAAAAATATTTTTGACAGCAGATTTACGCACCACAAGTTTTACATGTCGCAGGGCAATTTTCACGAACTCGGTGTAAAAAGCATTGGCTGGCATCACAATCTTCCCCATATTTATCCTCACAAACTGCACCTGTGATATAATCAGGACATATTATTTGGTTAATTCAATTAGAAAGAAAAACATTATTTCTCACCGCATCTGTTGCAAGTTGATCGACAACGCTGTTGCACATAAGGATCGTTTCTACAATGGCTCTTCATAGATTCACAGGCCGATTTACTGAATAAATCCTGGCATTTGGGCTCTGCAAAGAGATTTATTATGGCTAGTCTTTCACCCTTTGTTAATTTTATGAGCTGCACTTACCACAAGTTTTGCATGTATATTTACAAAACCGATTGAGATATTCGTTGTTTTTGCAAGAGTACAACGTCCTAAATTTGAGACACACGTCCATTGGCAGGAGATCCACACATTTTGGTTCTATCGGAAGACATAAGCCAATATAAAGAAATTTGATAAAATTAATTGTTCTTACCGCAAGCATCACAGGTTTTAGCGCAACAAGATTTGATGTCATGCTCATGGCAGCGATCCTTAAAGTTATAGCATTTGTCGAAAAAGTCACTACATTCTATAATAAAAAATAGATGTATGTGGCACCCATGTGGGGAGATTTTGTATGTTATATTTATTGTTACCACATGCTAGGCACGTCTTTGGACATCGATGTCGGAATTCATTCGAACTGCATTTATGTACGTTATATTTGCAGTCATCTCCAGTGTCAATACATCCTAAAGTAAAGAATGAATATTATATTTGATACATGTCTTGACATATTTTACACTGAGAATCACATTCATATTTTTTTCTTATTTGAGATCATTAAAACCCGAAATAATTGACAACGATTTCCGAAAATAATACTGAAAATTCATTTTTTCAATGAGAGTTTAGCTCAAATAATTTGCTATCCATCTAACTTCTAAGATTTCCAATATTCAATTATCAAAGACCTATCGTATGAAAGCCAGGATTATCAACAGTTTTCTGAAGACTTTCCTAATTGGGAATATTTATGAATAAATATATATATGTGTATATATATATATATATATAATATTTTTACCGCATCTCTTGCAGGTTTTTGGGCATTGTCGGAAGACATCTTGCATTGGGCAGGCGTGTGCACTGCAGCCACCATATCCCTTATCATTCTCGCAGACTGGGCCTGTATCTAGATGAAGGAGAGGTTTTGTCACTGCAAAAGTAATATAAAAAATAAACCTACTGCACTTGTCACATGTCTTTCTGCAAAAATTGGTCACATAGGAATTCGAGTCGCAGAGGCTCAAAGTCTTGAACTTCGCACAGCTTCCAGGATCCATAATATCCTCGCAAACGGGTGCTAAAAAATTGACAATTTAGTATTAAATAATTAGATAATATATTTGTATAAATAGTAAGTGATGTATATATGTATTTATATATATATAATACTTATTCTATCTTATGATAAATGTTAATGTCATTAGAAAGCTCCATAATAAATACTTCCATCCCTAAAACAGTGAACGCTTTTATCGCAAGTGACGTTATTTATTCTGAAGAAATTTTAAACAAGCTCGCTTTTAAATATTTTACAAGTGTCTTCGGTAGACCACTAAATACCCCACGACCGTTTTTACCTTTTAGAATAAAAGTTTCTACTATAGCCACGAGGGTTTTAAGAAATACATCGTATATATCAGCTATAATTCCATTTGAATCTTATTTAAAACGAAGAGGAATAAGAAAAAATATCAGCGAATGCATTAAAGCTGTTAAAAATCAATTTTTAACATCGGCAGAAAAGTGGTTCAAATATAGAAAGTTGACTGGTTCACTGGAAGTTGCCAGCAAATTTTTCAAAGACGACCGTAGTAACTGTTTCTTTTGCAAGAGGGAAATAGAAACTACAGATCATTTACTGTGGAAATGCTCGTCTTTAATTGAAACATATCGGGCCGTTCAAGAAATTACCATGGGCCACTTCAATGAAAACCCATCAGAGGAGGACTTCATCACCTTCTCGCGCAATCCAAGATGTGATGCGGTCTTAACAAAAGTTCACTATGTTATTTATAAAAAAAGAACAATTAAAGATGCCAACCTCCTTGAAATGATGTCCATCGCTACACTGTATTCCAAAGTACTCCAACAATTATGAACTGTATATATATATATATGAAATTCAAATAATTTATTTAAAAACCATTCCTGTTCTGGTTTTTTTTTGGTATGACTATTGTTATTTAATGTTATACAATTCGGACGTTACCCCTTTTGATATTTGATGCATACCGTTATATATTTGTGATTGTAATTTTTTCAATACTACATAGTGAAATATAAGCCCCTTGCGGCCAAGAAAAAAAAATGTCATTAGAAAGCTTTACTTTTCTATAATTAAATGAATATCTCATAAAAATACAACTTTCTATTATTTTTAGTCCATCAATTATACTAAAATAAGGCTTACCTTATGATCAAACGAATTTTCCGATGTTTTTATATAATTTTTGTAATACATGTTTCTTTGTATAATTTTTTAATTCCTTTACAAATTTATTATTTACTTTTATTTATTTAATTTTGAAACCCAAATAATTATTTCATTATAGTTGTGAAAAACCTGCTGCAATCGAGTGTACTTCACATCTACGATATAATTAAACTTTCAAATGTTTGGAAAAATGTATTTTGTTGAATTACGGGGATATTGATAATGCAGTAAGGATATTTTGTTCTAATTCATTTTCTCAATAATTGATTATAATCTAAATTAACACCTTCTTTCAATAATTAGAAAACTCTAAAAGGGTCACAAGGACTCCTAAAAACTATGGATTTCGGAAAGATTAGCCACTCACCGCATTTGTTGCACGTTGCTTTGCAGTTCATTCTCAAGTACTCGCTATCATTGCAGGAGTACTTAATGGCCAAAGCTTGGCAGAGATTATCATCCAATTTGTCAATACACTTTGAAGCTTTAAAAAAATAAAATTAAAAGATAGATCATTCTTATCCAATAGTACCTATAATCAACTTACTGCATAGTTTGCAGGTCTTTAAGCACGACTTTCTCACGTTGCTGTCATGGCATCTATCCGGATATTTAGAACATTCAGGAGAAGCGTCCTCACAAGCTAATAACAATAATAATAATATTAATATCATAAAAGTCAAAGACAAGATTATTAATGAAAAAACTTCAAGAATCTTTTTGGAATTTTTTTTATTTGCCCTTTAAAATGTCAAACCAAGAATAAAAATAAAAGGCATATAAACATTACGGTAAAAAATAATGTATATTGATAAACAAATAAAATAATTGGTAATCAAATATTTTATTTTATTGAACCATGAAAAATATAATGTTCTATGTTAGTATAATAATAAATATCAAAAACATAATAAAATTGAGATATTTTTTATTTAAGATATAAGTACTTACGATCACATCCGCGACACGTTTTACGGCATTTTCGGTACGTTTCATCCATTGGGCATAGACTTGTGTCACAGTACACTCCCTCTGTATCCTTGCAGTCTTAAGAAAAGTACATTTTTACATTATATTATTATATGAAGTATACTAACATTATATCAATGTGTTATAAAGCAGTCACAGGAGTTTTGTTATACGTAAGAAGATTTCTAATTTATTTTTCTCCTACAGATACTTAAGTCTTAATAGTGTAATATATAGTATTTGAGTTGAATAGCCGCGAATGACTATGGCTGTCGTTCTAGAGATATCATGAGCGAAGAGACTCAAGATATTTGTATTTTTAAGTTTACTAAATGAGTAAAAATATAATAAACTCTTCCCTAAAGCTATGATATACTGACAAAAGTCAATATAAGTTTATATTGTTGTTATACATATCCTCCTCAGAGTAATTGTGTCCGGTAAGGCTTTATAGTTAATTTATACTATATTATATTTATATATATATTTATACTTTGATTAGTAGAAACATATAACTAGTATAACTATTCAAATAAGTAAAATAAGTGGATTTGTATTGGATAAATTATCTTATGCAACGTTTTTATATGATCTATAGCTTCCAAGCTTTTTCCAAATCTCAGATCATGGGACTTATTTGTTGAAACGTAGTTTGCAAGTTATATTTTTGACTTTATGCATTATATAAAACAGTATTATAAATTAAAATAATATTAAATACATTTTCTGAAGTTTTCTTCCTCTTGAATAGATTTATAATAAATGCATAGCCTAATGGACTTGTATAAGCTCTTCAAAATATTTATCAATACTTATTTAAGAAATAACTCTTTGAATCACAATGAAGCAATTCTACAATAAAATTACGTGTACTTAAAAATGTGCCTTCAAAAATAATATCCTTCTTATGAGTAAATCCATTAGTCTTTTTTGGCAAAATATAATCCCCAAATATGAAATCAAGTTAGAGCTTAGACTTACTTGTTGACACAGACCCGCCACATGTTTTTCGACAATATTGTTGGACATAGTAGTTAGTCTCACAGAGGCCCTTTCCTTTAAAGTAATGGCAGACATTGGTTGTTAAAATATTCATGTCATCCTCGATGGCTAAGAAATAATACAAAGAAATATTATGAGTTAATTTGTACATTATGTGTAATTCTTACAGCAGGATCCACAAGTCACGGGACAGAAGGCTTTAACATATCCTGTGTGGCATTGAGTCTTGAAGGACTTGCAAATAATTTGAGATAACTTGTCGGCACAGATTGGAACTTAAAAAAAGAGGAAAAAGTTTTTATTATGTTAAAATTTATATAGTATATCAACAAAACATGTTAAATTTCTTGAATAAATAATAGAAATTAATTACTTTATACAAACTTAAAAGGATGACTAAGCTACTAGTGTCATTTATAAAGTCACTTGAAACGAAAGAGTACAATAATCCTTTAAACATTTGAAAATAAACAACTATATATGTTTCCATTTATTATAAGTTGATTTTTTATTAGTCTACTATAAAGCTTATATATCTTTTTTACGCAAATATCCATTGACTTTAGACTTTAGTTTCTTAAGCATTTCAATTGGTTTACTTTCCTTACAATGATATAATATAAGTTAAAATTCTATAATCAGGGAAAATTGTATTTAAGGAAAAAAAATAAATATAAAATTCCTGTCAGTTTTTTTCCTCTATTTATCAGGCGTTAGATTTAGAAATATATATAACTTTAAGAAATGATGCAATTTTTTGTCAATTGAAGTTTTATTATATATGTATCCATCCCTTTTTGGCATCCTTCTGAATTTAAATCAAATGTATGTATTTCGGGTATTTTTAACAACTCTTTACTTTTGAGACCGACCATAACCACAGATTATAGGACACCAATAAATAAATAGTTTGTATTTTGCAACATTTTCTACATGATTTCGGTGAGCAAACTTAACCAAAGATAAAGTAGTTTTGTCCTGATAATACTTACGACATACTCCACAAGTTTTTCCGCATTTTTTAGCTTTCTCCGGGCTCTGGCAGTCGTAGGTCGTACAGCCTTGAACCAAATCCATACAGCCTAAAATTATAAATTAATATCAATAATAAAATAACACTTTTATATAACATTCATTAAAATTAAGGCCTTTTTTGTTGCCTAAAAAAAGAATGAAAGCAAATTTTATGATTGAATTTCATATATAAAACGGTTTTATGATTACATAAAAAGTCATTGATAATTGTATTGTAATAAGAAATAATTTTTATAAATAAAATATATTTAATTTATGAGATAAATTATTTTTTTAACATATTTACCGCTTTTGGTCCTTCAGAGCTTAACAAAAGTTTATAAGTCTATAAGCCATCAGTTTCATGAATAGTTTTAAAATCGAAATTATATTGAAAGGAGGCTATCCAATTAATAATGACAACCTCGTGCCTTTCCACTTTAGTTAAAAGGACAAATGAAGGTAGCATTTGTTGATTTTCGTCATGAAATTTATTTTCATATTTTACGCATATTATTTTTTAATGTTCATTAATCTTTTCGAACACTACGAATGATTATTTGTGCATTGAATAATGCCTCTCACTTGATAGGCTTAAGAAATGTTAATATTGTTTAAACAACTTTAATCGATTGGAATATTTTTATTGCATATTTGATTCGATTGAATAAATCACGTTATAGAATAAAAATTATTACATACAACCTAAGATAATTACAATGAGGCTTATAAATAATGCATTTCCTAATCTCTGGAGTCGAACCTGCGCCCTGAACATTGATAATTATTGTATTTCCTTCTTTTGAAATTTATAGATATATACCACAAATTTATCCTTTTTTTGTTTTTGTAATAATTTTTATAAGTATTTCTCCAATTCTAAAAGGTAACTAACTTCAAACCATGAAAGCTTACCACAAGTCTTGCAAGTATGCGGACACTCTGTCCTATATGATGCTTCATCGCATGATATAGATCCTCGAGAGCATTTGTCACTTCGGTCTTTGCAGTCTGTGAACATTTATAGACATTTTTTTAACATTAGAATAATTAGGAACACTATTATATGATGTGTTATTCCTTACCGCAAACTTGGCATGTCAATGGGCAGGATTTCTGGACGTCATACTTATAGCAATCAGTGTAAACACAACGGGCACCAGGGGAGTCCTCACAATTTAAGCCTACATATATAGGAGTTGAAGTTAATAGTTTTCTGTAAGTGGTTATGTATATATTGTTTGAAAAATAAACATAACTTTTGACGCAATTATGATGGCGTTTTAATAGAAAAAGGAATGCTAAATATAGTAAATAAAAAAACATGAAATCCAATTATGGAGTAGAATTGTTAACGTCATTATTATTTTACGACAATATTAACATTTATATTTAAAAAATCTAGAATACAATATAATATTACCTAAATAAAGGTCATAACCTTCAGTTAATGATATTTCAAGGCTTCTACAATTTATATAAAATGAATAGGATTTTCAAGGTAATAAAAAAAAGTATATATATATATATTGATTCGATATATATATTTTTATGTATAATACCAGATACACTTATTTCATATAATCTTGTATAGTGCAACGTCATAAATCTTATTGTTATTTGTGATGTATAAAAAATTATGGTAGCAATAGATTTCAGATGACATATTGGGTAAAATAACATGACAAAATATAATTTTTTCAGCTTATCAGTGTGAAGTTATTAAAAATTGATGGCAAGTGAAAAGTACCTTGTTTTTTAAAATACCTTGATATAAACTTAACTTTTCTTGGTACTTGCCAATATAAAAAGTATACAATGTTTAATTCAAGAGGAGTTTGAAATTGGTTTATTATCATTTAAAATATCATAAGGAGAGGAACACTCTTATAATATAAACAATATATAGATGTATATAAAGTTTACTGCGTAAACCAACTATAGAATAATATACTATAGAATGGGCTTGATAATAGATATGACGATGATTGTTAATATATTTACCGATCATCATTAAAGCGACTCGGTATTCAATTCATTAGAATAATGTTAACTCCTTACCGCACATATCACATGTCTTTCTGCAATGTTGCTGAACATATTTATTGGAATCACATTCATGGCTGTCTTTAAGGCGTCTGCAAGTGTCCAAATCAAGATCATCCTTGCATTCCGGCTCTGAAATAACCAAAGTTCATCCATCTCAGAACAACAACTCATGTACTCCCACTAAAAACTTACTGCATATTCCACAGGTCAATGGACAAAATTTTGCTACGTATCCATTACCACTACATTGATTGGCATCCCTCAGCTTCTCACATTCATGTGGTGAAATTAAGTCGGCACAAATAGATTCTATATAATTGGAGAATCATGGGCTTGACAGTTATTAATTGCAATCAAACATGTAACTTACGGCATCTGGAGCAAGACTTTCCGCAAACTCCTTTTACTTGAGGCAAAGAACATTTACTTGACCAGTTGCCACAGTCATTTGAATAATCCGTGCATGCTATAAAAAATGGTTTTGGTTGGGATGGAGGGCTTTGAATATAGCGTTTTTGCTACTCACGGCATGTTAAACATGTACTCGGACAACGATTTCGGTAGGCTGGGTTGAAGCAATTCACTTTATATGTATCACAATTATCTTCTTCGTCCATACATCCTAAATAATAATTTATAATAGTTAAACATACATCTTTATAATATAGCAAATTAATAAGATATGAATATATATATATATATATTTCTAAGCTTACCACAGACTCCACATGTCTTGGGACAATGCATATACATATCCCCTTCATGGCAACGGTCCTTTTGACAACCATAGCCATTTTTATCCTCACATTTTGGTCCAGAGTCTAAATAAGTAAGACAATAACTCAATTTGTGCATCATGTCATTTCTAAGTCACATTTACTCACAGCAAACATCACATGTCTTTGAGCAGAAGTTCTTAACATAATCATTGTAGCAATCTCCATTTGCTTTGTAGTATTGGCATTTACTTTCTGGCAAATAATCTTTGCATTCATCTAAAGGATGGAATATACAATCATATAATTGTCTAATGTGCCTTCTTCAGTTTGTGCAACACATACCACACTTCCCACATGTTCGAGTGCAATAGGCACTCACATACTCATTGTCGCAGAGTTTATTGCCTTTATAGCGGTCACAGACTTCTGAAGGGAGAATGTCCATACATTTGGGGACTGCGGAGGAAATAAAGGTCAAGATGGAACTTTGTATGAATTAAAAACCATAATATGCTTACTGCATGCTCCACATGTTTTTCGACATTTATTCCTTCCGGACTCAGTGTTGCAATGACTCGAGGTGCAACCAAGTTCCTCATCTCGGCAAGCTTTATAAGACAGAGATCAGAGTTTAAAATAGTATTACAATTTAAGTTTTTGTTATTACTCACCGCAAGTCATGCAAGTAGCAGGACATTCAGTTCGGTAGCTCTTTTCAATACATTTATCTGGAGAGTTAGGACAACTTGCATCCCAGTCCTTACATTCTGGCGAAAAGAAAAAAGAGTTCAATAATATCGGATAAAGGAAGGACTAATGTTTTCTTACCACATAGTTGGCAGGTTGCTGGGCAGTTATCACGAGTGCTGGGGTAAAAACATTCGTCAACATGACAGCGTGCCCCTTCTTTATCTTTACAATTGGGCCCACATCGATCACAGGTACTTCGACATCGTTGTTGTACATATGAACTGCTTGAGCACATATATTTCATGGACTGGCACACCGTTGTCCCCAAATAGTCAACACATTCAGGCTCTGTAATAAAGGCGTTACATTTTTTTGGGAATGTTTATAATATATTTTTGAACTCACCGCAAGCTCCACATGTTAAAGCGCATATTTTAGCCAAATAGGGATTACTCTTGCATGTATATTGTTTTTTGTACTTTTCACAAGTCTCTTGAGATGCTAGATCCATACAATGTGTGGCTATGGATAAGATGGAACACGAATTAGGATGTAGAATGATATCTTACAATTCAATGCTTACTGCATTTGCTACATGTTTTCCCGCAGACCGCTTGAATACTGGTTTTACTACAGTGTTCTGCATATTTGTAACACTCAGTGGAATGATCATCACATGCTAAAAAAATGATGAAGATATATAGATTAATGCAAAAGATTTCATTCTATTTCTTACCGCATGTAAGACAATCTCTTGGACATTTATTTCGATAGTCCTCATGTTCGCATCCCGCCTTGCCTTTTGTACAAACATTTGGGTCATTTACACACCCTAAACCAAAAAAAAACAGGTTAAATAAAAAGTGAAACTCTAAATCTATTGTAATACATACCACAACTTTGACAAGTCTTTGGGCAGTTTTTGTAAACATCGGCGTCTGAGCAATATTCCTTGAAGCATTGCGTATATGTCACGCTGTCTTGGCAAACTGGTGCTACCACTGAAAAAAGAAATACATATATTCGTTAATGTATATGCTCAAATCGAAAACATAAACTACTTTATTAATTGCATGCATATAATCAGACACGACTGAAGTCCTCAAATTCAAAGACCAAAAACAATTACAATAAAAATTATTAGTGAAGCCAGTAAGAGGTATGTTAAGTATGAAAAAATATTTGTCTAATAACATATATTATTATAATATTGCAACATATTTACAATGAAAACACATCAATCATGAAAGCCATTATATATGATATTCTATGGTGTAAAAGAAATCACTCGCATATTTTAAAAAAAACTTCATAGAGCCCCTAGATGAATAATATGAAACTAATTCAACTTGAATAAATTAAAAATAAAACTCTATGCAAATTTTACATGCATCACGTTCCTAATTTGGTTTACATTTAATATATATATATATATATATATATATATATATATATTTTCTATTTCAAACCTCCTTTAAATTAGGCATTCATTTGAAGTGGTAAAAAAACTATCTATATCCAACTTGGCCATTGCCTTATAATCAAAAACCGAATTAATACTAAATGGTGTCTTTCATAAAAATATATTTTTGCATTTCCGCACCATTAAATCCCTAATTCAATAGCAGACGTCTCCAGTGGCTACAGGGCTTTAATAACTCATGGAAAATACTTTTGACGTTTATCAAGAAAATCAAAAAAGGGGCTCAGATTTCCCCTCAAACCACTAGTTATTTGACCAACTATAATTAAATACGTAGTTGTATTCTAGGGATACAAATATCAAAAAATACCAATGTTTTTTCAAGTAGTTGAATACGCTTTAGTTTGTATTATAACAATATATTTGGTTTTTATGTTTTATTTTATGCCAAGATTTGTAACTTAGATTCCCCGTTGTTTTAACAAAGTTTAAAAATATTTAATATACTATGACCAGAGATAGTAACTGCCTGTCCAGTTATAGGCTTATAAACTATTGAGTTATAAGAAATATACAGTATTTTTATTGGATTTTCCCTCTTGTTTAGTTATGGTGGATAGAACAAAGAAATGGAACTTTTTTCATTCTTACGGGTGAAAGAGAGTTATACTTTATTCCATAGTGCCAACAGATTTCTATTTATTCACTCTCTTTTTCTTTCAATCAATCACGCTTCAAAAACACCACCTTTTCCCTAGCCCAGCCTGAAGGTTTGAACAAAAAAAGAGAAGGACACATTTATTAGGTCACATAGGCAACCATTATTTGAACACTTTATGCAAAAATATTACCATATTTGGTCAACGATTTTTCATTACAGTTCTTACACACCAAAAGTAGAAGCGTAAATGACCATTAATAGATATTTTACATATTAAGTCAAACTACTTACCACAGTGTCCACACGTTTTTGCGCAATGGCTCTTGACATATTCGTTGCTATCACACCAGCCATCTCTCTTCAAGTGCTCACACTTTGAGAGGCTGAGTAAGTCCTTGCATTCAGGAGCTATAATATAAATATTGAATATGTATCAGATAAATATAAGTATTTTTATATCTAAGGAAGACTTACTACAAAGGCCACATGTTTGTTGGCAGGCGGATGACACATAGGAGTTGGAACACAAGTTTTTATCCTTATAGGCCATACATTCGCTTTGACTTAGAATGTCGGCACAATTAGATCCTGAAATAGTTATTTGATCGTAAAGAATATGATTTAAAATATAGATTATACTTCAATTAAGCATGATGAAAAAAGGTTGCTAAGAGAATTTTTTTTTTTTAATTGAACTAAACTTTCGAAATTTCTAATTATCTATTTGCCTCAATGTGAACTTGAGGTTTTGGGTAAGTCAAAATAAATTACGGGTGAAAAAATATTATGCTCCCAGAGGCCTATGAATATTTTATGGCAGCCCCGGTTCATAAAAACACTTTTAAAGCAGTCTATTTCGCTTCTTTTGTTCATGATAGCTCAATATATCTGTAGTCAAAAATGTCAATAAATATCAAAATATATCCTTCTCGCTCAAAGTATTTGATATATATTTATTGACTTAGTCGAATTAAAAGCCAGTTTATACTGTTGTGTCTAAAATTAAAAAGTAAATTATTCTACAGATTTTGTTTTTTATTTTAAACTAATGGAGTCCTCTTAAAAAGCCTGAGCAGATTCTATAATATATACAATACATCTTTATACTTTTTAAAAAATGTGTCCTATATTTCAAGTCACTAACATTTTTTTGTAAAGTGATCATATTAATAACAGTTATTTAAATCAACGTGCATATTCGTCGTGCTTGAATATTGTAATTTTTACGGCATTAGAGAAGTCTGAAATTTGTACTGAGCATTTCATAAAAATAGACGGTCGGAAAAGAAGTTGCGTGTTTGCATAAGCAAAAACATTCCGTTAATTAATATCTATTTTAAATTTATATATATATATATATTACTTTTAACTTACCTTGATATTACCTATCTAGGAATATTTTTCATTTTTAGAAAGGAGTCACAAAAATTAACAAAGTGGATATGTCCAACCTTGAAATTTAGGAGAAGGCGTATGCTTAAAAGTTGAACATTTGTGTTGTCTATTTTTTGTTTAAGTAATAAATAAGATAGAAATTTGGCTTTCACATATTTATTTCAACTACAAGAAGTTTGATTTACGCAATTGTAATCATTTATTTCTAGTATACATTAATTTTTTTGGTAATTTGAGTGCCAATAATTATATAATAAACTATTTTTACATCTTTTAGCCACCGTAGATTGTAAGGAAGTTAATTTTATAAGATTGTTTTGAACTGTTTAATTGTTAATGAAGTGATTTTTTGGGGGTTAGTAAGTATTAATGAAAATTCAATTAATTAGTGTATGTTTTAAAACTCATTTACGTGTGTTCTTTTTCAAAATAAGATCCAAGATTACAAAATGAGGTTGAATCATGGATCCAAAATGATTAACGATCATACCCTAGTACACACAACCACTTTGACCATTCACTCATTCTACCTCGGGAGTCCAAACAAATAACCAATGTAACAATTCTTAAGAATTTTGGGATCTGCTTTAGCTTAAGAGGATGTTGGTTAAATTATTTTTGAGCCATTTTTCTTTTAAGACAAAAGAAATCACACTCAACTAACAAGTGATAAGACTTTACTGACAAAGAATGACACTCACGAATGAGAAATTTGCTCAACAATGACTAATGATAACAAAGAAAGCTATATTAGCTTTTATATTATTTACTTTTTAATTGCCCTATAGAGAAAAAAAAGGTTCTTACGACAAATCTGACAGGTTTTTCGACAGTTTTTTCGTCCAATCTCATTTCTACAATCGGCAGCCGAGCAGCTTTGTGATTCATCCATGCATACTATAAATATGTTATTCATTAAATTAACTTATTAAGATAATTATAATTGAAAAATCTCACAGCATGTCCCACACGTTAATGGGCATTCCTTTCTAAAGTCACTTTTGTGACAGTTTTCTGGAGTATTGGGACAGGCATCATCCCAATCACGACATTCTGAAATTAAATGAGTGAACACATTATAGAAAATAAAATCTACTGACGAATAAGTATATTAGTTAAAGTAAAAATTAGGGATGACTTTGTGAATTACAATCATCACATTGGCAGTCAATTTCATGAAGCATTGTTTATGATTGTAATATTTGAATGGATTTCTCGTGAAATACAAATATGCATCACGAAACCTCTCATTTCAGTAGCTCATTTTAAGATGTTTTAAAATTAACAATAGATGACAGATATTTTAACATGTATAATTAAGCTAATTATAAAAATGAAAAAAACAGTACACCTAATTAATGCCAATGATTTTCCGTTGAGAATTAATTATGTAATAGGTGATGGAATCCGATATAATAATAAAATCCGTTCCTTACCACACGTCTGACAGGTCAGAGGACAATTATCACGCATGCTTTGCTCATGGCAACGATCCGCTCCACAGGAATATCCATATTTATCTTCACAAATCGCTCCTTTAAGAAATATTATATTGATTAGAGGTACCGTAGAAGGATGAATGAATAAATGGCATACCACAACGGTTGCATGTACTCTTGCATCTTTGTTGAACATAAGGATCACTTTGGCATAGATCCTTCATGGAGGTACAGGTCGATGATGAAAAAACGTCCTGGCAGGGAGGTTCTTAATGTGAAGATAAAACAGAATTTGCTATTAAATATCCATTTAATTTTAAATGAAATCAAACAATCACCATGAAAAAGAATGTAATTAAGACATTTAAAAAATTAAGTTCAAATTTTATCACTGATTGTTATATTATAGTCGTTTACCGACATGATATAGGAATTAAGACAAATTTTGATTATTTCATCAGGTCTTTTTTTCATTTTTGGCTTTATGAATTTTCTATCAAGACTCATGAAGAAGATCCTTGAATCCCAAATTAGTGTGCATGTCATTAACATTGAGAATAATTGTTTATTATCCTCATACGCGATAGATCGTTTATAACCAATTGTGCAAACGCACAGTGTATAAATGATGCCAAAAAATAGTATAGTTCTTTTGATAAATACACTTATCATGCAAAATTAAAATACTATTTCTTTATAATCAATAAAAATTACATATAATCATGACTAATAAAACAATAAAATGGAATAAAAAGATATTTTTTGTCAGTTATATTTCAAGAATGTATATTTTTTATGAAATGTGTATAATAAAGTTTGTTTTATTTATATTTGAAAATGTCTGTATGAAATTTCAAACATAGTCTTCCTCGTGTTTTTTTATTATTTTACATTATTTCAAATATATTTTTTTATTTATTAAAGATCTTCCTGATACGAAAAAATAATATGGTACATGAGGCTTTTTAACTGTTGCATAGTAAAAAAACATAAAGGGAAAGATTATATATTTGCATGGAAATCTTGACGTATTTTCTCCTTTATCCTATTGCATTTTTGATATATCTACATGCAGCATCCATAGAAAATTATTCCACTCTTTGTTTATTCAACTTACCACATGTTTTGCACGTATATTTGCAGAAACGATTAAGATATTCATTCCTCCCGCAGTCGTACTTTTCCTTCAAGCTCATACACGTGTCAATATGTAATAAATCGACACATTTTGTTTCTAAGGTAAATATCACATGAAATGATTAAAAAATATATTGAAATCGTCCCTATTTTACATACCACAGGATCCACATGTTTTCGCACAACATGATTTGATCTCATGTTCACCACATCGCTTGTCAAAGTTATAGCATTTATCAAAAAAGTCGTTGCATTCTGAAATGAAGGCATGGAATTAAATACAGCCCCCAAAATATAATAAGTTAAAGAGATATTTCAAATGGACTTGCAGCAATTAAACTCTTTACTATAAACAGCTATGAACTCACAGAGAACGCTCAAACAATGATAATAATTAAATATTATTGTTCATCCTCTTTATAACGTCCAGGCAAAAAAGGATGATATGTAATCAAAATGTTTTTAAATGTATATATTTAAACCAGGGAACCCAAAAGTGTTTGCTAAAGACTGGTGACCGCAATATACAAACTGATTGTTTAAAATATTATTTTTCTGCGGGGTAAAATTGTGTGGCTTTAGACTGGCGGCAAGGTGTGACTGACCTTTTGTTTCCTTTTACAAAACTGACCTTCAAGGATTTGTTAGATTTAGAGAGACATTCAATAATAATTTTGATAATTACATCATTAATAGTATCATTTTTATATATATAAATCATTCAGGTAATATGATTTAGAGTGATATATTATAAGAGGAAAACAATATTTAACTTTTCATATAACATTTGTTAATAAAATTGTTGATATTTATTCATACAAACACCACTTGATCAATTTGGGGGTCCAATTTTTTTGCCTATTTGGTTCGATCGAATTGCATTATTGAATAAGCAATAATTTGAAAAAATAAAATCTTAAGTGGAAGTACATAATTTTATATTTACTAAAATAACAGTTACTTTACCGCATTCAAGACATGTCTTCGGACATCTTTGTCTGTAGGCCTTTGATCGACACTGATCGACACCCGTCTTACAATCATCACTACCGTCAAGACATCCTAGAAAGTAAAAAACAACATAAATAAACAATAAAACAAATAACATATATTTGTCTTTACCACATCTCTGACAGGTCTTGGGACAATTCCGGAACACATCCTGATCCGCACATTTTTCCTTACTGCATCCAGTATATCCTTTTACATCTTCGCAGACAGGTCCATTGTCTGCAACAAATTTAATATATATGTTGTAAGGAACAGCATGTTCAATATTTAAATATAAACCCTACCGCATTTGTCGCATGTTTTCCTACAAAAGTTGACAACATATAAGTTGGCGTCACAGAGAGAAAGATCCTTAAATTTGCTGCAGGATGTTAAATCCATGATATCCTCGCAGACAGGAGCTAAAAAGAAAATACTTATTTTAAAAAGCTGCTAAAAACATGTTTTCAACCTTCATTTTTAAATGTTTCCTTGGTTTTACGAGCCAAAATGATTCGTATTTTTAAAAAACATTTAATTTTCAAAACCACATTTTGCTGTCTGTGGATCAACACAATCTCGTAATTTACTTAACTTAACTATAACTTACATGACATTTAAAATTTAACCATGAACGTTTTAGGAAATTATAATAATTGTTTTTAAGTGAATTATGAGATTGAATTGATCCACAGACAGCTGAAGGCTTGAGTCAACATACCACAGTTACGACAAGTCGCTTTACAGTTGGCCTTCATGTATTCACTGTCCTCACAGGAATATTTTATGACCAAAGCAGCACATAAATTTTTCTCCAGTTTATCAACGCATTTAGTAGCTGAAAAATAAAATGTCTCTTGATTGAGATAATCTAAAATATGGAGGTTATCGGATCTTACTGCACAGTTGGCAAGTCTTAGGACATGCATTCCTCACATTACTGTCGTGACATCGATCCGGAAATTGTGAGCATCCGTCGGTTGAGTCTTCACATGCTATAAGAAACGGAAATGAAAGCGTATTATTAAATGCAGAAGATAGTGAATCAGGAGATTTTTTTAATTTAAAGAAAATAGTAAATTTTATACAAAAATCAGTTTAAAAAAATACCGTATTTTCCTGTCGATAAAAAAATGAAATGTCTCAAGCGAAAATAACTGATCGTGGGAAGCCTGCCAAGTGTCCAAATAAGTAAAAAAGACTGAAACATCGGGTTGAAGCCCAGACACAGATCGGAGCCTCCGTCTCCACCAAGATGATTCTGGACCAAGCAAGAATAATTGCCAAGGAAATGCAAGAGGACAATAAGAAATATTTGGAAAGTGAGGACTGAAGACTTCACTGGCGCTTCACACTGGGGCTTCAAATTTATGAAAAAGAGTCACTTGAGCATGAGGACAAAGACCAAGCATTCACAGACGATGCCAAAAGACTATGAAGGCAAGCTGCTAGTCTTTCAAGCACACGTGATCGGAACAAGAAAGAAGATGAACTTTGATCTCAATCAAATTGGTAACATGGATGAGGTTCCTCTCATCTTTGATGTCCCCTTGAACATCTCAACGGTGGATATTAAGGGAATCAAAACAGTGGCCAACAAGACATCTGGTCATGAGAAAAACCACTTCACGTGAGTGTTAGCCTGCTGTGCTGATGAGACAAAGTTGCCTCCAATCCTAATTTTCAAAAGAAAGACAATGCCAAAAGAAAAGTTGCCTTCTATAATTTTTATCTAAGGTTGGATTAATCACACTGGGATGGACCTGTAGTTTAAAAGCATTTGAAACAAGAGGCCTGGAGCATTTGTTCTTGATTCATTCTGAGGCTATTTCACAGCAAATGTGAAAAAATTGCTACAAGAAGCAAAAGTCATCTTGAAGTCATTCCTGATGGCCTAACAAGTCAGCTTAAACCACTTCAACCATCAACAAACCATTCAAGGGCCTGATGAGAAAAGAGTGCACCAAGTGGATGCAAGGAGCCGACTCGAATCTGACTCCTTCTGGAAGAGTAAGGAAACCCACCATTCCAGGAGTCTGCCATTGAGTTCTCACTGCATGGGAAGGTGTCAAGAATGAAGTCGTGGTAATATCTTTAAGGAAATGTGGCATCAGCAACAACCTTAAGATGAAGCAATTTATGAAGACAGTGATTACGAGAATACGACTAGTGATGAATCTGGAAGTGATGATGAGTCTGATGACTCCAGTGAGGATAAATTCAAAGAATATTATGAATAGTAAGGCTGTACATGTTTCAAATAAAACTGTTTTTCCAAAAGTTTTGTGTTAGAATTAAGGGGGGGGGGGGGTATACTTATATAAGGGAAAATACTATAGGTCTTTTTCAATTTAAAAAGTATAAATGAAAAACATTAGATTTCTATGATATATAATATTTTATCTGAAGAGTGATTATTTATCCTTGTTACATTCCTTAAAAAAGATATCCGTATCCGGAATCAGTTTTGAATTAACCCCTAATATAACATGCTGAGTTTTTTTTTTTTTTGTATAAATAAGAACGAAATGGAATTACTAATAATAGCAAGCACATTTTATAACAAAAAAATATATATATTTACTATAAATAAATATGGACTTACGATCGCAGTTCCGACACGTTAAGCGACATTGTTGAAATTTATCATTTGTATGGCATTGATTGACATCACAGTCCACACCCACCGTATCTTTACAATCTAGAATTTAAAACAAAAGAAATTGTTAAAGAGTTATTTTAGGCATTCAAAAATATGTGTAAGATTAGAAATATGCTCAAAGAAGAATATGGTATATGTTTTTTAGTCTCCAAGGGAGGTTCTATAACTAACTGAGTATCCAAATGTATATTGACAGGAGTTTTAATATTTATTTGTTGTGGAATCCTGAGCATACAAAGAGAGGGCCAAGGGTTACACTTGTAAGGAATATGTGCCCAAATAGTTTCTGGCATATTAAGATGCACCTATGTATACAGCGACATACTTTACCCCCTAGCACAAAAAGTTCTTTGGCGAAATATAGACTATAATTTGCATATGTATTTGCGAAAAAAGTAAATATTGACCATTGCATCCAAATATTTTGATGTAGATTATTGGTCCCATTTTGAAATGAATATATTCATATTGTAAATATATGCATATTGAACATTATATAATGCTATGAAGTAAAGTAATTATCTTATATAATAAAAATAAATAATGCGCCCCCTCATACGGTACAAGGACATGAGTTTATTAGCCCCCCGTATGAGTATGGAGCTTAAACCATTCCTCCAATTACCATGAGCAACAGCCATCCCACGGCCGAAACCAATATACCCAATCTTAAGTATCCCCTCATATGGCGCATATATATATATATATATATTAGGGCTGTTCTATATTTTTAAAATGTTTGAAATGTTAGCAACATTGTGGATTTTCTGTTTCTTGGTGATAAAAGAAGACGACATACAAAGTTTGAACAAAATTGGTCAACATTACAACATGCGCAACGAAGTCAAAGTTTTAAAAAATTAGTAAAAATGTAGTTTTCCGCAAATTTCTTGAAAATGGTGATGGTTACAGACTTCAATAATAATTATTAGTTTAAAGGAAATATAATTTACTACCAGACGTAATTTTGATTTTTTTTACGAAAACAAAGTTTTAGTATAGTTTTCTGTAAAACAAAGAAAAAATGGAGTGTGTAATGTTAGCATATTTCATAGCTTTTTTGTATCAATTAACTTCACTCGCCTGTAGAAGATGACTTGTTCACTTCAGAGTAAAATAGTGTGTGTAATCGTCTTTATTCATCCTTATAAAAACACCTAGTTCTTTCAACTAGTTATGGCGTAAAGGATAATGTTTAACTCGACTATTTTTTTACTAAAGGAATATGCATATCAAGTGTCAAAGACTATCAGTTGTGCAGAATCCTATCTCCGATCATAGGGCAATCAAAATGATACTCTACGACAGACCAATGAACCCCGGCCACAAGAGCTCATGGAAACTAAACAATACAGTCTTAGAAAACGAATGTTTGGATAAAAAAATTACTGAAATAATTAGTAACACTCATGCAAGAACAAACTTTAACAATATATTTCAAGACTTTGCATCAATGGTAAATTCGATTCGGAACGCGTGCCGATTTCAAGGGAGTGTAAATGCTCAAGGAAAGAAACCGAATTCTAAAGTTATGTTCTTACGACGACCCCTCGAAAGAAACCCGCGAAATACGAGATGAAATAAGCTCTCTGTTGAGAAGAGAAGACGAAATTCACCGAATCAAACTGAAACTTTCCGAAATTGACGATCTCTCGAAATCAAGACTTCAATGTGTTCAAATAGAAAAAAAATCTATTAAAAAAATCAAAAAGAATCTTTTTAAGGAAGACGGCTCTATAAGTAAGTCTGAGGAATAAAATAACCAAGTCATTGCAAGTTTTTATTCGGCATTATATTCGTGCAATGATTGTTCCCCTCAACAAAAATGTTTAAAATGTGAACGAAATGATGCAAACTTTTGCAACCAAATTAAGAGTTCATCAATATCAGACATACCGGAAAACATAATAAACAAAATGGAATCGTTGATAACTATGGAAGAAATTTTAACTGCTATTAACAAAAATGCTAAGAGAGATAAAGCCCCAGGTAACACAGGGCTCAGTTTTGAATTTTATAAAAAATATTCTAAAGCCCTTGCCCCGATTTTACTCTTATTTTATGAAAAAGTTCTCGCTGTAGGTGTATTCCCGTCTTACGCATCCACTGGCTCACTTGTTCTCATACCTAAAAAAGATAAAGATCCTCGATTTGTCAAAAACCTCCGCCCTTAACCATGCAAAACTGCATTTTCAAGATCTTTTCATACATAATTAGTAACAGGCTAAATGAATGCATGAGTCACATTATTAATACATCGCAATACGGATTCGTCAAGAGCAAACTAATCGAAGACATTCCTTTTAACCTCCAGACCAAATACGAAACCAATTTTAATACATCCATTTTAACCATCGATTTTAAAAAGGCTTTTGACACAGTTTCTCACTTACATATAATTAAAACTCTTGCAAACAAGGGTTTGGTCATTATATGATGAGATTGGTTGGCATTCTTCTTTCCAATGCAAAAAACACCGTTGGCTATGGTGCCAAACAATGCACATACCAAATAAATAGAGGCTGTCTCCAGGGAGATCTGAGCGCTTCCCTGTTATTCATCATTGCAACTGATCCTCTCCTACGGCAATTATCAGAAATTCCAGGGATAGATGTCAAAGCCTATGCAGATGACACTACAATCCTAACCACGGGCGATGTACAACGAACGACACAAAATATCACACTTGTGTTCAAATATTTGAGTGATTTCTCCAAAGTCTCTGGCCTTTGTATAAACGAAGAAAAATGCGAAGTACTCAGCCCCCACAATGATCATCTGTCTCCGATTTGGCCATCCATATCTACCCAAAAAGTTTAAAAGTTTTAGGAACATGGATCGGACTCGACTCGACACAAACAACTCTCTGCTCCATCTCCTTTATTTAAAACACACAAAAATAGAACATTTAACTCAACATTTCTCATTGTTCATGAGGCTGGCTGCTAAACAGAACAGGCTATTTTAGCCCACTGCTGCCGGTGACTTTAGTGAGAGAAGTGGCATTCTTGTTTTGCACAAGATCTCTGATGTTTGGCTCATCAGATGTCAATGCAATACTAAGGCACTGGTGAATTGTGTTGTCTGTTAGGGAACACCGATAACTGTTCTTAATTGCATTCACGTGAGAAAAGCTCGATTCACAAGTGTATGTTGACCCAAACATAATGAGCACAAAGACTGCCACTTTCTTAACATTGGGGAACTGGTGTGTGTTCACATCACTCCAGAACTTTGCTGGCCTATCGTTGCGAAGCGCCACGGCCATGGTAGCAGATGACTGCATGTCAACAAGTTCAAGAATGAATTTGCCCTCGTCGATGGAAGGGACTGCTTGCTTTGCTCTGGCAGGTAAGTCTCCTTCTTTTTCTGCGGTGAATGGGTCTCTGGCAAAGGCCATAATCTCTGTGGGCAGAGTAAGTCCATCCAGCCGACCAGCGAAGTTTTCCTTTAGCTTCGCAATGAAATCCCTCATCACATCTGTGATTTGTGCCGGGGATGTGATGTGTTCACGGAGTGTCGGGAAGTGTAGCATTCTGCCTGTTAGGTCAGTCGCGAAAAAGATCCAACTTGACGGGGAATGCCCTCATCTGTTCTGCAAGATCAATGACCGTTTTATTTCGGCCTTGTAATGTTATTCAGGTCACTCAGATGTTTGATATGTCGTTTAAAAAAGCAGACATCAGACACGAAGGCATCATCACTCATGCGATTCAGGTGGATATGCGCTTTTCGGTGCTTGCTGTTGCGTAGAAAAACGGTTATCTCTTCTTGGAGGTCACAGAAGCGCTGCAGCGCATTGCCTTTGGACAGCCACCGGACATCGTTGTGTAAAAGGAGGTCGTAGTGCTCTGCGTTCATTTCTGCCAACAGCTGGCGAAACAAGCGATGTTGGAGGCTTGACGTGGATCGAATGAAGTTGATAATTGCCATCACGTCATCCATTGCTTGTTTAAGGTCCCCACTTAGCTTTGAACACAACACTGTCTGGTGCACAATGCAATGTACAAATTTCAAGTCGGGGCAGATAGCGGACCAACGCGCTGCCAATCCACTTTTCTTGCCAGCCATGGATGGAGCCCCATCAGTCACAAGCATGCACACGCGTTTCATGTCTAGGTTGTTGTCGCTGATAAAAGATGCAATTTTCTCGAAAATCACTTCGCCTCTTGTGTGTTCTTCCAGCGGCAGTAGGGCGAGCAGCTCCTCTCGAAAGACTTTGCCATCATAAAAACGCACATATACGCACAGTTGTGCAACATCAGTTCGATCTGTTGACTCGTCTACAGCTACAGACATCGCATCAGCTTTCTTCAGATCATTAGCAGTGAGTGAAATGCTTGGGTAGCAAGTGCTTCAACTCTGCGACTGTTGGAAGTGTCTGACAGGGGGACGTTTTTAATAGCTGACAGGACATTTGTTTTAATTTTTTCGTCACTTGTCACTTCCTCCACCGTGGCCAACATGCAATCTTTCACCGTTTCAGAATGCGTGAAGGGCATTTTCTTTTTAGCCAAGATCCAAGCTACACGGAGAGATGCAGCTGTAGCTCGTTCTTGGGATGTGCACGCTCTCACCATAGTGCTGCTGCTACGAGTGTACGAGGCGATCAGGCTCTGTACTTTCTCGGCCCTCTCTGCAGATCCCTCCGGGAAGGTCACGCGGAATGTCGGGTGTTTTTCGATGTGGTGTCTCCGAAGATTGTAATCTTTCATTACAGCAATACTTTCGTTGCAAATCAAACACATTGGTTTGGCGTTGGCAGTAGGCAAAGAGAACAAATATTTGTCGGTCCATACTGGATTGAACCGACGATTCTCGTCGTCAATTTTTCTCTTAAGTGTAGAAAAATACATGTTTCTTTCTTTTATTTTTTAATGGCAATCCTAACATGCAGCAGAGTGTTGCTAACAGAGAGAAAAGAGAGTGGTAAAAGAAGGAAAAAAAGGTCACAAGATGGAGAAGGCCTTAATATGGGCGAGCGCGATTTTTTTATTTCATCCCTTGTGTTCCTCTCTGCATTTGTCTCTCTTTCTCTCTCTTTTATACTCCTCTCAGTTTTATAACATATAAGCATCAAATCTAATTGTTTACTCTGAGGACACATTTCTTAAAATAAAACAGTCCCTTTTACCACTCTCTTTCTCTCTGGTTGATAGGGACTCTTATTGTTGCTACCAAGGAATACTAGAAGCTAACTGGAAGGATGACGTCATAAACGGGCACGCCCTTAATGCACACCTAAAGGCCATCATTATCAGTCGTAATATTTATTTCAAAAAACGTGGTTGTGTTGTGCTATTTTATGTTCTTTATATTCTGTGTTTCAAAATGGTATACAAGTGCTCTGCTCCTGGTTGTAAACAAGGATATATTAATATGCCAAAGGACCCAGATGTATCCTTTCATTGCTTCCCCAAAAATACTGAAATGCTAAATAAATGGATCAGGATTATACCAAGAGATACGACTAACTAGAAACCGACAAGTCATTCAAGATTATGTAGTGAACATTTCGTACCATCTGATTTCATCACTTTATCTGTCGATAAAAGACGCAATGCTGGCAAATCACTCGCAAATAGGTAAGAGTAAACATCATATATATTATATTTACGTATAAACTTAATGGTGTCATTATAATTTTTATTCTTCAATTGATTATGAATTGAATGAGAGTTCAAAAAACATAATTTGAGAATGCTTAAAAATATTTTTATTTTTTTTAGACGACTGAGAGATGATGCTTTACCATCAAAATGGCCCAATCTTCCTTCTTATCTCTCAAATTCCATCTCAAAGACATCTCAAAGAACTACACAACTATCAACAAATAGCAAAAGAATGCAGGCTCAAAATGATCGCCAAGAAGCTTTGAGTAATGCTATGTTCAATGAAGAAGCAGTTTTCTCTGGCCAAGAACTGTCTGAAAAATTATCTCTCATGACATTGCCATCAGGATTTTCATTAATTAAAAGTCCTTTGGTTGCTCTTGTCAAAATGGAACATTCAGATGAAGAGGGATTCTTCATTACTTCCAGTCTTGAAGTGCAGGAAGATTTATCGTTCAAAATTTATCATTATCAGGTTTTACTTCAAAACACCAAAGTAAATCACTGTCTTCAAGTTGATGGAAGAATCCTCTCTGTTACTGAAGCTATTAACGTCGCTGCATATTTAGGATCCATGAGTTCAATCCCCAAAAAGGACATTTATGAAAATATTTGTATTCAACTAGAAAATTTCTTTCACAATACTGACTTACAGCCATTTGAAAACACAAAATTGTCATTTATATTAGAACAAATGTCACTCCTCTTTAAGCAACCTAAAGGCAGGAAATACTCCCCTAGATTCCTTGCCATCGCTTTGATGTGGGAAAATGTTAGTCCAGCCCTATACAAGAAATTACTTTCATCAAGCCTTTTGACAATTCCATCTCCTAGATATTTAAGATCTATATCCAGGCGGTAACAATCGAAACTGGATTACCTTATTCAACAATTCGATATCTTAAAGCCAGAATTATAAACTTGAAAAAAAGAGAGAGAATTGTTACACTCATCATAGACGAAATTTACTCCGCCCAAAGGGTGGAATTTATTGGTGGCAAATTTATAGGACATGAAAACAATGAAGTCACAAAAACAGTGCTTACTTTCATGATAAAATCAGCCTCAGGAAAATATATGGATACTGTTGCACTTATTCCAGTGACCAAATTGACCGCCAATTTTTTACACGATTATTATAAATCCATAATGAAGTCTCTGTGGGAAATCGGTTTTACAGTTGTCGCACTGTCTGTTGACAATCATTCTGTAAATCGAAAGTTTTATACAGAATGCCTTTGTGGGCAAAATCTTCAAACTTCTATCCCTCATCCACACGACAACAACAAAAAAGTTTTTCTTCTTATTGATTCGGTACACAATTTCAAAAACATATATAATTGTTTTGAACGAAAAGAATATTTCGAATTTCCTAATATTTACCATCCTGAATCTCCTATTTTGCGACCAAATTTTGCTCACCTAAAGGAAATTTACTTTAAAGAATCTTCTTTTAAAGTGAAATTGGCTCATAAATTATCCTATAAAGCACTTCATCCAACTACGATAGAGAAAACAAATGTCAAGCTTGCAGATGCCATTTTTCATGAATCTACAATTGCAGCTTTAAAATTTTATTCTTCTGAGCGACCGGAGTTTATTGAAACTGCAGAATTTTGTGAATATGTTAGAAACCATTGGAATATTTTAAATGTTAAAGTGCCTCAAGTGGGTCAGCAGAAAAGAGACGAGCTCAGGACACCAATTTCTAAAGACCATTTAATGCCTTTGTATTTTTTGAGAGAGTTTGCATCGTTTTTGAATACTTGGATGTCAACTGGATATCGAGGCCTCACTCATGAGACATTCCAAGCCACAAGGCACACTACATTAGCTTTGGCTGATTTGGCAGAATATCTTTTGGAATCAGAGAATTTTTACTATGTCCTCCTTGCTATGTTCCAATCTGACCCACTTGAGAAGAGATTTGGCTGGTATAGACAGCTTAGTGGCGGAAATTATTTTGTTAGTGTGAGGCAAATACTTGAGGCTGAGAAGAAGATTAGGATTTTATCACTTGTTAAATTTTCTAAAATGAACATTTCCGAAGTTAAAAATATGTTAACCGATGATTCAATAACAATAGCAGAATTAATTCTTACTGATTGGCGTCCTTGTGATTTGGAGACGATCACCACTGAAGGAGAGAGCAATGCTTTATATTACATTGCTGGATATATTGCTTTTTCCCTGTCCAAAAAGGTACAATGTAACTATTGCAAGGAACTTTTAACTTCAAACAATAATAATATAAAAACTATTCGATTTGAGGCAAATTCTGAGGACGAAAATATAGCAGTTAATCGATTCATGGAAATTATAAATCGAGGAGGACTATCTACTCCTTCTGATATTCTTTTTCTAACAAGTTTATATGCCTATTCGCTTTTTGATTATTGTTCAAGCCGTGAGGATGAAAAAACAGCCTTATTAATGCCCAAAATTCAAAAGCATCATTTATATCAACATTCATTGATAAAATGAAAGAATCATCTGAAATGGCTATCGAAGCCTTAGTAACGACCAAGTGTGATGAAGGTCACAACTGGTCAATTCTTATGAAAAAGTGGCTGAAATATTATTCAATGTGATGGCAAAGAATCTAGTGGGGAAGTTTAATGAGGCAGTTTCATTTCAGAGAAAAAAAGATCGTCAAATACGAATTTAAATTTGCAAAGAAAAATATATAAATTACAGTCCAGTTCACAATGAAAAATATAATCTTGAATCACTTATTGGTAACTTTTAAACTATGTATCTTTTGTAAAAATATTATATATACTATTGTAAAAACTATTGTTAAACTATGTATCGTTTGTAAATAATATTATATTTACTATTGTAAAAACTATTGTTAAACTATGTATCTTTTGTAAATAATATTATATTTACTATTGTTGATAAATAAAAAGTATTAAAATATATATCACACTCGTTATCCATTTTTGTTAAATATAATAGCTACTTGTTTGATCGTTGAATGATTAATTATTGAAGTGAAAATGAGTCATTTAGCTAAAAAATACATATAAAACTTTTAATTTATTGCTATGTTAATCAACGTATCATGGCCTTAAATTGGAAGCTACAATTTCCCTTTCCTTTCCAGTTAGTTTCTAGTATTCCTTGGTTGCTACACACACTCTTCACGCTCTCACGACACTTGATTGAAAATGCATATTTGTATTGTAGGCCTATATTTACAATAACTTTGCATGATTAATAACTACAAATAACAAAAGTGCTAAATAATTACTATAACATTATCAATTTATTCATATTCGGCAAATTATAGGACGCATATTAAGTTTTGAAGACTAGTGACGATATTTTAGTTTTAAAAAGTGACACATCACGTCGGCCGCATCTGGGCCGTGTCCGGCCGCATCTGGCCCGCGTCCGGCCCGCCATCTGGCCCGCGGGCCGCCATTGAATAGCCCTGCTCTACACCATTCTTCAGAACTGATACAGGAACTTCATCCAAGCCCAGCACCTCCGTGCTCTTCATGGCTGATATCACTTGCGATTTACCCTGCGCTAGCAAAGGAGAAAGAGAATGACGAAGTTGATCTCGGCCAACTCGAGGGTGGAGCAGACAACAGGTGGTATATTTGCTCGCAATTTATCGACCTTGTCTATGTAAAATTGATTCATAGCTGATGTTGTTTCTTATTTCCCTCCGTAGAAATTTCCTCGATTGTGATAGAGGGCAGGAAGGGAACCCGGACCCTTTCCCAACGCTGAGTTTGCAATGGTCCCATAAGACCTTTGGGTCATTGTTGGCCTTGAGAAGTTTATCTAGGTTCGTACGGTTTTTATCTCTCTAACCATAGAGGACACCCTGGTACGGAGCCTTCGATAGTCCTTTCCGTTGCCTGGTCTCTGGCTTTCATGAGACTTAGTGTGTCAGAGAATGGTAAGACTTCGGCCGTCCTTGACCGTAGTAATTTTGTAAGGGGAGACCACGTCCAGGGCTGAGGTGATGCGACGCAGTAGGAATTGATGACATCCCTCCACATTTTCTATCTCACGGATATTATTCCATGGCCAAAGACTCAGAGCGGCTTCAAGGTCTGACTGGACGGATTTTTGTAGTTCCTCTTCACAATGCTCCTGGCTACTTTCTTTTTATTGCACTTGATCGTGCGAGAACGGGACGATGATCAGTGATTGCTTCCTCCAGTACATTCGCCTCGACTCCTGAATAATAGATGTGGTCAATGCGGAGACCACGATGAACACCAGCAAATCGACGTAGTAGACCTCCATGTTGGAGGTGTTGCTGCATTAATTTAGACCAGCATTTTTAATCCCTTCCACAAGTCGGTTCAGGAGGAGTCTCCTTGAGTATGATTCATCCCTGGATCTTTGAGAGTCGAGGTTAAAATGACCCAATAAGACAATACCACTGGTATTTTCAGAAGCCAGTCTGACTTGTTCGAGTATCAATTATCAATTGCAAATGTAGAATTGGTGCAAAATAAATCTTTGGAACTCAAGGAAATCCCGTGATCTAGTAAATGATATCTTATTACACTCTGTCAAGGATTTGATGTCATTGTGATTTATTGGAAGAGCTGTTTTTGTATTCAGATTATTGATTATATTTTGGACGCCACTAGAATCATGTATGTTAAGAAAAAAGTTGTTAAAAAGCATCTAGTTCAAGGGAGGTCGATAGCCGTGTGCGTTAAGGCGTGTTCAACTCTCAATGTTGGGGGACCAGTTCGAATCCTTGAGGGGATAGTCATTTGGGTCTATCTCATGTTAGAGTAACTAGGTTTGAGTGACTAATTTGAATAATATGCTTCGTATGCAATTCTATCAAAATATATGCAAAAAAAGTAGTTAAAAATCAGATAGTTCAAGCTATTGCTAGTTTAAATAAAGTTTTTTGTATATTTGTATATTTAAAGAATATACAAATCGAAGGAAAGCTAGTTAAATTAGTTTTTGTGTAAAAATAATATGTACAAATGTATTTTTAAAACGTATTTTCTTTTAATTATGAATTAAATTTACTCTCTCGAAATTTTGCAAAATGAAAACATAAATAAAAAAGAATTTTATATGTTAAATAGGTTCTGCAATAGATTGGTTGAATTATGTAAAGAATAAGTTTAGTGCATAATTATATACCTAAAGATATTATAAGTGCCTTTGACGCCATGAGGAATACTTTTTTGTAAATTGTGGAGGCACCCATGGTGCTCCACGGGGAATCAGAAGGCAATTAATAACATGGTGTTGACATTGCAGGGTCCAGTCAGTAAGTATGTATTTATATTATCAAAATAGATAATAATAATATAATAAAGTACAGAGTAAATCCTGTAAGTAGGTAGCCAGGACATCTCAATCCTATCCCCGAGACCTAAATGGGGATGTCCTGACACACACATTACCCCACCCCCCCCCCCCCCCCCCCCCCTCATGCAGCACAGAGTAAAAAGGCGTGATCGTTCCATGTGCTTTAGACTTCCATGATTTATAACATTTTATGGTATCTTAGAAGTAATTTTGTTCATTTATATTTAGTAGCCAGGAGGGCTAGCGCTTTGATAGCTTTTATCTTCATTTTTACATATTTAAAGGATCACAACTTCACACAGACACACATATATACATATATAATACTATTGTACCTAGTTCATATGTAAATTTTAATGAACTTCAAACTAAAGACGTAGAATTATGGATGTAATTTAACATTATTTAATTCATATTTTTATTTCCTTTGGTAAGTTTGTTTTTCTCTACGCCAGAAATATAAACGTACCCAAAGCTTATAAAAACTTTAGGTCAGGGCATTAGATTATTATGATAATAAGCACAAAACCAAGCTTGGAGGTCCGAGTGCAAACCAAAAAAAAGACAAAATAACCATGACTTTGTGCAGTCCAGCCATCTTTTATTAATGTTTTATTATGATTTGTATAATTTTGTTTCAATGGACATTGATTACATTGATATATAATGAAATATCCGGAGTCAGATTGCAATCGAGACTTCTTTTTTATATTTTTAATCAATCAAGTGAGTACATACACACTTTCTGCTTAGTTAACTAAATATAATCATTAATGAAGACGTCAAGGCATCTAATACTGCAAAGCCACAATCCTCTTTGGTCTTGGAAAACAGGATCTCTCTCTCTGCATGAGCGAAAGCAATAAATTGTGCCCTCCTCAGGGCGAAAGGTTTAATTACCCACAGATTGACTACAGATAGTCCGATTAATCCATCTGAATTAAGGTCAATTATGATATCTGCCGCAGCTCGGATCGCAGCTTTAGACCTAAAAATCCCTCTTCATGGACCTTAGCGGCATGTGTGATTAGGTACTAACCAGGAATCTCACATTCTTTTCAAGTAATCTATAGAAGACTTATAACATATTTTTTATACAACTTTAACTGTTTCTACTTTATATAAACATGTGATTATTTAACTGTATTTGATATATGTTTGTTCAACATCGACATTTTAAACTAAAATACTTATACATATACATTTTCAATATATTTTATCTATGTATATTTTCTGATCTATGAATAAAAAATTAAAATGAAGGCACATTATATATAAAATGCATTAGCCGTAGAAGCTTCAATTCAAATAATAGATAGTTTCTGTTACATACATGACATATAATTACATATTAAAAAAATGGTTTTGTATGGATGTATTAATAAATTATACATAATATATTTAATATTGGAAAATAATAATTCTCTGTCCAACGTTTAGGAATATTTGATATTCATTTGTGTCTCCTCAGCTAGAGTCGTAGTTTTATTGGTGAAAAAGATATTTCGACTCTTTTAACTTTCTGATAGTTTTCTAAATCATGTAGTAGTTGTTCGTAAACGTACAAAATGCTTAAAATATAGAGATCAGAGAGTAGATGCAGTTATAAATATAGTTTGTGTATTTATGTATATACTACAGCTCCATTGGTAGTACATTTTACTAGCTATCGTCATTGATTTTTTTGGCATCGATAATGATGATAGTTACATATATCGTTTCTTTACTTACTTCAGAGTATCAGGACTTTCAAAAATGTGATATTTTTTTAATTACTTAAAATTAAGCAAATAAATGTTCTCTTTTTGGTAGGTCATAGTAGTCCCAAACAAAGGCTGTTCCTTCAAACAAAGTAATCAAATGACAAAAAGTTATTTGTATGTGATATATATTTATTTCATATATATATATATATACTATTGTAGACTGTTCAAAAGGTTTATTTGAACATGAATGTCTGTGGCGCCTTTCGTGGACAGTACTGGACAGAGCGAAAGGACAATATTTCAATTTTCCACTATAATATTTTCTCTTAAACAAAATTCTGAGATACTTTGTTGGACTGCGAAGTTTCGCACGCAATATCTTAGCATAGCCGATCATACTATCATTCTACCAATATCTCGATTCTCGATAAAAGAGCATTTTGATGCATATATATATATATATATATATATATATATATAGATATATATATATATATATATATATATATATACTATATACAGTTTGTTCCTAACGTGCGTGCGAGTAATTATATTACTGCACAATAACTAAAGAGAACAAACATATTAGATATTACTTTCAAGTAATAAGTAATAGGTAATATCCTAGTTACATATTACTTTCGTGAAAAAAATATTCGACAGGCATTTTTGATGAAAAATAATGAACTGTGAACGTATGTGACGTCACCCAATGGACATAATCCTGCTTATTAATAAAATAAAAATGCATGTTAATATTGATATTTAAGACAAGGGATTCCATTATGTAGACCCAAACACACAGAACACCTTTTCGTTAGTTATGGAGGATTTATCGTAAAGAAAATAAGTTCCTCAAAGCCCTCGGGCCCGCATGTCGATTGAGGCTTTTAGGATTGAAATCCACCGCCAACACTAATTAGGAATGGGAAGACCCCTAATTTACAATATTATATACCCTAAGCCCTCGAGTCCCGCCTGCTGATATAGGCTTTATTTAGGGTTGAAACACACAGCCAACTCTGGCTAGGTATAAGAGGGTCCTTACTTTCAATCTCATAAGCCCCAATCCCTCGGGTCCCGCCTGTCGTTTAGGGCAATTATTTAGGTTGAAACCCACCGCCAACTCTGGCTAGGTATAAAAGGAGTCCTTACTGATCCTTTTATACCTAACCAGAGTGGCGGTGGGTTTCACCCTAAATAAAAGCCTATATCAGCAGGTGGGACCCGAGGGCTTGGGGTGTATGAGATTGAAAGTAACGACTCCTTTTATACCTAGCTAGAGTTGGCTGTGTGTTTCAACCCTAAATAAAAGCCTATATCAGCAGGCGGGATCGAGGGCTTGGGGTGTATGATATTTAAAGTAAGGACTCCTTTTATACCTAGCCAGAGTTGGCGTCGGGTTTCAACTCTAAATAAAAGCCTATATCAGAAGGCGGGGCCTGAGGCTTTGGGTGTATAATATGGTAAATTAGGGTTCCTCTCATTCTTAATTAGGGTTGGCGGTGGGTTTCAACCCTAAATAAAAGCTTATATCACCAGGCGGGACCGAGGGCTTGGGGTGTATAATATTGTAAATTAGGGTTCCTCTCATTCTTAATTAGGGTTGGCTGTGGGTTTCAACCTAAAAGCCTCAATCGACATGTGGGGCCCGAGGGCTTGGGTTGGATAATTAAACCTATGCCTCTCATAATGTCAAAAGTCATTTATTTGTCATTGAGTCATTGAGGCCGATATTATCTGTCTTCAAGATATAAAGTCTTTAGTTTCGTCCTCTTGCAACCTCAATTGCCCTATATGTCTCCCTAGAGGTTGGCATTACTTCTTTACTGGTTCTGGGTCCAGTAGAGGGGTTTTGACCCTTATTACAAGGAGGATCTCCGTTCTGTATTGTGTCAGGAATACTCTGGCGTGAGTGATTGGCACAAATTACGTGTCACTTCTAATGGATTTACATTTTTATTATTAGTGCCTATGGGCCTAATGAGAAGTCGTCACCATTCTTTCCGGCAATCATTAATAGTCAAATCTCGAACAAAATACCTCTTATACTCATTGGTGACTTAAATGTGGATTTAAATCAAAGTAATCATACTTACCCAAATGCTTATATTCTAAGAATGGCTATTCTACGTCTGAATTGGTGGATCTAACTGAAAAATTGTGCATTGGGAGTTTTTCTTGGCCGAGAAAAAATCAAAGATCTAGATTGGACCTAGCTTTAGCATCTCCTTGCATTGCGTCTAGGATCAAGAAAGCTTTTATCGCCCTGAGCCCTCTTCTGATCACAAAATTGTTGAACTAGAGCTGCTCTGTTTAGCCCGGAAATGTGACTTTAAAGTTCCAAACTGGTTAGTAGAGAATGACAAATACAGGAAGAGTCTGAGCTCAAACCTTTTATTGGGCTTCGATAACAGGCTTTCTTCACATCAAGCAGTAACTCGCCTCTCAAAAATAGTTTCTGTAACACAAAAAAAATTATGTATAAACAAAGAGTTTACAAGTTTCGTGGTTTCGGTATCGATCTAGAGGGCTCCCGTCATCTAGTAGATATGTATGCTGATGACATTACCATCACTCTGGAAGCTAATTCGGAGGCCCAATTAGTTAAGAGAATAGAAATAATTTTGGACTACTTCTCCAAATATGAAAAAGTTTCAGGCCTCTCAGTAAATAAATTGAAGACTTCTATTCTTCCATTTGGCGTTTGGCTCCCTGTTAGTGGACTTCGGGTTCGTTCTTGTGAAGTTAAAGCAAAGTTGGAGATTCTTGGAATTTTTTGGTGTACATAGAGACGGTTTCGATCTTTCAAACTGGTCTGCTTTCACTCACTGGTCTTACAAAAAATGACAAAATGGAGACATTTAAGTTTACAAAAGAGAATAGATCTTTATAACTATAAAATCATTCCTTTAGTTTTATACAGAGCATCATCCTCGCCACTCTTCGCGGAGAAGGCTATTTTAAATGAAAATATTTGGCTGTGCGCACTCTTTCATAAAAGCTATTTAGCAGCATTGAAAAGGAAGAATCGTCACCTGGGGGTGGGCTGGTTCTTCTTTCCTCGATCGTACCCAGGATTTACATCAAGGTCTTGAGGGATATTGCCGGGAGTCCGTTTTTGGAATGGAGAAGAACTGTGTCGAGTAATCAAGTCTACTCTTGGCTAATGCTGGGGACAGAATTAACCAACCAAATAACAACGGCCTTATCCCCCGTGTGGGGATGTGTTCAAAGGTTAATTTGGAGAAATACTCCAATATACGAAAAAGACTCCACCATCGATACAAAGAAGTATTTTTTTTTAACCTGAAACCCCCAGAACAGCTTGAAGAAATAGCCATAAAGGAGGGCATTTTTACTGTACATGACCTGAGCAGAAATGGCTTTTTGATGACGGGAGGCTTAGATTTCCTCTCTCCAGATCGGCCATTAAACATTATTTACATAGGCCCTGGCACACAAAGCTGGTGCATAATTTACAATATGGTCCTACCAAGAGTCGGGACATTTGTCTTAAGTTTATGGCCCTTTTGGACCTACCAGAAGATTGGGAACAGAGGATCCTAGATTCTCTATCTAAAATATCGGATGAAAGGAAGTTCACCGCCCAGTTCCAAATATCGGCTGATCTCCTTAAATTTTACCGCCCATGTAAAGATTGTGGAGTTTTATACAACACAATAATACATGTCTTTGTGGACTGCCCCATGATTAATATTTAAAAAAAGTTTATTGCCCTCAACGTAAAAGGCATGGAAGACATCAAGGCATCTAAATACTGCAAAGCCACAGTACTCTTTGGTCTTGGAAAACGGGATCTCTCCGCAAGGGCGAAAGCAATAAATTGTGCCTCCTCGGTACGAAAGGATTAATTGCCAGCAGATTGACCAATTATTCCATCGGAATTAAGGCCAATTCTAATATCTGCCGCAACTCACTACGCAGCTTTGGACTTAAAATTCCCTCTGCATCTGACTCTTCATGGACATTAGCGGCATCTGTAATTAATATTATCCGAATATCACACTCTCTTAAAGTAAGATACAAAAGACTTTTAAAATATTTTAATAAACGCCAATATATATAATTGAAAATAAAAAATATTAAAAAATACTTTTAAATGAAGTATATCTCCTTATCAACCTTTTGTCAATATGTTTGCATTAGAGGTACTATAGATCTATTTATATTAAATGTGATATTGATCTTCAAAAATAAACTATCATACTTATGGTTATACCTATTAATCTCTTTTGTATGTTTTCTTTCAAATGAATAAGATTTTCCTTCTTTAAAATATACCTTAACATCCGTAACATAAGAAACATTTATTGAATTTTTCCTTTAGTGAATGAAAATCCATAAATTTATCACAAATATGTTAACTGAATAATAAACATCTTCCGCCTGTACAACCCATGCCTTCAGTTTTGCTCCTTCCCTGTACAATAAACTTCAACTCCGTGTCAAATCCTCTCTGATGTTGGTCATCTCTGTTCCGTACTTCGTAGTTAGGGATCGGCGACAACGCTGGAGTACTCTGACTCGCTTATCTATTCCCAGGTTTGTGTAAACTCATGTTATAAAACATAACAAGTGTCTTTGGGCTTGTGTTTAATATAATATTTCAAAATATTTTAAAATTGATCACAGAGAAACATCATGTGAAATGATTCCTTTTCATTTCCATTTAATAATTGAAGTAAGACAAATTATGTTCTTTATAAAAGGGAACGTGGAAAACGCAGTTAAGTACGTCTCTTCAATTCTTAGGTTGGCCAAGACTAAGTAATAACAAAAATATTATAAGGACAATGTTTACTATTTTCATTTCAGATTTTTGGTAAAGGATTACTTTATACCCGACTGACATAGAAAGAGAAAAACAGCTTTCGATAAGAAAACATAGACATATTTCTTGATCTCTCTGGCATCTCTTTGATTAAGTATCAATGAATCACAAACCTTTCCCTTTTCTATTATTAATAATCTGTTGTTGGTATTATTATTATACATTATAATAAACAACTTAGTTATTCTATTCTGGAGGTTGGAACTTTGATACGGAGTTCCCCCCCTGTGTCCGGAGTTACTTATTCTACAGGACCGTGGACGAGAGGAATCCTTCGTCTCTCGTCGGGATTGACTTGTTCTTTTGGTAAGTAGTTCAATGTCTCTCTCGTCCATTGCAGTTTTCAAGCTTCTTTTCAATCATATTGATTTTCTTAGCATTTTTCTGGCTGACTTGACGACAAAATTGAGGAGAAAGACAGACGAGACTACGTTCATAATTCATCTAGAAGTACGGAATGTACACAAGGAAGTCCTCAAGGGGACTCATGTGCGATAAATGGTGAGTGAAGATTGTGAAACACGGAATTGGGAGTCCACGGTGAACGTTGCCAGCGACGGCGAGTTTCGAGGAGAAGCCCATTATTTTCTAGGTCTCCGCCAAGATACGACTCTTCATTCCAAATGAAGACCAAACAAGTGGACTTCTTTTTAAATAAACTCCCTGATCTCTCGCTTGTTATTCTGTAAGTTCTTCCATGGATCCTCGTCGCTATTAGTCACAAAGGCATTTTTAGCAAATAATTTATTTTTTAGCATGGCTTGGGCTTCAATTATCATCACTAAAATATATATCAGAATGGCTGGAATCAATGATCAACCTAAGAGTGATCAACGACAGCGACGTCTTTTTCTGACCACTTAAAACAGCTATACCCGTGGGGCATAACGTTTCGGACTTTAAAATGCAGGGACAGCTCTGGATGTGCCTTGACTGTTAACGGAACGAACAATGAAAGCTCCGAAGAATGCCACATGATTGTTTTTATTTTGTTGTGAAGAACAAAAAAGAATATTTTATTCAAATAAATTATAATCATAATTTCTTGGCCTCTATTTTTTAATCTAAATACATTGAATAATCATACTATGACTTTAAAAAAGGTAATTAAATAAGCCAGGATTAATCTTTAATCTCTTTTTGTATTCTTAGGACTTGCTCGTTAATTGAGTTCCGTTAGAATCCTTATATAATATCCATACCTCTCTACGTGGTGAACTGGGAAAAACTATAGCTCATTCTCAACAAACTTGCAGTCCCAGACACCCACAGAGACTGTAGAGTGATAGTTCGGAGATTCGAGAGTGGTAGAAAGGCGGGGTTGGACTGAATCCCGCTGTCGGAGATAATGGGGCTACCACGAATTAAATTACGATCCCTACATTTGATCTATAGTATTTTGCAACAGCAGGAATTATTTTTTTATACATTTGGATGGATAGAATTGCATCGACTGGATATGACTGAAGCATTATAGCGTGTAATGAGAAAAAGATCTTATCAATAGGTGACCAAAATTAATGTTCCCCTCTTGAGATTCAAACCTGCACCCTCAACAATGAGAGTATAACACGCCTTAACACACTGAGCTATTGCACTTCCTTAGGAACTCCTGGACTTGTCCTTTGCTTATTTTGAGTAAAGCCCATCTTTCATGAAGATATTCTTTTGGTGACAGATAAAGACTCCCCTTGGCATGTCATCCTTCGAATAAATAGAGTTAGAATGAGCTTCCACCTCGCTTATTATTCTCTCTTAACAAAGACGTGAATGATAAAAATGGCAACGAAAAGAATACAATTTTTACTCCTGCATATTTATAGAACTGTAGCAAAAATTATAAAAAATTATTTCCTTTTAGGCTCTCGACCTGTAACTAAATATTCATATATCTATGATTGCACCCCATAAGTAACTACAGTAATGAAAAGACCATTATAGTGTGTATTATCTTTTTCCGCTTATAATGAGCTTTTATTGGGCCATGAGGGATGCATTGCTTCCATATGGTTATCCAATTTGATGACATCCGCTTGACAAACACCGCATTTCTTATAATAAAGATTCTTCGTGTCCTTGTGTTGCTTGCTCATGTGAGTATGCAGGGCCGTCTCTTAAGGTTTTTTGAGCAGATAAGGCACTGAGTAATGTCCTTGTGCTTATCCGCTATGTGTTGTTGAGATGTAAGACTTGGGCGGGGCAGAGATAGCAGGTGAGTGTGGGGTAGTTGAGGGGAAGGACGGGGCCGGAGTCTTTGAGGCGGGAGGGCAGCGAGTTTGTAGATGGATCCGCACTTCATGAATGGTGAGGGATAGGAAGCACTTCTTGCATCGCAGGGAGCCATGATCCTCTAAGACATGTCGGGATAAATGAGATGGCTGAGAGCACCGAAAGGAACACTGAGGGGAGAGGCAGGGAATGTCTTCGAAGATAGAATGATCCTCTCCGAGGTGAGATCCCAGGAGGTCCAACCCTATGGCTTTTTGGCAATGGGGACAGTCTACAATGATGGATAGATCGTCTTTACGGATAATAAATTCAATGCCGTCCACTTTGCATATCTCTCCATTCAAATAATAAGTTCCGGATCCCCTCCCTTTGGTCTTTCTTTCTTGGGGGTCACTTCCTCTGAGGGGAAGACTATGGAGTCCCTCCTAACTCCCAAATACCCTCATCGCCTTCCTCGACATTACAAAAGTTCTCTATATGGTCACGTACTCTGGGAGATAGACCACATGGTCCAGAGAGCATCTAGTCCAATAGTGATGTAACTCGATATGTCTGCAAAATCAAATAAAAGTCTTCATAAAAGTAAAGCAAATGAGCAACGAATAACTTAAGTCACATCTTTTTAAATAGTTATAGAAGGGATAATTCAAATGTAAAATGATAATAAAAAAATTGTAATATTAAGATTTCCCACCAAGGCTACACCAACTAATTATCCTTCCAATATTTTAACGTGAGGTCAGATATGATGTTGGTAATTGTTTATGTTTTTCTAAGGTTAATGGATTTTTTTAAATGGATGAATAGCTTCTAGTTCCCTTTCTTAAGGGGTGACTAAGCCTACACTTGGATCCTTGCTGGCTATGGAAAAAACGTAGACACACGTAAATTCTGACATAACACTAAATATATTCATACAATGGGATTGAATACCCCATGTTACAGCATACAGCCAAACCTCTGCAAGAGACCACCCATATTTAGCACGCAAAAAAAAAAAATCTGAGTATGGTGACAGCTTATTTAAAACGTTCAATTTTTTGGGGTTCCTTTGAGAGGCCTCAATAGACAGGTTTGACTATTAATTTCAGTGCATTTCCGGATAGATTGATTTTGGGAGCTCCTTTGTTTCATTCAGCCTAATTTTTATTTGCGTTCATTTCCGCTTCTGAATAAGATCATGAAGATGTGATAACCTTTCTTGTCATAATTTAGGTACTAGATCCCGATGTTCCATTGGAGGTGATTATAACCCCAAACTGCCATGATATTGAAGAACACGAGGGTTCATAGAGACTTTAAGCCCTATATGCTAATAAGTTATGGCAGATAAACCTGAAGGCTCATTGGCGGCGATGAATTTGGGCTCTAAATAACAGTTATTGTGGCTTTTGATGTTCGATTTATATATTCTGTCTTTTTAACAGATGCTAAAAGAATTTGAATTCCGTTTGATCATTTGCCTGTATTCTCCAAACGATTAATTAAATCTTGAGGAATTTTAAAGTAAATAATTTTGAGGGATTAAGGAGTGTTTAGGCATGGGGAACAAATCCAGGAAAGCTATTATCGTCATGTTTATTTCATTTGCCAAAATGTTAGATTCTAAAAACTACAAAGTTACAATTTGAAATAAATTTTCTATGTATGACTTCGAGGTGTGTAGGTGTGTTTTGGAACTTTAAGTACTCCCGTAAAAAAGTCCATGTTTATTTCATGCAAAAAAAAGTTGTCCGCCACTTCTTAATCACTTATTTATATGTTGATCAACTTTTATATGGATAAATTTGAGATGCCAAGAAAATATTAGGTAAAGCCGTCAATCCAAGAAAATACCGGACAACCACGCGTAGTATCCGCTAGTACTTAATAAAAAGAATTAGGCAAATATGATACTTTCCATAGAACACCGTTTCATTATATATCTTTTTTGCCCCTATAATTATGTTTAAAACATGCCATGAATTTCCTAACTTAAAAATAAATATAAAGAACTAACGTTGAGAAATCCATTTTTTGATTCGGAAGAGTAATAAATCCTCCACATCGCTTTCCAGGGCACTCGCTTCCACCATGCTTTGAGATTAAGTGTTCTGTAGTTTAGAGAGACTCTGTGTGTTCTCCCACACTCCCAACATTTGATTTGAATGCCGTAACAAGCGTTACGGATGAGGGTGATACCATCGATAGTAAACTCCTCGGCATGAGGTCCCTCTTTTCCAAGGGATGCTAAGCTTAGTGATTTCTTCGTGGACGTGCTTGCTTTGTTAGAAGAGCTGAAATAAATAGGGATTCAAGGTTAAAAATGCATTTATATGAATAAGATAAATAATATAACATTTATTTAGTTTCCAGAGCTGGGACTACCGAATGTAAATCGGTATTTAGAACTGGAAGCGTTGTTACCTGGTGTGAAGGAGTTGACTTTGCAAAATAAATTAACAACTCTGGAGCTGAAAGCGCATTAATATTGGACAACGTATAACAGAAAAAACTAATAAAGGAATATATATATTTTTTTTTGCCTATATGGTTCGATAGAATTGCATCCGATAGGATATAAATAAGCATTATAGCATTATAATTAGTCTATCGAACCTAGGATCTTATCAATGAGGTAGACCAAAGAATGACCATCCCCTCTCGGGATTCGAACCTGCGCCCCCAACATTGAGAGTTGAACACGCCTTAACACGCACGGCTATCGAGCTCCCTCAATATTTGTTACTATTGCCTTGAATTCCCTTCAAAATCCGAGTGCAATTATGATTATATAAAAAATAAAATGTATTAAATTTCATATAATCTCGAAAAAGTTATAACAAATTATGTACTTAATTGTCTTTTGATATAAATTATCCGATACTAAATGCATATGAAGAAGTCACATCAATAAATTTATCTTTCTTTCTCATCTACCGCACCGATCGATATTCGGTACTCGTTAGATAATAATAAAATCTACCGAATCCCAGCTCTGTAAGTTTCTTTTGAAAAGTACAATCAAATTTGAGCATCCCCTCTCGGGAGTCGAAAGACCATTCAAATAAGAATTACTTATAAAGACGTGTTGAATCATTTAAGATAATGGTATATTGGTTGGTCAGAAGAGTATACGCGAATAAAAACTTTAAAATCGTTGATTTATCCCATTTTTCACACAAAAACGTCAAGTTCAACCGAACGCAAAATTTTCTTTTCTTTACTGCCAAATAATAATACAACCAATAATTAGTGAGGGGATAATGGTGATCCTTACTCTACCTTATATGCTATAAAACCTATGGGAAATACCCGGAGTCTTACCCCATGTTCCGAAAGTGACCTTCCTCTGGACGATCCTCAGATAAGAATTAATTTAAAATGATAGTTTATTATTGTAGTGTTACCTCCAGCGACACCTATGATTCTTTTTTTTTTCCTTTTTGTAGGGATGGATCACGTTTTTATTTTCCGAGTTTGATACGAATATCATTCATTTATGAGATATATTGTCGATTTTTATCGGGCTTATGGACATTCAGATTTATCATTATTTCGTTCAATACAATTTTTGTGTTCCGTTTCGCTTACAATCAAAATAATATTTGCAATTATGGAAAAATTCAAGAATAGTATTTATCTAACTTATAGGTTTTTGATTCCAAATCTTCGTCTTCAAACTTATAAAAACTTTAAAATCTATAACAGTGATCACCATTTACTGACCATGAACGATTTTTTTTCTTCAAGTTCAAGTTTTTTAGATATATTTAATGGAAATATACGCAAAGAATAAAACATAATAAATAATAAGTACGCAACAAACAAATTTGATCAAAAGCCACACCTATGGATTAATTTCAATGATCAATTAAGTTATGGGACTTTTTAAAAATCGTTTCAGAATCCCTCCTCTGAATCGGTAAACATTTGGTCCAGAGCCACAAATAGGAATCAGGGACCCTGATTGTGTTATCTTTTTGGAAATGAAGAAATTTTGAAAAAACGTTATACAAATATTATAAAAGTTATAGCTTCGAATACATACATTCATTTTTTATGATATTTCCATACCTCAGTACATTCATTAGTGATATTGCAAAAAAAAAAACACAATAAAGTAAATATGATGAGCCAACGTCGACAGATAAATATAAATTTATAATTTTTATCGTTTTTATAGAAGTTTTAATTTAAAGGGATTTTTGCTATTTTCTCTGCCCTTTTAAATTCAATATACGTTATTCCATTCGAAAAATTACCATGCATGCGACCTACGGATGGGGCTATGCCAATAAAAATACTTAAGATAACATTATACTATAAGTGTATTATTTGATATGAAATCATTTTCACAAAAAACTACAAAAAAGATAATAAATAAAGCGCTATAAAAGCATATTTAAAAAATAATTTTGATGATGACAGGTTTAGCTGTCTGTTATCCAGAGCCCTATAAGGGAGAGTTACGAAATAATTGGAGTGCCACTGGGAAATAGCATGTCGGGCTCAAAACAACGCATGGAATGAAAGAAATTATTATTGTCCTATGTTAT